>JAGFPH010000150.1:694373-745860 GCA_018207615.1 Philaenus spumarius
TCTTTCTCAACCTGATGTTCAGTTCATTGTATTTCTTTTTAACATGCTCTTTCCACCGAAGCTTGGCATCCAGAGTCATGCCCAGGTATTTCGCTGAGTTAAAGTGTGGGATCACAGTACCATTGGCGATAATATGAATATGATTATGTATCTTTTTATTTGTATAATTAACGTGGACTGATTTAGATTCATTAAGTTTTATGCACCATGTTTGGGCCCAACTGTTTATATAATCTATTTCTTCTTGCAGTTTTCCAGTTGACTGCTCAATTGTATCGCCTACAGATAGCACAGCAGTGTCATCAGCAAATGTAGCAATATAAGTATCTGGGAGTCTTGGCGTAGGAATATCTCTGGTATACAGGAGATACAGTAATGGTCCCAAAACACTACCTTGCGGAACACCTGCCTTGACCTCTTTTAAATCGGAGTAAGCTTCTTCTTGCTTTACCCTAAAAAACCTATGAGATAGATATGATTTTAATAACATACTGTGGCCTTGTGGAAGCAGGTTTTGAAGTTTTTTGATCAGTCCAGCATGCCATACTTTATCGAATGCCTTCTCGACATCGAGGAACACCACTGAGCAAATTTTTCCATTTTCAAATGATTTCTCTATGACATCGGTGATCCTGTGGATTTGATCAATGGTAGAATGCTGATTCCTAAAACCAAACTGGTGGGATGGGATTAAGTTACTGCTATGGATAATGGTGCTTAATCTTTTGAGAAACAGTTTTTCAAATAATTTGGCCATTATAGGTAACAGTGATATAGGCCTATATGAAGTTACTTCTTGGGGTTCTTTACCAAGCTTTGGTATCATTATAATTTCAGTAACCTTCCATAGGCTTGGAAAATGTTTCAGTCGAATCATAGCGTTAAACACATTCGTCAACTTGATCATAGCCCTTATGGGCAGTTGTTTTAGAAGTTCTCCAGTAACAAGCCAGGCGCTTTCTTCATCTTAATGTTGTTAATTGCATCCCTCACTTCCTTAGTGGTGACAAACTGAATAGCCGAGTCAGTTTGTATGACATTTACACAATCCAGATCACAACTTTGGTTCTCATTTGACTGGAATATACTTACAAGATAATTTGCAAACGTCTCAGCTTTTTCTTGATTGCTCCTAGCCCACTGGCCATTTGTCTTTTTAATAGAAGGAATATGAGATATTGATTTCCTCAAACATTTTGTCGCTTGCCAGAGCGAGTATTCAGTACTTTTATCATCCGTCAATTCAGATAAAAAAGTATTAACTGATTCGTTCTTTATTACTCTAATTTCATTTCTCAAATGCTGTGTAATCCTGTTGAGAGCTGTTTTATCTTGCGGAGCTCTTGTTTGATGCTATCTTCTGCGCAGTTTTCTTTTAACAGCAAGAAGTTCTTTAATTTCTTTAGGATAATTCATCCCTGCAGTTTTCCTCCGTATTTCAGGTGTACTACTCCATGCAGCATTTTGAATATCTCTAGTTAATTTATTCACTTCCTCTTCAAGCTGATCAATGGTCTTTAATGGAACAGATAAATTGATATTGGCTTCTAGAATATTTTTGAAGTGATTCCATTCTGTGTATTTGTTAACTAAGGTTGGGTTATTTTCTTTTATAATTACTTGATCACTTACTGTCAAGTAGATAGGCGAATGGTCTGAACTAAGATGTAGTCCTCCTTCAACTTTAATAAAATGTTTTAAAATATTTCTAATTATAAAAAAATCTATAAGATCTGGTAGTTTTTTAGGATCTGTTGGCCAATAGGTTGGTCTGCCAGTAGATATAAAGTCGCAGTTGCACTTCTGTGCCGCTTCATAGAGTGCACGCCCTTTTGTTGTAATCAGTCTTGACCCCCAATGGGTGTGTTTAGCATTAAAATCACCTCCAATAATGAATGAGTGTCTTTGTTGAGTCAGTAGTTCAACAAACTGATCAGCTTCAATAGCGTATCTTGGGGGGCAATAAATGGATGTCAAAGACAAAAGCTGATTAGTCATTGCTACTGTGATTGTAGTTGCTTGGATTTCATAAGACGAATACTTAGCTTCTTCATAGTGTTTAATACAACTCCTAATTATAACTGCACTACCTCCCCGAGCTCTATTATCTGGATGAATAGTATGATATACATTATAGTCTTTAATTTTAACGAAAGAATGTTTTGTAAAATGTGTTTCTGATACTAAACAAACATCTATTTTTTCCGTATTCAGGACAATACTTAGTTCATGAAGGTGATTTAACAAGCCATTGGCATTCCATTCCATAATTTTAAGGTTGCCAGTCATCATTTGTCATCATGTAACTTTCTAATCTCGTTAGCCGAGAATTTAACTGTTGATTAATTTTTGTAATATCTTTGATTTCAGATAAAATTTGAGTTAAAATATCATCACTTTTTTAGAAACAGGTCTGATGTCGTGCTGCTCTGATTTATCTAGGGCAGCTTCTCTGTATGTGGTAGGCCGCTTGATCTTCTCCACATTATCCTTATCCTTGCCCGGATCATCTACCGTGTTAGTGCGGTGCATTGGAGTTTCAATTCTTGATATTTTAGGTTTCCATTTGTTCTCTCTTAAATTCTGCAATGCTTTGACAACCCGACATCCTCTGTAATTAGCCGGGTGTTCCTCACCACAGTGAATGCATTTTGGTTTGTCTGCTGCGACTTTTTTACATTCTGTTGTTAGATGATGTCCTGCACATTTAACACACCTTGGCTCATTTCCACAAAATTTGCGTGTATGCCCATATGCTTGACACTGTTTACATTGTGGAATTAACTTCGATCTTCTAAGTGGTTCGATTGTCACTTTCGACCCCATGATCCTGTCAGTAGCATAAACTTTGTTGATGTCAGTTCCAGAATTAAAGTTTACTTCAAACATGTCCAACGGTTCTTTGGTTTTCCATTTGAGCTTGTTCACTGCACTTGTTGCTTCTAAGCCTTTACCATTAAGATAAGAGACTATATCTTCTGGATCACACGAGTGATGCAGATTTTTAATCATAACTCTCACAGGCCTGTTCTGCTTGTCCTCATAAGTATGCCATGCAAATTTGTGTTCTGATAGCATTTTAGTGGCTCTTCTGTAGCTATCACTATCAGTGAGATTCATTTTAAAAATTCCTTTATTAATAAGTTTTACAGTAAAATCAGTTTCTACTACAGAAGAGACCAGGCTATGAAAAGCTGAGTATTCCTTTATGCCACTGACAACAATAGGGGGTGGCCTATGTGGTTTGAGATTACGATCAGTAGCGCTAAGCGAGGTAATAGAGCTATGCTCAGGCAGCTCTTTCCGAGGTGGTGTTTTTGATATTTCACTGACCTTGCGTTTTTTACTCTTTCTTTGCCTTACACGGATCCACTCAGTTTCTCTTGCCAGATCATCCTCATCTGTTTCATAAGTCACATTATCACATTTTTGTTGCAATGACATAATTAATTCCTTCAACTCTTTTATCTCATTTTGTGCAGCTTTAAGTTGAACTTTCAAATATTCAATCTTTGCAAGTGATTCCTTGTCCTGTTCCTTAAAATCATCCAGCTTATCAGAACTCTCTTTAGAGACATTTGTTTCCCTTTTTTCATTTAATTGTTGAATATTTTCTGATGGCGGAGATCTTGAAAGAACAGTGCTCTTCTTAAAAGGATTTTTCTCTTTATTTTCTTTTGTGTTTTTGTTTCTATCCGTTTCTTAGTGTTAGTGTTAGTATTATTACTGCGGTCGCTTGCTGACGACGCCTCGGAGCCCGCTTTCTCACTCCTGACAGGCGCCGGTACTGGGGATCCGACTCCCTGCACCGTAGAAAATTTGTGTTGTTCGTTTTCCATGTTTGGTTTATTTTCAGGGTACCTTCCCCTATCTGATTTTTGGTCCGCCCCGGGTATTTGATTTCCCCGGTACCACTCATATCTGAGAGGCGTTCCCCTATCCGCCACCTGGGGAGGCGTCCGATATGGGACCAGCATCCCACACGGACGTGCGATCATGACAACACATTTGTAACGCGTGATTGTATTGAATATTTGATCCACTAAAAATCTTCCAATCTCAAAAAGACAAACACCATTGCAAAGGTAATGTTTCAAACTTTATTTTTTGTATTTACAATTTCTTTCTAAAACGTATATTTACATACGTAATCATCGTTCAGTTTATTAGTTTTCTACAAATCAATCGGCGCCCGAAAATTCATACAAAACATAACGAAATTACTCAACTTTTGTCAATCTCTAAAACCCGCCCAGTAGGTTGTCTTAGTTAAATCTATGTATCGATGGATTCATCACAATTTCCCCTATCCAAAACTTTCATCCGATCAAAAATCGGACCAATAGTATTGAAGTTAGAAGGGGTTTTGTAGATCCTTGCAATTGGTCAGTTTTCCAACCAATAAACAGCGTTATTTATTTCACGTGATTTCTGTATGACCTCAATTGTTTTTTATAGATAGTTTCGTATCTTTGTAAAGATAATTCTTCAAGCTAACTTCCCCTGTAAACCAAATATGCTATATTTGAACAGTTTATTGTGTAGGACCGTGGGAAAGTGACTGCTAATACGGTCTCACCTTACGTTCAAATCTGTAGCGTAACGGACTTTTACAACATAGCCAGACATACGAGAATGCGCACGCATCTTGTACAGACGAGAGTTTACTAAATTTTTCTAACTTTTGTTATTCAAATACTTCTAAGTCAAACACTTTTATGAAAAGATAACTTAAAAGTATACAGTTCAGTTCTTTGATTTATTCTCTACACTTTGTTATAATATTTTATTTTTGGGCACAGCATATATTAGTAAATTACGTTTCTAACTTGGCATACTTTTGATAGCAGACTTGTAGTAAGAACATAAAATCTCGTGTTTTCAAAATAAGAAATTTGAAAATGTTAAATGTTTTTATACAGTTCTATTTAGAACTAAATTACGAAACTTTTTTACATTTATGGAAAAAATTACAAAAAATGTTTACTACTTTTTATGTAGACTTAAAGTTGAACTTTTATTTTTCGTAACTGAACATTTTTTCTTTCTTGAGCTAATAACTTTCTAAATTTTACATCTATAATTTTTTTACTGGCATATACAAATTCTTTGAACCTTTCTCTACAAAAAAGCTATGGAACACTTTTGGATTGGGGTAAATTTACCATTTTTTTGGCGAATTTTTGAATAAATGCTTGCACACGCCAAAAAATCCATTTTCGTTAACTTTGCCGGTTCTAGGGTTAAAAATTCGAGTTTCAATTAGTGTGTTCTGTACGGACGAGCCGAAGTCTCGAAAAAGTGTTCCATCTTTTCACTAGTTTTACCGTTTAAATTTTAACACCGGTAACACCGGTTTAATTTAGTTTTACCGTTAAAATGAAAAGTAACAAAACCTGTTCAATTAGTAATGTAGGCCAAACTAACACACAAAAATGAATTAATTTTCAGTTTTTTAAAAATTGTTTTATATATACTGTATATATATATTTTTTTTTTTGCCGTGAGCCTGTTTTATCTAGTGTAAGTTTAGGAGCCCAAGGGGGCTTAAGCCCGTTAGACCAAATGGTAGATCCGCCACTGGGTAAGCTAATTAAAAACAAACATTCCTTTAATTTTCACTTGCGTTAAGGAATTTAAAGATAAAAAAAACTATGTTAAATCCGAATTAAAAATAAATAAGACATACAGTATAGTAGACCTATTTATTGATAATATAGGTAATTTTATTGATAGAGAGTAACTTTTTGGTTAGGTTTTTGATTAAGTGTACACCTGAGACATACTGGTTCTTTGAACCTTTATTATAACTGTTGTTATAAAATATACGAAATAATTTGATTTGAACATTTAACAGGATTTACCATCTTAGTTTTGAGGTTATTAATAATCCTACACCTTTATTATAAATAAAACATAACATATGTTTTTAGAATGTTTGGTTGACGTGCGGAGCACGGAGGGGTCTCTCCTAGTAAATTACGAATATTGGTAATCTGATAGATATAATATAATCGGAAAGGATAGCAACTTTTAATCACAAAAAAATATTTCACTATAAATTAATTATCTTTATTTTAATTTATATATGTTTGTGAAATAAAATAGGAAAGGAAAACTTTTCTTACGGAACTTATGTTTAATACCTAATTTAAAATTTAATGTGTTCGAAATATTATTGTTATAACGGTTTTTCATAACAGTATTGTCTTTGAATTTGTAAATTACAAAATGTTACATTAAAACATAATTAGGTATTATGTACCGTATTTTGTTAGTTAGTCCTACCAAAATACATAAATGCATGCTACATTCAGTTTCTCCTCAGATACATATTTAGAATTTAAAATAATAGACAAGATAAAAATGTTGTTTGGGTTTGGAAGGAGATATGTTATGCTTTCAGCTTTAAGAAATAAACAAACTACTGTAACTGATCTCGATCTCACACTACCCCACTTGTTACAGGAAGATTACTTCCTGTAGATGTAGATAGACTGCATACTTTTTAGCTCCAAGTTCTGTTCTATCTCGATTTACTCTCTCTCTCTCTCTCTCTAACTATCGCATGTACCCTTCTGGGGATATACGTCCTGGAGATACCTTGTGGGATCTCGGTAAATATAAAAGGTACAGGTCTATTTTTTTCTGTATGTATTACTTAATAAATAAGTATTATTCCTAATAGGTTCTCTCTCGAAAATTTTAAATTTTATTTTTGAAAAAAAAAGTGTTTTGTGGGGATGTAACGGACACGAGAGACAGAAACTTTGTGGGCTTGTAAGAGACACGCTTTTCTGGGGATATGATATTTTTGCGAGAGAGAAGCTTTGCGAGGTTGTGAGAGAATTATTTATGGGGATGTATTATTTGATCCCTATTGGTTAAACCTATTCGTCTAGTCTGGTACAGTTGGGACCTACAACTTAGTTTTGTAGGTTCGAACTTATTTACCAAAGTTTGTTTTACAAAATGTGTTTATTAAATATCCTGTCATTATTAGTCTAACTGGCATTAAGTAAAGAAGTAAAAAAAAAAATAAAAAATTCGTAAAAACTGAAGGCAACAAAATTTCCAATATCAAACTCCTTTAAGTATATGATACGTATAAAATTTTTAAAAGTTACTATGGAAGTTTGTTTTATATTGTTCAAAGCCTAAAAAAGAAGATTTTTTATGTAAATTAATAATTTTTGTGTATTATATTGAATTTATTGTCTATAGAACAGTAATAAAACATAAAAATTGAGGCGTTCATATTATTTTGAAAACATTTCCAAAAAACAGCACTTGTCAAATATATATTTCATATTTTATTGTCTAACTGCTAAAATAATAAAAATTCAAAGTATACTAAACAACATGTATATTAATTATAGTAAAAAAAACTTACGGCTTTCATACAAACTCATGATATACAGTTTTTGTATTTCCTGAAAATTCAGTTTTATTGACAATTGCTGTTTTTGTAATCAAAGCCTCAATTATTTATTAATTGCGCGACGGAAATAAAAATAAGATACCTGTATACCTACCCTAGTTAAAACCACTTCGAATTATTAATTGATCATACCTTCATAACAATAATTAAAAAGAACAGTCAAAGGATTTTATTTCTAAATTTTAAATAAAAGTTGAAATGAATTTGAAATTTTTCCCGTTCTGAACACTAGTAAATTATTATAAAAAATTTATAATAAAAAATTATTATAAAAAATATCGTACAATGATAATGTAATTTGTTATACAACTTAATAGATATCTGATAATTCATGGAAAATTGGATTCTGAATTCAAATCTGTTTTAATATTTAAGATCCGACAATCCGTTCTTAAGATAAACAAACCGTTTATCTAACACAATGTAATGTTTTTTAACCTGTTTGATCCACTTTTTGACAAAAAACATGTAATTATAATTCGATTAAGTTAAACCTTTATACAGTCGTTGTATATGATAGTATACATAAATTGTTAAAACATCAAAACCATAAGATTAATAATACTCAACTTATTAGCTATAAACTATATTTCACGGCAAACGTTCAAATCGAAAGTTTTTTTTCTTTCAAACGGCAACTACAATTTTAAAAACATTTATATAAATATGAAATTATGATAAATTGAGACTTTTATTGTAAATTTTAATCTTTAATAATTTAAATCCGTTATTTGGTTTTTAAGATATAGCCTTCTACTGAAACCTTGTAATCATTTTGAATTAAATTTCTTAGACCAAAAATCTTTATGATAATAACTCCAGTATTTTTCCTTCTATCGTTTTGAATTTTAAATTCCATCTTTATACTATCATATAAGACGACTGTGTACAATTTGAACTAGATTGGATAAAAAACAAAGGATTATTACAAAAACCGTACACCGAAGAAATAATTTTAGCATAATATTTACTATATAACGTACACTAATAATGTAATTTCTTATACAATTCAATACGAATCTGATCATGATTGGAAAAATTTATTCTAAATGTAAATCTGTTCTTATATTTACGATCCGACAATCTGCTCTTGAGATATAAGCGTTTATCTAACATAATGCAATGTTTTTTTTTAAACTGTTTGATAAACTTTTTTTTAAAACCATGTAATTATTAATCAATAATAATTTACATTATTAGCTTTGCGACTTTCTCATAATTTTCTACGAATTTCTCGGTGTCGGGTTTTCTTTAGACATCCATACAAAATATTGTCTTGAGTTAAAATATATATCACACGTTTAATGTTTCTTTACATTATAAACTATGTCATAGTATCAGAAAAGTAAAAATATAATTTCCATCAGAAAACGTTAGTGGACTTTGGACTCATAAAAGGGTACTGGTCGTTAGTTATATGACCATATGTAACTGTACTCAACCATAAAGTTCTTAAACTACCCAACTTGTTTACAATATATACAAACAACCCGCCGTGTAATAAATAACTTTCTGCGGAAGACATATTTTTCAGTTGAACGTCTAAGCTATTGTAATTTATTCAGGTAACACACCCTTCTCCCTTTTACCTGAACCGTTCTTGAATAAGAAGAAGAGTGACCATGGTCAACACGGTCAACTTCCTAGTAGGTCGTAAACTAAAAGGTTTACTGCACCAGTTGAAACCGAAAACATTTTCTTATTTTCAATCTGTAACTACAACTCCAAAAAGATTTGTATCAATATATGAAACTATAGTTTATTGTAAAAATGTTAATTGTAAATCTTAATCGTTTTTAATATTAAAAATCCGTTTAACGGTTCGTGAGTTATGAACTATTTGCCGGAACCTTGTACTTTTTATAAGAAAAATGAATCAAAGAGCCAAAAACAAGTACATTGTAATAGAAATTCGTTTATATCTTACGATCGGGATGTCGAAAGTTTATTTTAAAACTGGAATCTGATATCTGATAAGATGTACTATAAAGTATCAAAGTTTTATAAAAATGTAAGAATAATTTTAATTTTACCAATCGTTATAAGGTAAAACAATCTTTATGTTGAGTAAAGAACGATTTTTTGTAACCCCGTTTTTTAAAAAATCTATAGTTATTAATCGATTTGATTAAAATTTTATGCGAGTGATTTATATGTCGGTATAAATACGTATCAAAAATTCAGAACGATCGGAACATCCATTTTTGAGTTATTAGGTGTTTACTGCAACTGTTGAAACCGAAAATATTTTGTTATTTTAAATCAGTAACTACAAACACAAAACGATTTGTATCAATATGAAACTATAGTATAATGTAAAGAATTTAATTGTAAATCTTAATCGTTTTTAATATTAAAAATCCGTTTAACAGTTCGTGAGATATGAACTATTTGCCAGAACCTTGTACTTCTTATAAGAAAAATGAATCGAAGAGGCAAAAACAAGTACATTGTAATAGAAAAGTACTTTTCCATTTAAATTAAAATTAGAATGCCTTAAATGTATTAATGGTTTAGTATTGCGAATAACTAATGTAATTTATAATATAAGTTGCACACTTTCAAATAACGCAAAGAAGCAACAAGCATGCACCCACATCTAAGAAATTGGAAATGACAATCTGAATGAACTTTAAGTTAGGAAAGGTCCTCATGACGGCAACACAGGATCTATTCCATCTGGCAACCATGTTCTGTTCCATCTGGCAACCATGTTGTCCCCGAAGGTATAACCGTAAACGTTGCAGTCTACATACAAATATTTTCGAATCCCCACAAAGGCATAAGCGAATTAATTACTCTCTTTCATTTGAATTTGAACAGACCAATCAGTCTCAAGATCCCCATAAGTCACATATGGGTCCAAAACCCGAATCTCTTCTATAGGAGAGAGTATTGCGTTCAGCGCAGCCCTGGTGGCCTCTCTTCAAAACTAAAGCTGTCGTCCCAAATGCCATTTTAGGGGATTTAAAAAAATACTTTTATTTTTGTCGTAATATGTCTAAAAGTATATGTCTATTCCATATACACTTGATTTAAGCCACTTGCCTTTGTGGGGATATCCCCACAAGGGACAACATCCCCAGAAGTACTTTACAGGACGAGTGAATATCCCCGGAAAGGTAGCTGTGATTGCTCTCCCTCTCTCTCTCTCTCTCTCTTTTCGTTAAAATCAATGCTCCTTTAGATTTATAACGCTAGTGGGCAGCACATTGCCAGTGAAATAATAGCAATAAATTGAAGAAGTACAATTAGTTTTACCCAGAATGTGCTGGCGTATTCTCTCACCGTATAGTCCATAAGGTGGGATATCTGTATGTATAATCAAGGATAGCAGTAAGCAGGGTTGAAGCCATGTCAGCCATCTTTGATGTGTGTAGAAACGTTGTTGGGGCCCAAAATGGGTAGTTCTGTAAACGGTGCTCGCCTTGATAATACCGTCATTTGAACCCCTTAGGATGGGACAAAAATTACCAAATTTTATACATAGGTAGGTGGATATTGAAGGAAGGCAACAGTGTTCATAGAAAGTGTAATATCTATTGTGTTTTTATTAAAATAACAATTAAAACTTATCTTTTTGCATTCAATTTAATTTATGACATGAAAAAGTTACTATGCGTGAACTTTTTTATTTTTAAGGTAGAAACAAACTTCCATGCGAGAAAGTTGTAGCTAATTAGATGATCTTAAATTTTCATTTCAAACAATTTTTGATGGAACTTATAGTTTGTTCAATAATCCAAAGTAAATAACCGCTATGTTTAGCTGTACGTGCCCGCCGTCGCGGACGACGGCTCCACGCTGTTCTACCACAAAAGTTAGCGCCAATACTCTGCCTCGTCTGATTTGTCGTACTCTTTACATGCTGATTAAGTTGAAACAATATAAGTAGGAACACATGACAGTTCACAAACAAAATTAGACCCTAATCATATGTTTTAATTCAAACAAAGCAAGATATACAATTTTCTTATTTTCCATAAGAATAACATTGGACAACGTACTGTATTTAGTACTATCGTAACCAACAGACGTAGAGAAATTATAAAAACACCAAATTGTTCGTCTTTTTAAACCAAATTCAATGATGAAAGTAAAGTTTGATTTACTAAAATATTAAATGTAAAAAACTCAAAAACCGCTCGGCACTAGGATGACTCATGCTCTGCGGCCACCATGTTCGATGTGTTTTGCTCTTTCGGGTAGATTCAACTCACTGCTACTGCGTGGCCCCTCTATTGTATTCTGTGCTCGCTGGTCGTTGCCTATGCTGCGTGAGAGAGTCGTTTGACAATCGTCAAGCATGGAAAATGACGATTGTCGTTTCCCTCTTTCTACGTCCACACACGGGTCGTCAAGCTATCGTCAAGGAATAAGGAATCGACAGTATGCTCCATTACAACTTTCAGGGTTATGTTTACAACATCAATCATTATAATTTCTTGTGAACTTTATTGTTTTAAATATGAGTTAAAGAACTAACGCATGTTATAATTCGTCATAAGATTTGCTTTGAGGTTAGAAAGTGTATATAAATACAGTACAACCTTTTATTATCAATATATTTGTTTATACAATTTTAAAGAAGAGATACCTATTCGTTTAAACTCGAAAACATTCGTATATCTTCGTAACATATTTAACTATTGTGTCTTGAATTGGTTGAATGACTTGTAATAAGATATTGATATAACACATTTTATTAATCTTGGTTATATTGAACAGAACTTGAACAACAATGTACCAAAACTATTGCTGAATAGTTATTTACATATGACTATAAACATATGATTCAATAAACATAATATATCTACAATATTCTTCCCCACTTAAATGGAAAGTCCGTTGGAAACAAAATTAGGATACCTACATCGAAGACATAACATAGAACCTAGAACACTAGCGTGAGTAAATAAGGGGTCTAATTGCAAAACTCGCTTCTCCAATTTTCGGCGAAATTCACCTAAAATATGATTCTTGTTGTCCGCATCAAAATACACATGTCCATGAATGTGAAATAAAGCAAAACTAACATTGTACCATTTAAATTAAATGGTGAAATTGAGGTTCGTTTCCAAAACTCTCATTCTCCTCTTTGTCGTATTTCAAAACTTACATTCTCCTGGCCAGCCAATGAGGCGCGTTCGTTTTAGTCACGTGGCATTGTTTGTCTGTGACTGCCATAACATTTCTTTCAAGCTGTACTGAGCGTTGTTGTGTAGTTGACATTTTAAAGTTCTTTTAATTAATAGTTATGTTAATTAATTGTTTAAAAATGGATTTGATTACGCAGAAATTAGTAGTTTCATTTAATTAAATGGTATTAAGCTTCTAGAAGTATAATTTAATTCCACCACATTAGACCTCTACGTAGTCGTATAACTCTAATCCCCATATTTTTTGCCCAAAAAATGATTTTGCTACTAGGCCTGATGGAACTTTTACGCAAGAAAATAAATCTCTGATTGCATTTAAAAATCAGAGATCTATTTTCTTTTTTTATTTCAGATATGCTTCAAAAGGGTTTTCAGCGTTTCCTTCATGTAGGCACACAAAATGTAATTTGCTATGTCTGGACAGAAAATGAATTCGGCAAAGGGTCAAATGAGATTTCTTCTTTCTGTTTGATTGTTTGAACAGCTTCAAACTGTTTGATTCTTTGACCTTCAACCATACAGTACTGTCGCCTTGTTAGTGATGGGTGTGGTGGTCAAAATAAGAATTATATTTTGACCACCATGGTAGGCCATTGGTTCTATCATTGTGCGCCACCCAACATTGTTGAAGTTCAGCTTGTGTTTCCCATGACTGGAAACAGTTTCTTACCTCCCGATAGGGTTTTCGGCAATATCGAAAAGGACATCAAACGTCACAAAGTTATCGTCAGTCCAGAGGAATACATAACGATGATCAACAACTTCGCTACAGTGAAGCGCTTAGGAGAGGGCATCACTAACAAAAACTGGAAAGAAGCAGCTGAACAAAATATGAAAAAACCTAGTTCCTGGCATTTCGGGATTCAAGCATGCAAAAGAATGTACTTCACTAAAAAGGAGACTGCCCAGCAAGGAGGCCTAACTATTTCTGTTCAGGGTGAAACTGCTTATAGAATCAAAGGTGATGAAGAAATGTATGCGAGAAGCATTACCAAGAGAGGAAAAAGTTGGGGATCAGTGATACCAGAAGTCATTCCCAAAGGTAATTACATTGCTAAAGAGCAAAACAAGGAAGATGTAGATTGCCTTTTTAAAAAGAACTACGGAGATAAATGGGGGGAGATCGATGGCCTAAATTTTTATAAACATGTTTTTGACGGACCAGAAATTGAAATTAGAGAAATCGAAGAGGAACAATGTCATGTTGCAGAAGAAGTCCCTACTTTCCAGATATAGATTTTAAGTATCAACCAAATTCATGACATGTAATAATTTTTTTTTTTTTGTAACTTTATTCTGTTTACCTATTTATTGAGATCATTACACACTCACTCATCATACATTTTATAAACTTACATGTAAAATGAGATTAATTTCTTGCTTAAAACGTTCCAAGTTGGATAGTGTCAAAACTAACAATCTCCAAAATAATGTAGTGCCAAACTCACATTCTCCAATGCTTAAAAGCAAAACTTACATTCTCCAGAATATTTTGTATAATTTCCCGTGTTTAAAGGGAGATAAAACTAGTTCAGTAAGTTTAAATGTATTCCTTAAGTACAGTCTACAAAGTGTAGGTAAAACAAATTTTAACGGTCTTTTTTTTTAAATCAAAGATTTTTTCGATTTCTCTAAAATTCTGAAAACTGGAGAATGCAAGTTTTGCAGTTAGACCCCTCAAATATTACGTGTTATGCTACCATTTTGTGGGCTGTCCCTCTCCTATATAGTATTCTCCCCTCCCCTCCAAGGAGTGCTTCCCCCAGTCAGTCGGCCTCAAGGCAGTGTAATGAACGGACCTGTATCTCTTTGAAATGCTCTTGCATATTTAATTGTTCACCCGCTGTGCGTAAGTTTTACCTGGTGCTAGTGGAAAAGGCAAATTTTTATGCGTAAAGTTTACGTGGCAGTTGTGATACAAACCTTGTGATTAGACGTAGTTTGCTGTGCCTCTAGTGATATGAACACATTGTTAATTTGATATAGTTAGAAATTTTATATAAAAATGGATAGGCAAAACTATGTAGAAGATGGAGATATAGATGAATTGTTAGAGGAAGAAATAAATAAAGAAGATGTTGTAGAAATGTTGTAGAATATAAAGAAATATCTGAAGAAGAGTACGACAGCGATGCTCATCCGGAATACTTTCCGGATCCTGAGGAATAAAATGCAGTTGAAAGTGAAGATGATTTATTTGAAAACCTTATTATAGAAACAGAACGTAGAATAGAACATAAGCAAAAAAAGAAGAAGTTGAATAAAAATCTGCAAGGCAATGAAGCAACACAAGTAAGCAGAGTTCAAAAATAAACAAAAAAGGTAGAAGCTCAATAAAGGACCCGATGAAAATTCAAATGAGGATCTCACTGTCGTGACAAATGTTAACACTCTTATTGGAAAGGATGATTTTATTTCTAACACTAAAGCGAATCCTTCCACAAAGAAGACTCCACGAAAAAATATTATTCACATTACGCCTGTCCTCACAGCTCAGTAAGGCAACGTTTACTCCTACTGAATGCTTCAAACTCTTTATGAACGTAAAAGTTGAATGTATGCAATGTATGTTTAGTCTTCTTAAGTCATTTTTTGAAAAAATAAATAAATATATTATTAACAACAAACAATAAAAGCAAGAACAATCATAGTTTTTATTGTAACACCTTTAAAATAACCAAAAATTTCTTTTTGTGAATCGCGTAAACTTGACGTGGCTCTAGTAAAAAGCACCCATAAATAGCACTAGTGTTCTAGGGCTAAACCGTTCTGGTTGTTTTCTCATTATCTCCGAACGCCTTGGGTTTTGGTCGGGATTGATCTCTTGAGGTGGTACAACTGGATGTGGTAGTAATGGAACGTCTTCATTTATAGTTTGAACAAGTCGTGGAACATGAAAACACTGTGTAGGGCCAAAAGTATCAGACTTCTTATTTTCCTTGCTGACTAGTGTTGAGTAGAGTTGGTTAATATGTCTTTTTATTATTCTTCCACTGTCCAAAAGTATCAAATAGTGTAGTTTGCCAATTTTCTTGTATACTACACCAAACTCCCAAATGTTTTTTGAAGAATCGAACTTGTACTCTCTTCTTTACATTTAAGCTTCTTGTAGACTTAATGTGACTACTTGAAGGTTTCGGTTGTGTAAAAGATAGCATTCAATCGAATTCTGAATTTTCTATTTAAATAAAGTTCTGCAGGTGATTTTTCACACGCAAAAGTGGTAGCTCGATATCGAAACAATATCTTTCTTAATTTGTATTTAATTGGAATTTGTTCATTAGAGGTAGCTAGAAGTTTGTGTTTGAGGGTTTGAACATTTCTCTCTGCCAAACTGTTTGTTGCCGGATGACCCGGAGAAATAAATTTTGAAAAAATTACATTGTTCTTGCAATACGTTTAAAATTCATCACTTTTGAAAATAGCAGCAGCATTGTCTGATACCATTTTTGTATTAGATAACCATGAAAAGCAAAAATATCTTCTAGTAGATTGATAGTCTTGAAGGAATTAGGGGTTACTTTTGATATTCTTCCTTCCTCCCACTTTGATTTTGCATCCTTGCAGATTAAGAAGTAGGTATTGTCAACTGCACCTGCGTAATCAATATACACTCTGTCCCAATTACTTTAAGGCGTCTCCCAAAAGTGAAATTGTTTTGGAGGGTTAACAGCTTCGTACAATTCGTTCAATATCGGTGTCTATGCCAGGCCAGTACACATACCGTCGTGACTGTTGCTTCATTCTTGTCATTCCTAAATGTGTTTCAGGCGCAACTTTACTATTCGATTCTAGGCTAACCTAGAGCTAACAGAAATGCAAAAAGAATAATTAAAAAAATACCTAAAAGGTTCTAACCTAACCTATTTAGTCACAGTGTGTTTACCTGTATTCAACATTTAACAGTAGAATGTAAAACAACGTTGTTGTTTGCAAAAATATTAGGCTAGAGTCGAATAGTAAAGTTACGCCTGTGTTTCATGTAGTTCTTCAAGTATTTTTGATCTTAGACTGCTTGGAATGAATATTCTCTCCCCTCTAAAAATTATTCCATCTATGAGGGTGAATTCAGAGTCTTCTCCTTTACTTTGGAGTTGTATGACAATTTTTCTAATTTCTTGATCTTTTTGCGTCTCAATCTTGATAGTTGAAAAGGTTATTTCTTCATTTGAAATGCGAAATATTTTGTCGAAATACATTTGGTTCACTTCATCTCCGATCAGTTGGTCAGTTGAAGTTTGAAGCTTTTTTATTGAAGTTCTTGATAAGCAGTCAACATTTTTGTTTTTATCTCTTTTCTTGAACTTGCGTATCTCAAAATGTTGCGTATCTCAAAAGACGAGCAGATGTCATTTGTGGGAGTACTTTTTTCTGATGGAATGTACAATGATGTCATCGAAGTATGCTTCTGTCTTGGGAACTCGGTTTAAAATCTGTAAAAAGATTCTGTTAAATTCAGATGGAGCTGTTTTAATACCAAAACTTAACCTATTCATTCGGTATGTACTTCTATGAGTTGATATTGTCTGGATTTTACTACTTTCTTCATCAACTTGTAAGTGAAAATATTTTTTTTTAATCGAGTTTGCAAAAGTAACATGAGTTACGTAAACTACTTAAAACATCTTCTGATTGGATGGTTAGCTTGAACTAGTCTTTCATTCACTCCGCACTTGTAACCGACACAAAGTCGAACACTTCCATTAAGTTTTGGAATTACAACTAAAGGTGATCCCCAGTCACTGCAATTGACAGGAGTTATGATACCACTTGATTGTAAATCCTCTAGTTCTTTATCGACAAGTTCTCGTAGCGCATGAGGAACATTTCGCTCTCGAGTGAAGTCAGGCTTAGCTCCTTTTCGAAGTTGAAGAGAAATTTTAATACCTGACACACTACCTACTTTTTCTTCAAAGACATGTGAAAATGTTTTGTAAATGTCACCTGGAGATTTGCTAGATTGGACATTTGAAATTGAACTGGAAGTTTTCATTTGATCATAGACTTGTTTCAAGTCAATGTTTAATATTCTCTTATCCATTTTCTACCTAGAAGAGCGTCGAAACCTGGAGGAACTATATGTAACTCTCCTTGTATTGATTTACTATTATATTTGACATTGACTATTACTTTCCCTTTTGGGTTTTATGAAATTTCCTGAGTAAGATTTAAAAATCAAATCTGTGCCCTGTAGAGGAACATTTAGATTGAGACGTTGAAAATCATCTTCAGCATGGAATGAATATTTTGCGCCAGAGTCTATTTCAAATTTATGTATATTTCCATTTAGTGTAACATGAACAAAATACTTATCTATGTCGGATGTAACTTCAAATAATTCAACGACTTTACAGTTTTGAATACATGGGTCAATTTTCTTTATGCCAAAGCTTTTGCCTAAGTCAGATTGATTAGATTTAGAATCATCATCGAAAAAAATGGCTATTCTGCTTAACCTTTGAAAAGGATATCAAAGACTTAGCTACATGCCCATTTTCTTACAAATATTACAAAACAACTTTTTGCAATCAGTTCGACAATCACCTACTTTGTGGTTACCTTTTCCACATCTGATACAAATATTATCCATACCGAGAGCTTGGAAGTCTGGTCGGTTAATTTGAGAACTTGACTTGTGGCTATAATTTTGTTTGAAGGTATTCTTTCGCTGATTTGACTTTAATCGACTTCTAGAGTAGTGTCTGGAAGAGTTGTAGACTTTGTTAGCATTACTAGTATCATTGTGTGAAACATTTGATTGATGGAAACTTGAATGATTGTTATTTTGACTTTGAGTGAGCTGTTTGCTCTATATTTTTGAGGAAAAGTACCCCTATAATATTTACTAATTTCCAACTAATGTTGTTCACCCTTGTAATTGTCATATAGATGTTAACCTAATCGTTTCCCAAGATAGTTGTAAAAAAGTGACGGCATAGAAGATTCAATGAAAACAAGAAAAAATAAAGAAACCCTTGTTAATGGTGAACTGAGCCTCTATATAAGAGGATAAGAGTAATTCAAGTGTTTTTCTGAACTTTTTGTGTAAAAAGTGTTTTAGGCAGTCCGCACACGGGTTGTTGCCTATGCTACGCGTGAGAGAGGCGTTTGGCAATCGTCAAGCGTAAAAAATAACGATTGTCGTTTCCCTCGTTCTACGTCCGCACACGGTCGTCAAGCTATCGTCAAGGAATCGACTGTATGTACGCTCCATTCCAACTTTCAGGGTTATGTTTACAACATCAATCATTATAATTTCTTGTGAACTTGATATTTTAAATATGAGTTATAGAACTTATATATGTTCTAATATGTTATAAGATTTGCTTTAAGGTTAGAAAGTGTATATAAAAACAACCTTTTATTATCAATTATTTCTATTTGTTTATACAATTTTAAAGAAGAGATTGTCCCTATTGTTACAATAATTAATTGTACCCATTACTCTTGGTATTATTATCTCTGATTGTACCTATTGAGATTGTTTCCGAAGTTACCTATTCGCTTAACTTCGGAAATATTCGTACATCTTAGTATAACATATAAACATATTCAATTATTAATTTCTTCACTATAATACAATAATTTCTAAATCATTTGATCTATAAATATGAAATAAAAAGAGATTAAAAGATAATATTTGTGTCTTTTTTAAATATATAATAACGTACATAATACAAAATTTTAACAAATAGGCCTACAGTTTTATAATCCTTATAATATATGATAGGATATATATGACTGTATTTAAAAAATACATAAATTATCTTTTGCCAATTTTCACCTACGCTTTCTCTACAACAGTTTTTCTCGTATAACTAGGTTAATCATAAATTTTTCAACCTCCCTTTCGAAGAATAATAAAGCAATAAAGCCGTAAAGGCATAGAAGGAAAAAATCATAGACAGTACAGTACTTCCAATTTATTCCAAGTTCGCGCTGCTGGATCGCTTAACTACAGTGACTTTAGCTTAACTAATTGTTTTGTCGTCTGTTGCTTCTAGCTTGTATTGTATTTTAAATGTTTAGTAGTAATTTTGTGATTGCAGTGGGAGTTGTAGCTCATAGGCAGGCACAGGTAGTTAGTCTAGCCAGTGTAAAACAGTTGTTGTGAACTAGTTTAGAACAGTTTCATTGCAGTAGTGATATTTATGCAAGTGATGACTTTTAAATAACATTTGTTGTTATAAACGATGCCTCGCTTTTCTTGTTTTATTTTTGTGGTGCTAAATTCAGTACTGATTCTAACCATTACTGAACAAAAATCAATATCTCCTGACAGTAAACGTCTTTATCATGATATTGTTTCTGGACATGGTTTGTACTATGGTTTTGACAAACTTGAACAATTAAACAACTCGAACTTCAAATCTGTTGTTTACAACAAAAGTGTTTCAAAAATATGGCTAGTTGAATTTTACAACAGTTGGTGTGGACACTGTCACAGATTTGCTCCCACATGGAAATCGCTTGCAGCTGATATTTATGGTAAGATTTATTAATTGTGATCTACTTAGAACAAACTGTATCTAGGTCATGGGTTTCTGCTTAGTTTCTTCACTTTTCAAGTGGGCAATTTCTCAATTTAAAGTAGACTTAGGGGCCTGTAGCTCTTTGTGATGCATTTTGTGAATAAAGTTTCAATGCAATATTGTCAGTACATATCCTTATCAGTTTAAAGGAAATATATGGCATCCAAATTTCAGTATATTGAGGCTGGGGTATCAACAGGTATGAGAACAGATGATAGGATACATAATCTGTAGGTTAATGCACAAAATGACAAGAAGTAGTATACCAAAATTCTGTTATGACAAAGACCATAATCAATTAAACTTAGTTTAATCAAAATTTGATTATATTGTCCAAGGTCATATGCCCTGTCACACTGAGGGGTTAAAAAGTCATTACTACTACACTTCTAAAAAGTTGCTGCGAATGTACTTGTTTGTACATTTGCTACTTTTCTGTTGCTTCCATCTCGGAAAATTTTCAGTACTGTAGCCTATGATTTTCTTCACCATATTACAGATGGAGTGCCAAAAATATTATAGGCTATAGCGCTATCCTTTAGACCTAATGGTCAATATGTAACCAAACCTATATAACTTAGCCTATGCTATAATATAAGTTAGATTGTAATAAAAAATAAAATTGTAAACCATAGGTGAAAGCCTGATCATAGTGTTACCTCCTGATATCAATAATAATTCAAATGATAAATGAAATAGTTTTTTATTAAAATAATCAAATATTATAATAGGCTACCACTTATCTTTAACTTACCTACCTAAATTCATGATTTAAATTAGGGCATACACAGTAGGGCAGCTACATTCTTTTTTAGTCATACAACTTGTCACTAATAATATTATTATTCAAACAATAAAAATAATTCATTTAAACAAATGTATACCGGTATAGGCCATAGGCCCTAATTCCCTGCCTTTATTAACTTAATCTCTCCTTTTTGTAATGAACACATATTTACTTTTCACTATATTTCTTGCCACAAATAGGCCTAGGCTATATCCAAATTATATATAAAATTCCTTTTTATTAAAAATAAAATATTTGAATAAAAATGAATTTTATATTATATATAAATTAACCTAGCCTAAACTCTCATTTTCATGACATGTATACCAACTACTTTAATTACATTACTAAACATAATATGTCAAGATTATAACAGGTTTGAACATAATTTGAACATAATCATGCTTGAGTTACTTCCTGTTACCTGTGTCATTTTGTAAGAGGATAAATGTACCAGTAGCTTATTCTTATGTTGATCACATTGTGATGTGCATGTGCATAGGTTAAAAGTAATTTAAGTACTACTAGTGGACCGGGCAATGCTTCGCTATTGCTTGATTTACCTAACCTAAAATTATATTCAGTTTTTGATCCAAATCAAAATCAGCTGTTTTAAGCTTTTCATAGGAACAGCTGTTTTTTGTGCCCCTGATAAAATCAAAAGAAATCTTTCTTCTTCTTCCTTAAGATTGACCTTCCATAAGATTAACATGGCAACTTTGAGGGCCACTGGGGCGAAGCCCTTAACATACATTGAGCTCATTTTAAGGGAAGCACAACTTCAGAGTGAGCTCTGTAAAATGACACCAAAAACATCAAAATCGGTTAAAAACTCTAGGAGGAGTTCTACTCACAAAATAACCCCTAGCAAATTAATTATGTATAGATGTAAGGTAGGAAAAATTTAATTTCCTAAAAAAAATGCAGGTTGCTATGATTTCTATAAGTGGCACAGGCTACTAACAGTATAGGCCTACTTACCGATCTCTTAGTTTGAACTTAAATTTAACAGAAGCAGTTGTTTTACATTCTGATTTAAATAGAGTATACACAGGTGTCTTTTAAATGGACCATCATTGGTATCTTGTAAACTGTAAATCAAACAGCAAACTTTAAATGGGGAACCTTTCCTTGTTTTTTGGGAAATTAAAAACTATGTAGGCCTATTCCTAGTTAAAATATTTTTAAAAATGGCGGTCAACTTTCGAATTTAGTATGAAACATTCTGTATTTTTATGAAGATGTTACAAGTTATTTTAAGACCTTTTGTTATTGGTGTTTTTTTTTTTATAACTATTTAAAAGTTAGAGGGGTATACAGTTTTAAAAACACCCTAAGTGGAAAATATTTTGGTATGAAAACGCTCTTAACACTAATAAAGCATTGTTTAGCCTTTAGACAAACAAATAACTATTTAAAATCAACAAATACGGTTATTGTTACAAATTTATCACACATGAAGATGAAGTTGATAACAGATGTCAATATCGGCTGTTGATTATCATTGTTGCAAATTGTTGTTTAACAAAATCCCTCTTGTTTATTACGCTACAAGTTCTCATTTTAAAGTAGCCTACTGTTTTTAAGAATGAAGAATTTTCCTTCATGAAGAAAACATGTTTGTATTATAAATGTAATTATTTTATTTATTTAAAAAATCAAATGTAATTATTTAGAATCAACCTCAATTGTATGTTTTCCTGCACATGATTTCCAATACCAGAGGACTTTAGATAAATCAATCATTTAAATATTCCTTCATGTGTTAAAATTTGTTATTAGCCTATACCGGTATATCTTTTTTTAAAGTTTATATTTTATGACATACACAATTAACATCATTAAGATATTAGGCTACAACCAAATTCTTACCTTTAGGCCTAAGTTAAAAAAAGTAATAATTCTTAATTTTGCAGAAAAATAACAGAAATCATACTACAGAAGGCCTATATGAATTTTATGATTACCCATTGTTAAATAAATCTTCAGTGATGTTGGTACAGACAGCCTCTTACTCCAATTCCGTCTATGTCTTTGCAGGTTGAGGGTTTATTGAGAACAATACATTTATTATGAGGGACAAACTCAAGTTCAGCAAAATGCAACTGAACTCTGGCATTCCCAAAGAAAAGTGAAAAGAGAATCTGATGTGAAATTTGTATTTTTTTTGTATCAAAACTTGAGTTAATTGAGTCATAAGTATGATTATAATTCTCATGTTATTTAAAAAGATTGCCATGTGAGCTAGAGAATCAGTATAAAAAAGTGGTGATTGTTAATCGGTATTTTATTGATGCAATTTTCGATAAAGATCTTATTTGAAGTGGAGGAACCGACTTTGAGTTGGTAGAGACATTGTTTGAAACTGTTGGTTGAAAGCTGTTCAAAAGCAGAAAAGAATTTGTATCGTTCAAATTTGGAGAGCTATGTAGTTTGGAAAAGCGTATAGGTTTATGTTTGATATGGCGTCATTGATGTTGGCATGTAGGCCTAACTTTTTTATTTTGGCTAGATATATGCTACAGCCTTGGTGGTTAGCTGCTAGATCACATAAAGAACAAATTGTAGGCGTACCTCAAGGGTTTTTAATACAATCATGATTAGTTACTCTCGCTACATCTGATAAATTTTAGGGAATTATTACAATATGGTTTTTCATGAGTCTATTATTGACATTTAATACAGTTATTTGAATAAAAACCCCGAACCACAAAATAAGGAACAAAAACAATAACTAAACAAATAAATTGTAAGTTATGCTTAATAGCTTCCCTTATGTACATTTCGATAATATGGTCATCATCCTCAGAGGGTTTTAACACTACTTTTAGTAGTACCTCCAATACATTCATTAACTTTTTTATCCGACTCATAATTTGTAATTCTACATAATATATCTGACGAATACGTAAAAAAATTAGGAAGAATGATATCAAACACAATGTGTTTTGTTTGAAAAACAATAAATTGTCGCATCTAATTTATTCAGCAAAAACATCTTAAGATACTAAGTGAAATTACAGATAGGCCTAAGAAATTTTGTTTCTATCTGAAAATCATACTATAAATAAGTTAACTATTATTTTACAGGCCGTTTTTTAAAAACTTTAGCAACAATATAGGAAAATGTGCAAAAACTTAGAAATAAATACTGTACTTATTTAAAATAAAAACAAATATTTTACATGATTGTAGTTGCATTACTATGTCTAAGGGGTTAAAATGAGATGGCTACCCCTATACAATAAATGTATAAATTAAACTAACTTCCTACAAGCTATAAAGCAAATAATTATGTAATATTATTTTTCAAGTGATATAGGACAAAACTATTTGCAATTTGATTACTTAGGCTAAGTCAAAGGGATGAAATAGATTAACTACTCTTAAAATGATGTACAATTTGTAGTAATCCACTTACTTTTTCTATATTCTCAAAACTACTCAACTAATTACACAAAAATTTCACAATTTACACATATTAGTACTATTTTTTAGATAATATGGTCACTACAAATATATTAACAGAGTTTCAGTTACAGAAAATAATGAAATGCTTATATCAAATTGAGTATACTGTATTTCCTTCTAAAGAGTTTCTAAAAACAAAGTCAATCTTTTTTAAAAGTCTGGAATTTCATTAATTAGATCAGTAAAATTGCGTTCTATGTTAAAATTATATAATATGATTGTAGCCTATATTGTTTTGTAATCGCTTTATTTTTACGTTTAAAAAAATCTAATATGAGATCACTTAAAAATATTTATTTAAGGTCAAAGGTCAACTAAATTCCTATTGCTAGAAGTACAATAATAATAAAAATTAAAGACAATAGAATTTTGGACAAAAAATATTTTATTTATTTATTAGGCCCCAACGTACAATTTAAAAAAAAACTTGTTTTTGAAGTTTTTGTGCAAAGCGTTAATTTTATGCAATCCATTTCTGTAACTGTTTTTAGAAATATGGAGACAAAGATAAATGTTGGCTATTAAATGTATTTTGTAGGTACAACAGACTGCGAGATATAGAGCAAATAAAATGTGTATAACATACTTTGTAGGCCTATTCGTTCCACACCATCTTTGTGGTGGGTCAGTCAGTCCATATGAAATCAACACACAAAGTTATTTTTTTCAACCTGACCTCTTCAGAACTTCATGAAATTTTGTACACTTATTCTAGTCCATAAAGTAAGGTTATTTCCAAAATTTAAATTTTTTTGTCAAGTATATTTTGAGATATATAAAATTACAAAGTTTGGAAAAAAACGCTAATTTCGGTAAACGTCAATACCTTTAAATTGGATTTTCTCAGCTCCTAATTGAGATAGAGACTTGAAATTTGTGCCAAATTAAGGTGTTTTATAAGCTTTAATTTGATATGCAACACAAATAGTTTCGTAAAATCTTTATTTTTCCCCAAAAACAATCTTTTTTTCAAAATGCGATTTTAAAAAAGCTACCTTTTTAAAAATTTGAAAAAAATGTATGTTGTTTATTAATGTCTTTGTTAAATAAATGTAAAATTTCATCTTAGCAATCTAAGTAGTTTTTTAGTTGGATAATCAAATTAGTATGAGTAGGCCTTTGTCGTCTGTATTTTTCACTTTTCCCGAGCCTATCACACCAGCATAAAGTTTATGACAATCCAAACTAAATTAATATGTGGAGTACTTCAATAATAAATGATTAATTAATTAGTTAGTTAAAAAAAAATGTCGCCTAATCGATACCATTTTTAACAATTTGGAGATTTACTGTGTAGCTACTGAATGATAAAACACTCTATAGTAAAACACACCTTATTTACACTAAACTAACATTACACTACATTAGTTGAAAAATGTACCTTTTAATTGTTGATAGTTTTCATAACTGCTGAAAACTTGGCAGTGATTCACTGTTCATCCTTTTTTTAAAGTTGATAAGTTCTCCCTGTGGCAGTTGAAACATCAATCTTTGCAAGGACATCATATATATGGGAACGAACAAAATATCAGCCATTGGTGGAAATGTGAATGATGGTGAAGGTCCATGTGGTTGCAAAAAACTTATCTGTACTTCATTTCTGTCTTCAAATACACTAAGCACACTCCCCACATACCATTTACTGTCATATAAACAAGCAACAAAACCATTGATATTTTCTAGTGGAACATCGTTTTCTAAACTCACAACTTTATCCATCATACTTTCACTGCTGTCGGAGAATGTTTTGGTTTTTAATTGGAAAGTGCTTTGAGGTTTGTAGCAATGTTTTTTTAGCGTGCCGACAATTGTTTGACATATAGACAATCTTTTCTTCCTCGACATGTTCTTCTTGTTTAATGAAAATGAAATGACAAGTTTTTATATTTTTTTTACACCAATCGTAAAGTTGGAAGGGCGTAAGAATTTGATCCTCAAAACCTCTGTAGACTAGCTTTTGAAGCTAACCTCTTTACAGTACCACCATCCATCCTATAATTGCATACTACAAGGATGATACAAATCTATTAAAGCATAAGAGTATTGTTGTCATATCAGAATGCCTTACCCATGACACTGATGCAGTAGGCCTACATTTGTTTCAAAGAAAATGCATTGAGTTATTGAAGGAATTACTTTATGAAAAGCCAAAGAAAATGTATTATTTCTCAGATGGGAGCGCAGCCCAGTTCAAAAATAAAAAGAATTTTATAAATTTGTGCCACCATAAAAAAGACTTTGACATTGACGCGGACTGGCATTTTTTTTGTGACGTCTCATGAGAAAGGCCCATCTGATGGATTGGGTGGTACTGTAAAGAGGTTAGCTTCAAAAGCTAGTCTACAGAGGCCTTTTGAGGATCAAATTCATACGCCCTTCCAACTTTACGATTGGTGTAAAAAAAAAAAATAAAAACTTGTCATTTCATTTTCGTTAAACAAGAAGAACATGTTGAGGAAGAAAAGATTTTAGAAGAAAGATTTTCTATATGTCAAACAATTTTTGGCACTCTAAAAAAACATTGTTACATACCTCAAAGCACTTTCCAATTAAAAAGGGCTGATATTTTGTTCGTTCCCATATATGATGTCCTTGCAAAGATTGATGTTTCAACTGCCACAGGGAGAACTTATCAACTTAAAAAAAAGGATGAACAGTGAATCACTGCCAAGTTTTCAGCAGTTATGAAAACTATCAACAATTAAAATGTACATTTTTCAACTAATGTAGTGTAATGTTAGTTTGTAAATAAGGTGTGTTTTACTATAGAGTGTTTATCATTCAGTAGCTACACAGTAAACCTCCAAATTGTTAAAAATGCTGTCAATTAGGTAACAGTTTTGTTTAACTAACTAGTTAATTAATAATTTATTATTGAAGTACTCCACATATTAATTTAGTTTGGATTGTCATAACCTTTATGCTGGTGTGATAGGCTGGGGAAAAGTGAAAAATACAGACGACATACTCATACTAATTTGATTACAACTAAAAAAACTACTTAGATTGCTAAGATGAAATTTTGCATTTATTTAACAAAGACATTAATAAACAACATAAATTTTTTTTCAAATTTTTAAAAAGGTAGCTTTTTTAAAATCGCATTTTGAAAAAAAGATTGTTTTGAGGGAAAATGAAGATTTTACAAAACTGCTTGTGATGCATATCAAATTAAAGCTTATTAAAAACACCTTAATTTGGCAAAAATTTCAAGTCTCTATCTCAATTAGGAGCTGATAAAATCCAATTTAAAGGTATTATTGACATTTAGCAAAATTAGCGTTTTTTTCCGTACTTTGTAATTTTATATCTCAAAATATACTTGACAAAATTAAAATTTTGGAAATAACCTTACTTTATGGACTAGAATAAGTGTACAAAATTTCATAAAGTTCTGAAGAGGTCGGATTGTAAGCTGTGTTGATCTGATATGGACTGACCCTGGTAGGAATCAAGGAGCCTTTTTATTTACATGGTTTCACAAAAAGGCCTAATCTATGTTTAAAAAAAATTGTCTCGTCTGAGTCAATGTCATATATATTTGTATTTCATCGTCATGTTCTTCGCCATATTTTTCATCTTTGCTTATTATTTGCTATCAATGAGACTGATTCCATCATATTCAGTGTAATTATTGTTGGAACGGTAGAAGCATCGTACGCTGCCTTAAAAGACTGAATGTTAATTTTGCAATTAATTAATGGAGCAAAATAATCAGATTTTTCTGCATCCGCAGTTTAGATCGCAACCTTTTGCGCAATTACAAAAATTATATTTTCTAAAAGTATTATCTACAAAAAGTAGCTATAATAAAATAGACTCTGAGGTAGAGCCAATTAAATTTTTATTTTTCATTATTTACATGCAGCCCCTTTTTTATGTGAAATACAAAATTTGTAGGCGTACAGCCAACATTTATATATTTTTAAAATTACATTTTCAACAGCTACACACAGAAAAATCATGTAAGAGCGATGGGCTTACAGAACGGAGTATAGGCCTACGCTTTGTGTGTAAAATTCACAGCATTCTTTTTCCAAACGGTTTGTTACCTTGTACGTAAAAAAAAACATGAAACATTTTTTGTTTGAATTACAATTATACTTCATTTTAGTAATATTCTAAATTGGACGGCGAGAATAAACATCGGCGTGATCACATTCTTAACTTTTTATGTGTTGTTTAAAATGACCAGAATAAAACCATAGATAGTAAAATACATATATATATTTTTGTTTTGTAACAGCCATATTTATGCCTAAAGTAACTATAGGCCTACTAATTAATTACTGTAATAGGGATTTTACTCTGTGTCCTATAATTGTATATGTTATTTCAACTTACCAGCCTAAATATGTTTTTACATAATGTACAGGTAATTCCGTAATTCAGGGATAGTCACATGGGACTAAAAGCCGTTTTGTGCTTTACTAACTAATTTATATCTTTAGATCTGCTAATTGATTGGTTTGAAATTTTGCACGTTACTCATCAATATAAAGACCTAGATTGAAAAAAACAACTTGTTCTAAAAATTAGTTTTAAAATGGCTGCCATTTAAAATTAAATAACCATAAAACCATACATTTTTATAAAAAAGTCGAGTAGCTACATTTTTGTAGACTGTTAAATTTCTTATCGAATGGCATAAAACTGCCAATACTATCGAACAAAGGGTAACGTTCAGTAAAAGAGCGTCCAACTTAATTGGTCATGCAAATTAATTATTGCCCACGCTTTGTGAATGTGTCTCACTAATGAACGCTGTTTTAATGTTGCTCTTTGTCCGATAGTTATACAGGAAAAGAAACCGGCTACAAAAATTTACTCTTGATGTAAACATATACTGTTTTTGATTTATTTTTATTTAAAATGTTTAAATGGCCGCCACTTTAGAGTTATTAGATCAAGATGATTATATTTTTCAAACTTGGTCTTTAGATTGATGAGTAACGTAATTAAAATAAATTACTTTTGCACAAACCAATTAATTATTTAGACTAAATTGGCCTACATATAAAATATAACTCAATTTATATTCTAATTTGATCTAATTTATAAGTTTGATAAAAATCTGCCTTCAAAAATGCTATTACAAATTCTTAGTTTAAATGAGTTTTGGATACACTGGGTTTATTGATGTCAGTTCAGTGCTGAATCTGGGAATATCTTGTGGGCAAGGATGGAAGTGTCTTCGTCTTCCACCACCTAAATAAACAAAATGTAAAAAATTGGTGTTTTATTAATTGTATTATTTTTAAAAGCACCAATAAAGTTGATTTATTTCATTTTGGTTTTAATAATATAATTCATAAATGTACTTATCGACTTATTGTACACAAATTCTGAAAATAATAGATTAAAAAAATAATTTCTGGGAGACCTCTAATGTGCTGCTCCCAGTTACTTTGCTACCTCCTACCCTCTTGATGTAGCACCACATTAGTGACACTAAAACTGTTTATATTCATTTAAAAAATATCTTAAAAGTTGAAAATGTATTTTTTTCTTAACATTAAATCCTTGTTTTCATACGCTAAAGGAAACATTTTGGTTTTCAATGGTAGTTTTGCATAAATGTAATATGAACTCCATAACATTAATGATCCTAATTGCCAGTAGAATGAAAAATGATACAATTTTATTGTTAACTATTTATTTTTTCTATGGTTGATTCTTAATTTAAGATTATTTGTTTCGGGACTGATTAATATTAAACAGCTAACTTATTAAGTGCTTTTTTATTTTGGTATTGTTATAGTAATTAACATTAGGTTTTTATATACTGCCTAGCCAGATTATCTGAAGATAAACATGATTGATCAGATCTTTTTTTCATTATCATTATTAGTAGTTTGTGTTGATTTATTGTTTAAATCATTATTATTTTAAAAGAATATTGATGTATTTTATGCTGAATTAATTATAAAATGAAATGAAAAAATGCTTTATTTTGATACAAGAAAAATAGGCTAACACAATTTTTTTTTAATTATTAATAAAATACTTCTACACAATCAACTTAAGATATATTTTTGCAGTTTAAAAGCACAGCTGATCAGGCTGTCTGCTTGGTTGGGTAGAAATTTTTACACACAATAACACAAAAAAAAACCTTAAATCATTATACGCATTTGTTGTCTTAAAAACTAAACTTAATAAGGAACAAAGAACTTTAAAAACAAATCTAGACAGGCATGTAGCCAGGGGGTTGGGCTTAGGCCTACCGGGCTGTAGCCCACCCCAAAATTTCCTGATACAACAATTTTTAGCGAATTTTTATAGGAAAAATGAGCTATTGCAGTGGCTCTTGTGGTGAGACCCAAAGTCGGGAGTAGCAAATGAGCACCGATCATGGTCCCCAGAACACGTTTTGGGGTGTCAAAAAAATTCATATATATATATACGTATATATGTGTTCGCACTCTAGCGGCCGCATTTTAAGTCCGATTTGGTCCAAATTTGGTAGCCTAACACGTGTTGGTTGTCTATGTGGCTCGGAAAAATCCGAGTTCGTTAGCCAAAAAATCCAACAACCGGAAGTACGTTTTTTGACCGGAAGTAACTATTTTTTGAGATTTTTACTACGAGAATGAAATTTTTTTAGAGTTTTTTCTAACAATATAAATGTAGGATGTTATTCTGCGCATTTTGTTTTTTTATGCGACCTTATAGCTCGCTTTTGATTCCCCCAAAATCGACAAAAACGTAAAATACCATAAAAGTACATAGTTCAAAGCCAAGTGATGCAAACTCGCGAGGCCACTAGGAGGAAACAAATTCTACTAATATATTGTGTACACACAGACAGCTGTTCAACTCCTTCGTGAGTAGACCTATTTCCCAAATTGTTGGTTGAAACCCTAAAACATAGGCATATAAACTTAATTTTGGAAATTGCTCAACTCACGTCAGCGGTCCAGCAGCGTGGTCGATTTATTTTTATTAGGATTATAAAATTGCATTGATATAAAATTACAGTACAAATAACTCACACTGTAGTGCAATTTTATAATATGACGGTATTTGCAAAAGTGTAACGTCTTCAAACCTACATTAATAAATCTGCCATGTTATCATATTGTTAGTAAGAGCTTATTAGACTGATAGAGAGAGAATGGCAATACGCAGAGAAGTAAAAACATTGCCTCATAGTGTAATGGGTGATAAAAGACTCATTACCCTAGCCATGTTATCCACCCATTGGGACATTACTGTTGAACCAGATAAAGTGATAGACAAAATGGCTGGCAAGAAGAAAAGAAGGCTCTTAAGTTTACTGTTTTTATTTTTGACATGTACTATGCAATTCACTTAACGAATTAGTAGAATACAGTTATTGTAATTACTCTACCACCAGAATGTTATTTATCATCAGAAGTTTTGGTCCAGAACAGTTAAGTACACTTTGAAAAAACAAATACACTGCTTTTAGACATATACAGGGTGTCCTGCGACCATATGAACAAACTTTGTCACATTATTCAGCATGTCAAAAGAAACAAAAAATGTAATATAACATGTGTCCTATCTCATTCCGTTTTCGGTCTGTCTGTCTGTATGTTTTTTTTACAAAATACTTAATATTTTTAGAAGTAGAAAAGATATTGATTTCAAACTTTGTACACCTATTTTTGTCGTAAACTTTTATCACTGTATGAAAAATTAGAACAATATTTTAAATATTTTCATAATGGCGGCCGTTTATAATTTTTAATGTCAAATATCTCAAAAACCGCTGACTTTACAAAAAAATTACAAGAGACAAAAAAGTTTACTTTTTTAATGTCAAACTCAATGGTTTTTTAATTTTTTCTGTAGCTCAAAGGACAACAGAGATATTGACAAAAAAAAAGGAAAAATGTATTTCTTGGTAGTTGTCAACAATACCCAGAATTACTCTAGAAACAAAATATTTTAAAGTTATTTTGAGCTAAAATAAAAAGTAATTTGTATAATGTTCCGAGCACTTTCTGAGCTGATTCCACTAACAAAAATAATGAAAAAAGTTAATTTATCTATAGGTCTGGAAATGCTTCGTTATAGAGTTACAGCTAGCGAAAGATTTCACCCGTGTTTCAGATTACTCACAGAAACGAATCCCTATTGAAATATGTAGGGCGTTAATTAAGGTGTAAAATTTAAATTAATTTAATTTAATTTACGTAAAATGAGCATATAAATTTAAGAAAATAAGTCCCAGTGGTGTAACTGCAGTAATTGTTAATACAGGTTGTCTTGCAACCATATGAACAAACTTTATCACGTTATTCAGCATGTGAATATTATTAATATTAAATAATTAATAAACTACAAATTTTATCAAAAAAAGTTAAGACACAAAAAAGTTAGACAATTTTAAGACAAATAACATGATGAATAATTTATTCTTATTTTCTGAAGGATAACTAAGAAAATTACATACAATTTAATTAATAATATCAATTATTGTAACAATTAAATAATAACTTATGAACAAATTAACCTCAAATTCAATGTATTGCACTTTGGTTTTAAAATAGGCTTACCAAACTAATAATGTTTAGCATTATTTCAATAATTTTACACCTTAATTAACGCCCTACATATTTCAATAGGGATTCTTTTCTGTGAGTAATCTGAAACACGGGTGAAATCTTTCGCTAGCTGTAACTCTCTAACGAAGCATTTCCAGACCTATGAATAAATTAACTTTTTTCGTTATTTTTGCTAGTGGAATCAGCTCAGAAAGTGCTCGGAACATTATGCAAATAACTTTTTATTTTAGCTCAAAATAACTTTAAAATATTTTGTTTCTAGAGTAATTCTGGGTATTGTTGACTACTACCAAGAAATACACATTTTTCCTTTTTTTGTCAATATCTCTGTTGTCCTTTGAGGTACAGAAAAAATTAAAAAACTATTGAGTTTGTCATTAAAAAAGTAAACTTTTTTGTCTCTTGTAATTTTTTTGTAAAGTCAGCGGTTTTTGAGATATTTTACTTTAAAAATTATAAACGGCCGCCATTTTGAAAATATTTAAAATATTGTTCTAATTTTTCGTACAGTGATAAAAGTTTACGCAAAAATTAGGTGTACAAAGTTTGAAATCAATATCTTTTCTAATTCTAAAAATATTAAGTATTTTGTAAAAAACACACACAGACAGACAGACCGAAAACGGAATGAGATAGGACACATGTTACATTACATTTTTTGTTTCTTTTGACATGCTGAATAACGTGACAAAGTTTGTTCATATGGTCACAGGACACCCTGTATAATACCTAGGCGACCGAGCATCGTTCTGTATATATTTTTTTTAGGAAAATGTATGTAAACACGAATCGCATACTGAATAAATATGAATATTTTTCGATCTTACGTACATATGAACTGTTTATTTGAATAAAAAAAACGTGAGTGAATTAGTTCTAACATTTTATTAGAATTTTTTGCAGATATAAAACCTAGCGCATTCGAATCCTGATGTCCAAAAACCTCTATAGGCACAGTTTCCTCACTCTGGGAATGCGTCCCAGAGGGGAAGTAAAGTGCGGCCCCCACGCTTTATTTGTTGTGTCCAACATCACCAGTACAACTTCAATAAAAGAAAAATAGACCTCTGTTCTTCACTGTATATCCTAGTTTGTCACTGTAAAGTAAGGGTAAATTATAGTGATAAACACATTTTTCTTAGTGAATAGGACGTGTAAAAATGAGTTGTTTTATTTATAAATATATTCAGGAGGTCACAAAAAACCTTAACGTGCTATAATACAGGATCGGATTCTATGTTTTATAATAAATGAAAATATTCAGAAACATTTTTCGAATTCGTGTTAGTTTATTTTAGTTTTTTGTTAGCTTTTTTTACAACACTTAAAAAAGCAACAACAGTTAAAATAGCAAATCTTTTGCGCATGTGTTAAAAATTATGAAGAGAATGATATAATGATATCAAATCTCATGAATCACACAAGGACCTATAACCTAAAGATTGTCAATTCACAAAAGCAAAAACAAACCTAGCCTAGGCCTAGCCTACTTCAACCAAGATCACAATAAATTATACCACACTTTTATATAGCACTTTTCCATCTATTAACACACTATAAAATTAACAAACAAGCATTAACACCAATTCTTTAATCACAGTTATCCAGCGTGAAGATCAGAAATCGTATTGAACCCAAACTAGGTTATACCAATGTAAACAAACATCTCAACATATGATCGATATTAAAGATTGCGATTCGAAATTATGTTATAAGAAAATCTAAATACAACCAATAGAACATAATATAGATATGTGTAACATAAATAAGTGTTCAGTAAAACAGTGTTAATTAAAGTAAAAATATTAGTATTTATTTGTAAAGAGATTGTAAAACGAAAATAACATAACGATTTAGCATTCAGCCATAACACACTAGAGTAGGCCTGCTTGATACTAAGGTCGCGGTTTAATACATAATTTTATTTTACTAATATAATGATAATTTTAACCAATATGGCATAAATTTAAAAGAAATATTAATGTGCTAAATAAATACTCATGTTACACGCGAATATGCGATATTCACACAAGAAACGTTATAATCTTATAATACATGGAGCCTAACGAAATGAACTACAACCGACCAATCGGAGATCAGATGTGCAACAAAGGAAATGAGATGAGCAATACCAAGATCCCCCTAGGAGACAATTGAAAAATGACCTAACTACCGCCTAGTTCGAAAGCATCCTACAGCCAGGAGTCCAGAGATGAAGATGTGTTTTTGGAATTCCGATATTTATTCAGTTAAAAATAAAAGTGTTACATGAAACGAAACCGTTTAACATTGAACAGAACTTGGTATAGTCTGTATACTTTATAAAGAACAATAGTTAAAATCAACTAAATGAGACTATTTAATCAAATTAATGAACTTTGAATATTATCTTGAGTACAATCTTGATGCCATTTTCTAAATTCAATATTCAACATAGATTAAAATCCAAATGCGTATTATAAAAAAGATTATCCAAACCCGGCCGATAACCCTTCCCGAGATTTTATAAAAGATTTATTGTCATATGACTTTAGATAATAAATCAATAAATATTAATTGAGCAAAGCTGATGGGCAATCTTAAGAAATCTGTAAATGAACAATCTGAACAACAATCTTGTGAACCTAATAAAATTATCAATATTTTCTTTTAAAGAGTAAATGTATAAGATACAATTTTGATTACAATTAAAGGAAAAATAAAATGTATAGGCCCTATTCTGTTTCTTATTTATAGTTTTGATTAAAAGTACAGCTATCATTTAATTTCAAAGTAATATAAGATTATCATAAATAGGCTAATCCTATTAGATCATTCAGAGAGTAGATTATTATAAAATTTGATGCCCAACTAGTGGGGCATTATTAAAAAGATATTAAAGATTATTATAATGAGTTTTTGGAATCGAGCAATAAAGAGAGCTTGGAAGGCAGGAAGTATTTCCTGAGATACCCCTCCCCTTACATCATCCTATTTACTTTTCCCACAAAATTTTCATATGTGTATTTACTAACTTTCACCAACCTGGCGACTAACAATACAATGTTAAAGGAATACAAAACCTAAAACTTTAAATACAGTATGATTAAAGCAAGATAGTATTATGTAGTCATTGTAGTGGACCTACGGAACAGCCAGGATCGCACCAAACCAATGTCAAACAAGCACAAAATGTTTTCATTACAGGAATTACCTTCCTCCTGACTAAACAAAGGATCGTACAGAAAATTGTTTTAAATAAAAAAGTTAATTCCACTAATTATCAACAACTTTCTCGCAAATAGTTTTCTTTTTGCCTAAAAATACAAAAAATTCTCGCTTTGAACATTTTTGTTATCATCACTTTTATTTTATAAAAACACTTTTTAAAATTTTGCTTCACAGTTATAACATTTTATAATTTTTTTACGAAACAAAACCTTACTTATTTATAGATATTTGTCTTTCTCTATATCTATATTGTCATTATTGTCTTAGTTTTCTCTAAAATTTGAAATACTTTTTTATATAAAGGTTGTAAGCAAGCAGGTAAAGTTATAAGAATGTGAGCGCTGTCTATTTTCTCAGTTAAATGTTATTTGTGGACCTATTTTTTTGTGGAATTGGTTGTACCACCAATGCAGGTTTAACGAGAAGTAGAAGGGATGACACGACCGTTAGGCGGGTTAGGCCAAACGCACTCCTAGTTTGCTCGAACTGTACATGTAGGTTATGTAGCCTATCTAACGAATAGGCCATATTTGATATTGTTTATGAGGGTGGGCCATAAGTCAGTTGTCAAAAAATGAAAGTACAAATACCTACTTTATTTGTATAAAGTACAGGTTTATTACAAAAGTTAACCTACAAAAATTAGTACAAAAAAATCCTACAAAAGATGCTCAAAGTGGTTTCCACGCTGTTTTACCATCTTTTCAACAATGATTTACAAATATTGTCACAAATCTTCAGGGATTACAGGTTTTTAAATTCTGATTGGATTCGTTCCTTAAATGTTCAACATGACGAATCTTGACTTAATAAACCTCATTTTTTAGTATACCCCAGACTGAAAAATCCATGGGTTGTGCCATGGAATCATGGAGGCCATTTGATAGTGCCCTATCTGCCAATCCATTCATCAAAGTTTTCATTGAGAAAGTCTCTCACAAAAAGTCCATAATGAGGGGGGCTCCATCTTGTTGCTATTTCAACTTTTCCTTAACCGGCTGCAGATTTTCAAATAATGGACCGTTTTCCAGTTCTATTAACTATTCATGAAGCATATCTAGGTATGTTGCAGCATTGACAGTCCCATTAAAACAATACGACCCGATTTAGCCCTTTGCTGAAAATCCCTGCCCATACACTCAAGTCAGGTCAGGAGCGTTCAATTATGCCTCCATCAATGCATGTGGATTCGTAGAATCCCAGTAGACACAGTTGTGTCTGTTCATTTTGCCATTCACCTTAAAAGACACTTCGTCACTCCAAAGAATGCTCATGTGGTGCTGTGTACCACTCGCAGAATTCTAAACGCCTGTCTGGATCATCTTCATGCTTTAAAGTAAAGTGGGCCTATATGCTCTCAGTTTCAGCTTTTTCTGCATCCTTCATAGACTTGTTCTTTTTATTCCATTCTCCTTGGATGCTTTCCTTTCAGATTTAGTAGGTGATATCACAAAACATTTCGCAGCAACATTAAGATTCTCTTATGTACTTACAGACACTGGCCTACCTGAACGGTAAAGCTCCACCGCTGACCCAGTTTCTTCTAACCTTACACTTAATTTCTGAACACCTTGTCGAGTTGGAGGTTTGACGTTTGGAAAACATTCCGCAAACGAATCACATACATCTCTGTAATTATGGTCATATTTAAACCATGATTGTAACACAAATACACTCTGTTCTATACTTAACTTTCTATTCATCATTGTTTAAATAAGATACAACATTCAACAACAAAATAACCTCAAACTGCTAGTGTCAACTAACTTGTGCGTAATTGTTGTCGAGTTCACAACTGTAGTCAAGTTCTCAACAGACTACGACTTCGCTAGGCAAAGCAATGTTTGAGGATTACTAGTGACAACTGACTTATGATGGCCCATCCTGTATTTTATAAATAACAAATAATAATTAATTATAATCATTAAATAATTAATATTAGCTTTATAGAAATGCAAAGAATGCAGAAACTGGTGAAAAGGTTTTCAGAACGGTTAATAACAGCTAACAGCACAAAAATAATGTTTTAGTTACGTTTGGTGTTTGAATAAAGAAATAAGTTGAAAATTATACCACCTGATACATTGTTAATGATTTATGTTTGTTAAATAGTATATAAACATCTGGAGCTATAATTAACAGATTAACATCTGTTTGTAAAACATCTTTATTGTATCTATAATGTACCTATTTGCCTATATTTAGTGACTTCAAAAGTGGTATACAAAAGAAGAACAGAGTTTAAATTTTATGCGCATTTTTTCGAGTTTATGCACATTTTTGCAAACATAAGACCTAGTGCATTCAATTCCTGACGTCAAAAAACTCATATATGGAAATTTTCATCAAAATCGTTAGCGAGATCCCCGAAATAAATTGATAAACAAATACACAAGAATTGCTTGTTTAATAAGATAAGATATTGTATTATAATTTTGTGATCTCAATTACCAACAAGGCTTAAAAGTATGTATGATTCTTTCATGAGAGTGTGCTAAAAAGTCGACTTTATATACCTAAAATTTCAAACAAATTTCCCCCGGACGCCCAGCTCTTGATTGGGGGTATTTGTGTCAGAATATAATCTTAAAAATTATATATTTATTAAATTACAAAACTAGAAAATATCTTAAAAATTAGGAAAATATTTAGAAATCATTAGTTTAAAACTTATAAACTTATAAAGCATGCAGATAAAAATTAGAAATTCAATTCTTAAATTAAAGCCCATCATCTGTATTGCCATGCTTGTTGAGAAAATTTTTGCAAGCCGCACCCAATCGTGCCCATTTAAATACTTTAAAACCTCTTCCCTACTTAGTTCATTTGTTTTAAACCACCTAAATCTAAAATCCTTTCATTTTCCGATAAAAAGGTTCGTATCTTCGACTTGAGTTAAATTATAATTATAATTTTGTTCCCTGACCCAAGGTTTATAATTTAAGTGATGCAAATCCCCCGTACACTTGAAAACCCACCCAATTACTTTTGAAATCTATATATATAAAAGCCAAAACCCACTGACTCACTCATCACGATTTCTCAAAAACTACCGAACGGATTGGAATGAAATTTGTTATGTAGCTTCCGCTAGGGCCATAGGTGCTCACTAAGAAAGGGTTTGAAAAAATTCGAAATTTTAGGGGGGCTTTGGGGGATCAAAGTTATTAAAAATTACTACTTCAAAACTACCGAATGGATTTGAATTAAATTTGGTATGTAGCTTCCTCTAGGGCCATAAGTGCTCACTAAGAAAGGGTTTGAAAAAATTCGAAATTTTTGGGGGGATCAAAGTTATTAAAAAACGACTTCTTCAAAACTACCGAATGGATTGGAATGAAATTTGGTATGTAGCTTCCTCTAGGGCCATAGATGCTCACTAAGAAAGGGTTTGAAAAAATTATACATTTTAGGGGGGTTTGGGGGGATCAAAGTTGTTAAAAAACGATTTCTTCAAAACTACCGAATGGATTGGAATGCAATTTGGTATGTAGCTTCCTCTAGGGCCATAGATGATCACCAAGAAAGGGTTTTAAAAAATTCGAAATTTTAGGGGGGTTTGGGGGGATCAAAGTTATTAAAAAACGACTTCTTCAAAACTACCGAACGGATTGGAATGAAATTTGGTATGTAGCTTCCTCTAGGGCCATAGGTGCTCACTAAGAAAGGGTATGAAAAATTTCGAAATTTTAGGAGGGGTTTGGGGGGATCAAAGTTACTAAAATCATAATTTCAGATCTTTTATTATTATGACAATAATGCTTTTATTATTTAAGATCTATATATATATACTAGTGGACCCGGCAATGCTTCGCTATTGCTTTATATAATTTTAAGGGTAGTTATCAAATTTCATTCTTTTGACTTAAGTTATTGAATTGCAAATGGTGTTTATGTCAACAGTTTATATAAACAATTTATATAAACAATATTTTAAACAGCATATATGTAAGTAAATAGATATGTAACAACCGATGTTTGAATTGAATTATAATACAGTAAGCATTTTTCGTTTATTTTTGTTTGTGTTGTTTGGCAATCTAACCTAAAAAAGCTGTTTTGGTTTTTGAAGAATAATAACCCGATTATAAATTAGAGAAATTGGTTGCAAATAAAAGTGTTTTGGTTCATTGTAGGCCTAACCTACAATTATGTTCAGTTTTTGATCCATAACAGTTGTTTTATTTATAATATATGTAACAACCGATGTTTAAATTGAATTAGAATATAGTAGGCCTAAGCATGTTTTATTGATTTTTGTTTGTGTTTGCTTTTAATTTGTCAATCTAATCTAAAAAGCTATTGGTTTTGAAGAATAATAAACTGATTATAAATTTGCTAAAGTTGCTATGGTAATGAATGTAAACAAACATGTGTTACTAAGCATTTTATACGAACAGCTGTTTTTGAGCGCTGTGGTCTTGAGTCCATACAAAAGAGGCTGTTTAGTTTTTTCCAAATTTGAAACTTTTTCGGGAAACTTTTCAAAATTTTCTTTATATAAAAACCTAGTTCGGACTATTACGAATATTTTAAAACAAAAAATTGCCAAATTGGTCCAGCAGTTCTCAATTGATGCGATTTCAAAGAAACAGCAATTCATTTTTATTATATAGATATATATATATATATATAAGCCAAATACCACTCACTAACTGAACACTTAAAAAGAATACAATTACGTTAAAAAGACTGAAAATACCAACCACCACGGGCAACGCCGTACGGGTCAGCTAGTTAATTTATAAATTCCTCTCTAAAATAAGTTTTATTGCCGAGGTTAAAGTCTACCTCTTTGTAAAAGGCATGGTAATGACTAGTTCTAGTGGCTTGTATACATTTCTGCCTAGCATCGTCCCTTATAGCCTGCCATAAGGTCATCAGTTGCCTTTGCCACAGTCCCGAATCAGCTGATAATGGCTCAGAATGCCTTTCAGCCAAATACTGCCACTCTCAAAACCAAAATAGTTTTTTTTTTATTATTTCTTTTGATAAAATATTAGGTAGACCACATGCTGAATTATAAACCACATTAAATTCTTGATTTTTTATTGGATTAATTCTTATAGTAAAGTATTTACAAAAGGCTTAGGACCAAACATTGAAATAGAATTATTATTCCGTTAGCCTTCAATTAACATACACTATGATAACAAGTTATTTTGGATACATTCAAAACATCAAGTATTTTGCAAGTATGTCTAGGTATGTTCCACTATCATAATAAACAAAAAAACCATAACTGCGACTTCTTTTCCCTCCAATGCGAACCTCTCAGTAATCCCTATTCGATGTGAAATAAACGGTACCAGGAACTGGCACATACTTTCTCACAAACACATTTAAATTACTAAACAGATTCATTGTAGGGTGGGGTAGGAGATTTGTTTTATTAAAGTTGGAGATTAACTAATAAATATTATTATTATTATCTAGAGATAAAACTATTCGATCGATTTCAAAAAAAATTGCACCAAACACGTCAATTAGGTCTTTTTTAGATGCACGTAAAAAGTTTTGAAATTTTAAAAAACAACCCGCTTTATGGCCAAAAAACCCCCAAAAATCAGTTATTATTATTATTATTATTAGCTAAACGAGAATTTTTAGAACGATGCGGGTTTTTTTATATGGTAGGGCACATTAAAGGCTACAAATAAGCCAAATTTTATCAAAATCGTTACAGCCGTTTTTTATTAAAAAAAACTGATTTTTTGGGGGTTTTTTGGCCAAAAAGGGGGTTGTTTTTCAAAATTGTTCAAAACCCTTTTTCGTGCATCTATACAGGCGTACTGGACATGTCTGGTGCAAATTTGGTTGACATTGATCGAATAGTTTTCTCTCTAGCTTTGTATACATACAGACATACAGACAGACACTTTTTTGGACTCAGGGGGTCCCAAAACGGATATTTCCACAAAAATCTCAACATCGATTTTTTTGCGATCACTATAGGTACTTTCTCTATACTATAGTATAGTGAGAAAGTAAAAAAGGATGGACCTTATAAAGGTTTTACTTCTAAACTTGTACTAGATTGTCAAGTTTTAGATTTTTTAGTTTCATACATTAGAATGATTAGTAATAGGAATTGATTTCATACCTTATACACACTTTTACTTTTTTTTTTAACCACTTGCTAGGCTCTGAGTCTAGCATTAACCTAAACTGTTCTGTAGGTCGTAGGTTTAACTAATAAACAAACAGTCAGGATAAAACATTGTGTTAGGCTATAAATTATATTATTGAAGTTGTTTCTTTAAAGTTTTTTCTTTTACTATATGATTTTAAAACTTGTTTGTACTTATAATAATTAATAGAAGATAACAAATTAGTCCGCCATGTTGAATTTGTCAAAATCATTCGGGTAGTTTAAGAGCTACAGTAGGGTGTAATCCAATATTACCATCATTAATAATTTTGTAATCCTTTCTTTGTAATATAAGTCAGTAAAAAGACTCATTGCATTTCTTTTTATAAAATAGGCTACAGTTATTCAACTACAGTACTTACTATTGTTTAAACATTCCTAGACAAAATGTAACCTATATTTGTTTAAGACGTAGTAAAAAGTAACCGTTTTATGTACGGTGATAAATATTTTAAAGCTACTAAAACTTTTGGTAATTAATTAACAGAATTGCTCAAAGCAATTGTGTATAAATATTTTTATAGTCTATTGAATAATGCTATTACAGTAGCCTATTTTACTTTCTCACTAAACTATAGTAAGATAGAAAAAGTATAGTGATCGCAAAAAAATCGATGCTGAGATTTTTGTGGAAATATCTGTTTTGGGACCCCCTAAGTCCAAAAAAGTGGTTTTTACAAAATGTCTGTCTGTAGGCATATGTATACAAAGCTAGAGCGAAAACTATTTGATTGATTTCAAACCAATTTGCACCAGACATATCAAGTAGGCCTGCACAGATGCACGAAAAACGGTTTTGAAATTTTTTGAAAAACAACCCCCTTTTTGGCAAAAAAAACCCAAAAAATCAAATATAATTTTTTTTATAAAAAACGGCTCTAACGATTTTGACAAAATTTGGCTTATTTGTTGCCTTTAGTGTACTTACCATATTATGCAAAAAACCGCATTTTTCTAAAAAATTCTCGTTTAGCTAATAATAATAATAATAATAACTGATTTTGGGGTTTTTTTTTGCCATAAAGGAGGTTGTTTTTCAAAATTTTTCAAAACCTTTTTTCGTGCATCTACAGGCCTAATTGACGTGTTTGGTGCAAAATTGTTCGAAATCGATCGAATAGTTTTCTCTCTATATAGCTAATAATAATAATATTTATAAGTTAATCTCCTACTTAAATATCCCCTGTCCTACCCCTCCTACAGTTATGAAGTCACAGTGAATCTGTTTAATAATTTAAAAATGTTTGTGAGAAAGTATGTGCTAGTTCCTGGAACCATTTATTACATTTATTGCCCATTTTTACATTCATTGACATAATTATTATGTTTCCAATTAATTGTAACAAATTGAACAGCTGATTAAGATCACCAATAATTCACACAATAATGCATACAATTTTAGTTAGTTTGCAATGATATGAATGATTTAAGAAAACATTTTATCACCTGTCCTACCCCTCCTACAGTTAAGAAGTCACAGTGAATCTGTTTAATACTTTAAATATGTCTGTGAGAAAGTTTGTGCCAGTTCCTGGTACAGTTTATTTTTAAGTACCGTAGTGTTAGCTTAATATTCAATAAAGAATTTTTGAAGAATAGATTCTTCAGGGGAATGTCAAGAAAATTTTTTTTTAACTGAACAGGCAATACTTAGTACTTTTTGGATATTTAATTTACATTTTCCCTTTTCAATCGAAAAAGATAATTTTTAGGTTTGATCCAGCATGTTGAAAATATTTGAAAACTTGCTACTTTTACCTGAAAATAAAATGTATTGTTATAAGTATAACAAGAATAAAAGTGTTGTATTATATTTGAATTGGTTATTGGTAAAAAAAAAAAATGGTTTATACAAAATTAAGATTAATTTACTTTTATGTCACTCATATATTTAAAAACACATTTATGTAAAGGCAACAAAAGTGAAATAAAGAGGGCCCAAATGGTTTTGAAATCAACATGGTTCTCGATTTTGTTTGAAAGTCTAAGCTTATGCAGTCATTAATTGTCTGAAATTTTTTTTTTTTGTTGAGATTATAACTTGGCACCTCTTGTTTACCAAGTAAGTAACTATTTATATCTAGAAGCCTCTTTGATAAACTCCAAAATATTTTGTCCTGTTCAAATATTATGTACTTTGTGTCAATACCTTTAAAATATAGATATTTTTGTTCTAAATTATATCCAATGTAGTATTTTAACGTTTTATAAAAAAAAATACAAGAACATTTATAGTAAGAAAATTTTTTGTGTAAAATATACATATGGCTTCTATCCATATTTCAACCATTCCCAAAAGTCTTACATCCAAAAATTCGTTATGATATTTCATTGAATATATAAGTTAAATAGGATCTTAATGAACATGGGACATGAAAGGAGAGACATACACACTATGTCATTGTATTCTCAACTGTTAGAAGAAAAGCCGTTTCCATAACCATTTTTTACTTCCTCCACCCTAAATATTGAGAAAGTATTGTTTTCGTAAAAATGTTCGAATTTGAATTTTCAGTTGAATTATCTGTTTTGGTGCTCCCAGAACCCCAAAAAATTGTTTTGTGCAATTATCTGTGTTGGTGCTCCCTGAACCCAAAAATATTTTTAGTGGAATTTTTTGTTTTGGTGCTCCCTAAACCCAAAAAAGTGTTTTTAGAGTGGTGTCTGTCTGTCAGTCTGTCTGTATGTATACACGACCAGAGAGGACACTATTGGTCCGATTTTCATGAAATTTGGTATGTAGGTACTAAACCCTAATATCTCCAGGCGTTTTTTTCATTTTTTGGAATTTTTAATTTTTAAGGGTAATTTACCCCTAAAAACCCATAAAAAACGACAAAAATGCAAATTTCTCAAAAACGGCTCTAACGATTTTGATCAAATTTTCAGTATTTATAGTGCTTAAGATGCCAAACAAAATGACACCACCCGCTTTTATCAAAACTTCGGCGTTTTATAATTATGGGGAAATGTCTAAAAATAAACAAGTTTGTGTTGTCAATCTAGCATCGCGGCAGCGGCCGCACGGAGTAGCACCACGGTAGCGAGCTCGGCCAGTAATTCAAAGGTCGCGCGATCGAATCCCGCCTGGGACAATAACTTTTTTATACGATTGACGTAGGTAGAATATTATTTTTTTGTTTTGTTCTAAAAAGTAGTAAATAAAATGATTAAAAACAATATTATTTTGACTACAGTAAGTTGGGAGAAAGTTTGTGTCAGTTAACTGATACCGTTTATTTCTTTTCAGATTAAAATATTCTCAATAGTTTTAAATATAAATATATTTTTTCATATATTAGTACCGAAATTCAATCCTAATTAGTTCTTCTTCATGTGTATCTAATTTATATATATGTATATATATATATATATAATTTATCAGGGTGTCTACCAACCTGGAAAACCTGGAATACCTGGAAAAGTCAGGGAATTTCACTCAACCTGGAAAAGTCAGGGAATAGTCAGGAAATTTTGTGAAAAATTGTTGAAAGTCAGAGAATTTTATTGGAGCCAGAAAAATGCCGTGAAATGTTCTAAAGAATCTTACAACAATACCAATGTGATTAAGTATACATAATATGTATACTTTAGAAAGTCAAGTCCATTAGTTTATTTGTTACGGGTCAATTCATTTCAAATCAACCAATATGAATTAAAAAGGTTGCTGTCAATTTTTTTTTTACACAAGTTAACACAACTATCAGAAAGTTGAAATCAGGGGTTTTAAAATTTTTAGGGCTTTTAGTTTTTTTTTTTAGGCGGCCATTTTGTATTAGCGTGTCAGTGAAATTTACAGAGGTTAGCGCAAAGCTCTGTATCGCCCGTGTTTTTCAAGATATTGAGTTCAAACAAAATCTATAATAATGGTAGTTTTATGCTGAACGTTTTTGGTCCTGTGCTTTGTTAAGCCTGACTTAATGCAAATGCCTGAAAAAAAATTAATAAACTTTTAACTTTAAAAAATTTAAATCTTCATTTTTAAAATACAAAGTTTTATAAAAAGCAATGAGACTCACTATCAATATTTTTTCTGGGTAGAGGCTTGGTAGTATACTACTTCTTAAAAAAAGATTCAGACCTATAAACCTCATTCATTTTTTTCAATAGACCTTCGAACTTTGCGATTTTTCAAAAAATCGGCTATTTCAACCTTGAATATCTCAGAAGGGACACACATTACAATTATCAAATTTTCACAAAATACTGTTTATTTGTATAACAACAAGTGGCTGAAATTTGATCACTGAGACTCTATTACTTTTTGAGTTATAATTTAATGATTATTTAATATGATTTTATTTGAATGATGCAATATTGCATGTCTGAACTTGCAGACTCCCCACCACTGAAGCATGCATGAGTCAACAGTGTCAGTCAGTAAACCATGTTGTCAGTGATCATTGTGCAATCATATGTAGTGGAGCTAGTGTTTAGTTGAGTTTGTGTTAAAATGGAATGTTCTTTAGGATAGTGATGGTGAGTTGTGCCACAAACTCGATTATCAGCCTTTTTCTAAGGAAATATACCAAGTAAACAATTTAAGTGAAAGAGAACAAACATTATTAAAACTAAGAACATCAAATAAAATTGAAACCATTTGCAACTATCATAAAATTAAGTACCTTCACAAGTACCATCATGTGTTTGGAAGAAACTGTAGTGATCCTTTAGGTTATCACAAAAATCCAATCAGAAACGGTTTAAGAAAGATTCTTTTTGAGCATTTAAAAAAAAACAAAGTGTCCCTGTTTCAGCTAATACCTGGTTTTCTCTTTGTGCTACGTGTAATAAAAAAATATTTGGTATGGCTGTAGAAGAAAAAACATGTGATGTCGATATGGATTTTCAACTACAAAATGATACTGAAAAGTTTGTTGTTGGAGAGGGAACCAGTTTGAATGTGCTAGATAGGGTTTGTAGCTCATTAGACTTGTCACCTTGTACTAAAATAATCAAACTTAGCAAAACCAAACATTTGTCAGCATTGAAAAGTAAATCAGAGAAAATAAGCTCTGCAGTAAAACGAAGGTTACCGTCTTCTTTTGAAGAAACTGTAACAGATGAGGAAAGAAACGATGAAAGGGAAGAAGTACTATCAGAAGAATACAAGGAACTTATTGCAAAATTAAAAGAAAAATGTGCAGTAGTAGTCAAAAAAGAAGACAAAATAATTCGACCACGCAGCTGGACCGCTGACGTGAGTTGAGCAAATTTCCAAAATTAAATTTATAGGCCTATGTTTTAGGGCTTCAACAAATAATTTGGGAAATAAGTCTACTCACGACGGTGCTGAATAGCTGCAAAATGCTTCGCACGCCAATCCGCATATTGGGAGTGTCTTCAATATACAAAACATTGCGTGCTTCGCACGCCATTCCGAAAATTGGAAGTTTCTTTAACACAGAAAGCATTCCGTGCTTCGCATGCCAACCCCCGTATTGGGAGTATCTTCAATACACAATGCATTGCGTGCTTCGCACGCCAACCCGATGGTAAAATCCACTACATGGCTTTGAACCGGGTACTTTTATGGTATTTTACGTTTTGATCGATTTTGGGGGAACCAAGCGAGCTATTAGGTCGCGTAAAATATAAAATGTGCAGAATAACATCCTACATTTATATTTTTAGAAAACACTCTAAAAAATGTTCATTCTCGTAGTAAAAATGTCAATAGTTACTTCCGGTAAAAAAACGTACTTCCGGTTGTTGGATTTTTTTGGCTAACGAACTCTTTCGAGCGACGTAGACAACCAACATGTGTACCAAATTTGAACTAAAACGGACTTAAAATGCGACCGCTAGAGTGCGAACACATATATACATTTAATGGAATCAAATGGTGAATTTTAATGGCACTCAAAAACGTGTTCTAGGGACCAAGATCGGTGCTCACTTGCTACTCCCGACCTTGGGTCTTACCATAAAGGCCACTGCAATAGCTCATTTTTCCTATGGAAATTCGCTAATAAAGATCATCAGTCTTTTGCCAAGCAGTTGGTCGAAGAATAAAATATGTGAGGAGTTTAATGTTACAGATTACCAAGTACGATTAGCAAGGAAATAAATGAAAACTCAAGGTGTGTCACCTGATTTAAAAAGGAGACATTGCAACAAACTAAGTGATGAAATTGTTAAAGATGTTATTAAATTCTATGAAGAGGATGACAACAGTCGACTTTGTCCTGGAAAAAAATAATGTGTTTCGATGGGTAAAAAGGTGTACAAACAAAAGAGACCAATTCTCTTTAAACAAGTTGTTTGTCAGTTTCAAGAAAAAGTATCCTCGTCATAAAGTTGGCAGATCAGCTTTTTGTTCACTGAGGCCAAAGTGGTGCGTATTGGCCAGGAGCAGCTGGTACTCACAATGTTTGCGTTTGCAAATACCATCAAAATGTCAAACTTATGGTAGAAGGAGCTAAACTAAATGCAGATTACAAAGATCTAATGGATATGATGCTTTGTGACTCTCAGAAAAACGAATGTATGCTTGATAAGTGTGAGTTCTGCCCAGGAAGAGTATTCTTTTGGAGTTATTACACGATGAAACTGATGATCTGTCTGAAGATAACGTTCAATCAATGGGTTAGTACCGATCGAGCAGAATTAATCACTCGAGTGATGCCACTTGATGTATTTTTTTAAGAACTATCTGAAAAGCTAATGAGTTTGAAAACCCATCACTTTATTTCCAAAGCTCAGTCAAAATACTTAAAAAACCTCAAGGAAAACTTGTCAACAGATGTTTGTGTAACCCTGTGCGACTTCACAGAGAACTTTACGTTTGTTATACAAGATGAAATTCAGAGTTTTCATTGGACCAATCCACAAGCAACCCTATAACCTTATGTGTTTTACTTCAAGAAGGATGGTGATGAAAAAGTTTGCTGCAAGAGCCTAAGCATTATAAGTAACAACTTGGACCACAACTATGCATAGTATATTTTTACTATGCATTCCTTTCAAATATACTTCATTGAAGAAGTAAAGAAAGTAGCACCGGAAGTAAAAAAGGTAGTATACTTCAGTGATGGCGCCAGTAGCCAATATAAAAAAAAAAACTTTACCAATATATGTCACCACAAGTCTGATTTCAATCTTGACGTTGAGTGGAACTTTTTTGCTTCTTCCCATGGCAAAAATACTTGTGATGGTATCGGTGGCACAACAAAAAGAGCAGTGACAAAAGCTAGCTTGCAGCGAGCATAGCATAACCAGATATTATCAGATGAAGAAATGTGCAGGTTTTGCGTTGAAAATTTACCCACGCAAAATTTAGACGCAAAATTTACCCGGCGTACATTTTTATATATCTACCTGTACCCACCGAAGAGGTTCAACTAAACAGCAAGAAATTAGAAAAGTGATTTGATGCTTGCAAAAGAGATGTAAATACAAGATCATACCACAGATTTATTCCTTTAACCGATACTTTAATAAGGTGTTATATATACTCTGATTCAACAGAATTCACTGATTGCAGCACTTCTACAGTTCAAAAGCAAAGTATATTTTCACTGAAAAGTAATGATAGAGTAGCTTGCCTTTATGACGAGAAGTGGTGGATTGTTACAATTGAAGATATAAGTGAGGAGAACAACGACCTTTTTATCCGCTTCTTCCATCCCCAAGGCCCGAGAACTTCTTTCAAAATCTCAACAAATGACAGAACTTGGGTTCCAATCAGTAAAGTACTAAGAAAACTAACTCCAACAGAGTTCACAACCACTACAGGTCGTTCATTTTATATCAGTGACAAACTATGGATGAAATCAGCCAACTTTCCACATCAATGATGTCTTAAGGGTCAGCTCTAGCTGTCGGCCATGTTGGCTGACACTCCATAAGACCAATGTTAAATTAAAATCCAAATTTTCCCTTTATTTTTGATCGGATAATTATGAACGATATGTCATTTTAAAGCTATGGCCAATATGCATGCAAATGGCTTTTCCAAAACTAAGAAAAATATTTTGTTTAATATTTATTAACAATTTAAAACATTGATTTTTAATATTTTTTTATGTTGTCACTATTAATTATAGTGAAAAACTGCCAAGCCATTCGCATTTTTGATTAGAATTTCGTCCCCAAGATTTTATTATTTTTTTTTAAACGCTATTTGAACAATTGCGGGTTTTAAATGGATTTAGGCTGAGCAATGTCCGTGTAACCTACCGCCGCTGTAGGGTGATTTTAAATATTTTTTACGTTGTTACTATTAATTATAGCGAAAAATTACCAAGCCATTCGGATGAAGAATTTTGTCCCCAAGAGTTTGGTATTTAAAAAAAAAACGCTATTTGAATAATTGCGGGTTTTAAATGGATTTAGGATGAGCAATGTCCGCGTAACCTTCCGTTGCTATAGGGAGTCGCAGGTTGCTTTCTGTTTCACTAGAGCCGACCCTTAAATGCAGTGTGTTTACAGACCTTAAAAACTAAAAAGGATATTTTCAAAATGTGAGATGTAAATAGATGAAAACAGAACTACTTTTTAGCTAAACACAAACATTTGTATTCAGAAATTTCATAAAAAATCTGCCCCAGAAAAAGTAAGTTTTTTTAAAATTTCAGTTATGTTAGACAATAATTATCTACAAAAACCAATAAAGTCTCAACAATCAAATTTTATTCATGTGTTGTAATACAAACAAAGAGTATTTTGTGAAAATTTGGTAATTTTAATTTATGTTCCTTCTGAGATATTCAAGGTTGAAATAGCCGATTTTTTGAAAAATCGCAAAGTTTGAAGGTCTATTAAAAAAAAAGGGATGAGGTTCTTAGGCCTGTTATAGGCTATTTCAACCTTGAATATCTCAGAAAAATTACTCAAGTAAACCTGCAACTAGTTTTTTGATATTGTGGTATATTGTAAACGTTAAGTTAAGCTAGATATTTTATTTTGACACTCATTAAAACTCAATTTTTGAAAATATAAACATTATAGTGCGTTATTTCGAGAACCTGGAATTTTCTTAAAACTGAGTATGGAAAACCTGGAAAAGTCAGGGAATTTGGATTTTGAATTTTGGTAGACACCCTGATATTACGCGAAACCGCTAAGTCAAGAGCCCTTCACACAAAACTCAGTGGATACCTATATTATCACTATGGACTTATTAAAAACTATTTATTTGAATTTTACAATAATAATTAATGTAATTACTTATTCATTATTTATCAATTTAATTAAT
>JAGFPH010000150.1:750709-766931 GCA_018207615.1 Philaenus spumarius
TTAACACAATTTTCTTCTGCTACTTCATTTTAATCACCTCTAGCTGAAATTATCATATACAAAAGAAATATACAAAACTTTTAGATAATAATTAAAAGCTTTGCAACTATTTTTGAACTGAATCAATATTGTGTCTACTAAAAAATTAACACAATTTTCTTCTGCTACTTCATTTTAATCACCCCTAGCTAAAATTATCACATACAAAAGAAATTTACAAAAGTTTTAGATAATATTTAGATGGTTTACAATAACTACGAACGGATTTAATACCGTGCCTATTAAAGCCAAATTTCTTAAACCCAAATGTTTCCCCACCATGTGATTAAATGGTTGCTGTTCTACAAACCCATCAAACAAATTGTAAACCTCCCTTCAAACTTTTCTTAGGATGTAAATTTAAATGAATGCAAAATTTGGTAATATTAAGGAGTTAAAACTACCGAAACTTTCCATCTAAATATTTTATGTATTAGTCTGGAACTAATTTGAGCAAAATTATGGCAGTTATCTTGCTGTAAAAAACTTGATAGGCCTATATACCCGTATATATCGATGGATTATATAGTCCGTATAATGCCAATTTTATTCCAGGATTAAACAAAGCCTAGCAATGCTTTCAACAACAGTAACATAACATATTTATTTTTTATAGTAAAATATTTTATTTGCTTTTGCCTTTTTAATTAGAAATCTTAGACACCTTATTAGATGTGGGTTCCCAGTTGAAAAATTGAGTACAATTTTAGGGAATAGGGCAACGTGCTCCACAGCCCACTTTCTACTTCAGAGGTAGTACTTGAACGAATGTACTCATTGTATACTCTATCGTCTATAACAGTTTGTTATACAAAATTGTAAAGTCTGCAGTTTTTATAATACTGTAGCTTCTATTGACCTCCGGGTGATAAAGAGCGAGATTTTTGCAAAACAAAGAAAGTTTATAGGTTTCTCAAAGATGTACTGGAAATTGATTTGGTGATTAAAACATTAATGTACCTACCAGTAATTAGTTGCTTATATGACCATAATGTATTCTGGACAGATTTAGCTTAAATGGTTGTGGAAGGTCCTAATAAAAATCTTGTGATAATTCGGATATAGTTATATTAATTAAATCAGGTGTTGAGCAATTGGTTTAGCTTATTTTGGTGTGATGATGATAATGAAAATTTTTATTAGAAATATACTTTACGTAAACTAGAATTTATTTATGTGGCAACTTGAGCCATTGTAAATCGCTACATATTTTTAATCAATATCAAAAGTCATTGTAACAGTAATTATTTTTTATTTATCTTTTGTACATCTGGCACACAATTTAATTTACTCCTTAATTTGTTGATGATTACTATTCCATACTCTTAAATTGGCAAAGTTTTTATATTTTGCGTTCTTGAAAACAGGTCTCACGACTTTTTTGGTGCAGCGCTTACACTAAATAACAAAACATGTTAATAACAATACAAATTTCTGCTACTAGCAATGTTAGAGCATTTTCAACTTATTTCTAACATTGTTGCCCAATGTTGGTATCATCGTTAAGTAGTGTTTAAACTAGGTAGCAAATGCAAATGTTTATAACATTCTTGTTAGTAGCAAAAATGTTAATAACACGTTTTGTTACCTAGTGTAAACGCGGATTTAAGGGTCATTCTATACTTTAAGCGCTTTCAACACGTTGTTACTAACACATTTGCTAGATCATTGGCAGTTTCATTGTTCAATAGTTCAATCTATGTGACAGGCGTTTTAAACACCGTGCTGTCAGCGTTAGGCCCGGTACACACTTGCCGCAAAAGGACGAGGGACGCTGCGTCACTTACAATCGGATAGGATGAAGTACATAGGAACAGGTGATGCGATTCAAACATGACGCAGATATCTATCTGACGCCAGCTACCGAGAGCGTCGCAGGTTCCTGTAAGATTAAGGAGGAAGCTAAAGAGCAAACGCTCAGACTCTGGCAGGAAAGATGGCAACAAGAGATCAGAGGCAGATGGACGCTGGCTTAATTAACAAGACCTAAAATGGATAAACCGACCACATGGGGAGGTGAATTTGTATATGACCCAGAAGCTGACTAGACATGGTCGCTCCCAGGCGTACCTGTCAAAAATAGGAAAAGCGAAAAGCACAGTATGCTCCTATGGTGATTTCGTGTTGAACGATGTTGAGCACACTTTTACTTTCTCCCCCTATACCATAGTATATGGAGAAATTATTGTATTCGTCAAAATTTTCGAGTTTGAGTTTTTGGTTTTAAGTTAAAAAGAGTGTTTTTGTATTTTGTAACAGTTGGTATTAGATGAAATATCCAAGTTAATAAAATGTATGTTAGGCCAAAAAATAACACACATAAACATGCTATTTAATTTGCAAGTGAACCGTAAAAGTATCAGGAAGATTTCTTATCAGGAAGTAAAAAAAAACATGGATTTTTATTTTTGGATATGATGATTTTCAATGATTTTTACATTATGAAATGTGCGAGGTTTCCTAATGATTTTATAATGTAGTTCAGGGGGAGGGAGGGTTAGCTCAGAAATGTTCGTTAATGTCTTTCAGTATTATTTAAAACCAGTGTTCTCTAGCATTTTTTACCATTTTGGTATATTAGCCTATGCACATTTTTTAACCTCTGTATCTCTGTAAGTATGAGGTCAAAATTGCAAATTGTATGCAATTTAATGCACTTGAAAAGTGAATAGAGTGGTCAAAGTCGTAGGCCGCAAGGACAAAATCCAAAAACTGAAAAAGTCAGAAAAATCCCAGTTTTTTTGGCCTTCCTGGAGTTAGCAATGGGTTAATCAGAGCGATCTTTTAGATTTAACACTTCACTGGTTGGTCACAAACAACACTCCAAAGTTTCAGAAAGTTCCGATATTTTTCCATCGACCCCTGACTTTGTACATATTGACTGGACTAAATTAACATTTATCAATTTAAAAAATATTACTATCAACATAATGAAAAAAATGTTAAAAAGATACATGTTCCAGCTAATTAATTATGTCCACATGGCCGATGATCTAAGTTAAACGTCTGTCTACTACCTCACAAGAATATTGGGTTTTCCAGGTACTGGGTTGTGGGTTCCTTTTTGTAATGATATGGAGTCAGGGATAGAATTTTCTCAAATTTTAATCGTTGCAATACCTCGAATAGTTTGTGAGATTTAAGCAATTTGAAGTCAAAATTTGTGGTTTTATAATATAGGTTATATAATCTTATATATAAAATTCTCGTGTCACAATGTTCGTTCCCGTACTCCTCCGAAACGGCTTGACCGATTCTCATGAAATTTTGTGAGTATATTGAGTAGGTCTGAGAATCGGCTAACATCTATTTTTCATACCCCTTAGTGATAAGGGCTACGCCCCAGTGGCCCTCAAAGTTTCAATGTTAATCTTATGGAAGGTCAATCTTAAGGAAGAAGAAGAAAAATTTCTTTTGATTTTATCATGGGCACAAAAAACAGCTGTTCGTATGAAAAGCTTAAAACAGCTGATTTTGATCAACAACTGATTTGGATCAAAAACTGAATATAATTTTAGGTTAGGCCTACAATGAACATTATTTTTTTTTTTTACAATGAACTAAAACACTTGGGCTAATTATTAGTATCAGGTTGATTTGTCTATCCGTGCAAAGCCGGGTCGGGCCAGCTAGTATTATATATAGGTTAGACCTTTGAGATTATGTTCAATTCTTCAAAACCAATGCCAATGAAAAATTAGAAAATTTAATGAAGAAAGTTCACAAATGTGTTAAGTTAGTATCTAATTTATAGGCAAATACATTTTTATTTACAAACTATTAGTCTTATAGGAGCAATACTAATTCATTAGCTATGAACAACATTTTCAACATAATAGACTGTAACCTTTTTTTAATTTCTATTGGACCGCTGCCAAAATAAACAAAAAATGTTGTATGCAATATTTAGTGACAAAGAATATTTAATTTAAGCAACTTGCTCTATAGAATAGGTTTTCCTGTACAAATTTATAAAACAAATAAAAATTAAGAAATAAAATTTAAAAATGTGTAAAATTAACAAAATTTTAATATGTAATTGAAGAACGTTTTTTTCCAGTAGGCCTATAGGTTGTTTTTATTAGAGAAAAGAAGATATAAATGGTGTTGTCTTCCTACGGATTTATTTATTGGATAACAAAAATAAATAAATTGTTTTATAGTAGTCTACATTTCTCATCTATGCTATAATTTAAAGACATTTACAAAAGTGTGTTCAGCTGTTTAAACTAGTGTGAAATAATGGTAATTTAACAAGAGTAAGATGTGCTGTATTTAATTTATCAATGTTAACATTTCAAAACTCATGATAATAGCTGTGTAAACTTGTTTTATCTTAGCTTATTTAAAGTACCACAATATTAATGTGTTGTACGTGTGTTCCCTATGTTTATGTGTTTGTTGTTACTGATAACCCTAATCATTTGTTGGCTTTATGTTTTTATGGCACTTTAAAATTTTAGCACCTTTTTTGACGTGTAGGCATAATTTCAACCTTTGTAATTTTATTTAATTAGTTGCAATTAGACTTTTTTTGAGTTGAAGAAGGGCATTAAAAAAATTGTATTAATGCTATAATGGTTTTTTGAATAATTTTAAATTAATTATACAAATATCTTTCTTTATTGAATTGGAAATTTCAATATTACATTCAAAAGTTAATTATTAATTTTTCGTGTAAGCTAATAGATCGAAATACTAATATACGACTAATATTATTTTACTTTTTGAATTTCAAATATCCTATATGAATTTCACGAATCTATAATTTTATTGTTTATACTGACTAATCAACTAAACCAATTTTAACATTTAATCTCTAAAACCAAATCTCCTGCATTTTTTATTTATTCATTTTGGTTTTTCAACAGTCAACCATCACTACTAAATTTTTGTACTTCAATACTTTGTAATGTCTCTGAAAAATATTTAAGTCTACCTACTTTTTTAATTTAATTGTAATTGTAAAATTCAGGTGACATTTCTGAAGTATATCTCACTTTTTTATGGTATGTTATTTTTCTTAAGTGTTTGATCTAGAATGTAGTGTTTGTATAATTTTATTTATTTTGATTTATATTCTTTACCTATTATTAGTTTTACATTAATTTATTTTATTAAATTTAATACTATACTTCAATTTCAATAAGAAGTAGTTTTGATATACGATAACGACGCCGACAGGAGAGGGGGGTGAGGCTGTCTCCGATTAATTTCTAATGAGCCAAGCAGCTAGTTTTGATTTCTATTCAAACTAAGTCTCATTTCACCTATTCAAAAATCTGTATAAAATATCTTTTACCTGTGATAGTATAAAATAAAAGGGTAACATTTGTTTGTGTGCATTTATTGATACTGTTTTTCTGCAGTCTGACTGCATGATAATGTAAGCTTTGCATACTATTTAATAAGTTCAGTATTGTTGTTTTTTTATTTAAAGTTATCAAAAACAAAATAGTAATTTATTCTCAACATTAATTTTCTCAATTTAAATTACTTCATAACATTTCTGTATGTTTAAATTAAAAGTGCATTTTTACATGAAATTTTAATTATTGTGACATTTTGACATCATAATTACTAACTTTGACATGCTCTGCCTTGGCATTAAAATCGATGATTATGTCGCTTGAAAGCGCACCTGTAATAAATAAGTCACCCTACAGTCCGTCAATTGAAGTAATTGTATGCATTTTGATTATCTTCTACAGTAAAGACCACAAAAGAATACCGTTGAGGGACGGGCTTGTGTACACCGAGACTTTGAACGCTCCAGTTGCCATAGTGCGACGTTTTCATGTTCTTCCCACACTTCTAACTGAACGCGGCTGACTCAACGCATTTATAATTCTTTAAACTGTGCGCTCAAGCCTCGAGCGGTAAATACCAGGAATGTTTGTTGAGACTAGTAGATATGTCAATGCTGCACGCCCATCCTATTGGCCGCCATGCAATGGTATTCTTTAGTGGTCTTTAATATAGTTGTTTAATTTTAATAACTTTCACTAAAACTCTATTTCATGTCCAATATATGTATTAAATTTTGTCATAAGACTAAAAAAGTAATGTTATATGTAAATTTGTTTGGTCAGATAATTGATTATTTCTACTGAGTTAAATATAATGAAATTCATTTTATTCCAATAATTAATCATGAATTTTAAAGTCTTTTTTGTATTAAACATATCTTTTTCTTTTTAGGTTGGCGAGATGTTGTAGTTCTTTCTGCTGTCGATTGCGCTAAAGATGACAACAATCAATTGTGCAGAGACTTTGAGATTATGTACTACCCTATGATAAAATTGTTCCCGCCAAAATCTAGCGATACATTTTTAGGCACTGAGTTTAACAAAGGTAGTGTTGATGCTATGCGGCACACCATAATTACACAGATTAAAATTATTCAAGGTGAGCAAACATCCGATATTGGACCAAATTTGAAGCCTTACAATGGTACATCTTTAGAAGGTTTGTGGACCAATGCTCCTGCAGAAAGTTTATATACCCTTATTGTAATCGAAGCTAATGATTCATTTATTTGCTCTGAATTAGCTTTGGATTTTTACAGAGACAAACAAATCCAAATACGTTGTGTTTTAAAAGATAATAGAGCAATTAGCACTTTAGTTACTTTTAATCCAAAGACAAATGTTGGACTCTATCTTATAAAACGAGATTTACAAATTCTAAAATTACAGACAGATGATACAAATAGAACAACATTAATTAAAGCAATGAAGGATTTCTTTTATGCAAGAGGCTATACTTTATCAGTTGAATTGCCAAGTACAGATATCGGAAGTGGAGGTGATGTAGACATTTCTGATGTCATGAAAGTTATGCAAATAGAAGATGATTTAAAGAAAAGATTAAATACTAAACAGTTGTCCTCTATTGTTTTCCAATTAGATTTAGAAGGAGCTCTAAGCTATTCTTTAAAAAATGAAATCCCACTACACAAGAATATAACTGGTAAAATGTTAGATGCTCTTAAAAAGTATATAAATGTTTTAATAAATTATTTTCCTATTGGAAGACAAGGCATAAGATTGCTTACCAGAATACGCGATGAAGTAATACAAGATAAAGCGGAAGTTAAAGGTAAAGATTTTAGAGATTCTGTTAACAATTTTGAAAGGGATTTGTATCCTGTTTTCCTTCCTAAACAAGGTTGGATAGGATGTCATGGAAGTAAATTAGAATATCGAGGATATCCGTGTGGGCTGTGGACAATGTTTCACACACTCACCGTTTTTGCGGAATTAAGAAACCATGGAGAACACTTGAAACCTGGTTTAAAAGGTAATGAAGTACTAGATGCAATGGCTGGATATGTTAAGAATTTCTTTACTTGCAGTGATTGTGCACAACATTTTGAACAAATGACCCCAACAATTGCAACAAACGTAACTACGTATGAAGATAGCATTCTATGGTTGTGGGCATCACATAATAAAGTAAATGCACGTCTTGCTGGTGATCAAACTGAAGATCCTGAACATAAAAAAGTTCAGTTTCCATCATTTGATGCATGCCCCCAATGTCGAGATGAAGTTGGTAATTTCAAACGTAATCAAACTTTAGAGTTCCTTAAATATATGTATACAAACATTAGTTATCTTCAGATTGAGGATGTATCCACACCGAAAGTAGTCGATGAAACCAAATATTCTAATAATCTTAGGCATGAAAATATTGGCCAAGATAGTGGTTTTGAAGGAAAGACTTTTAACTTGAATCAGACAAAGCGACTTTCTTGGGATTTTAATATTTTTGACATTAGTCTTTGTGTGTTTTTGTATATTTGTTCTGTTGGTATTTTAATAGTTGTTTGCATTAAATTTGTATTTAAAAGAAGTTATCGGAAAAAAACATATATACATGATATCTTAAGTAAGGTTTAGTTATTTTAAATAAGATCTGATAATTTATTATATTTTCTATTTACACACACTTGTAGACATTAACTGTGGTGAGGTTTGGAAGGAATGCACCTATGTAGTTACCATTAGGTCTTTTATCAATTGATCTTTTTTAACAAGTGTCCTAGGATTGACGTATGTTCCTGTTGACTTATATATCTCTACATGTATGTGTATTGCTTACCTACTTAATATAGATTATGTAAAAAAAATTAACCCATATTATAATATTCTGTCACGTAATGATACCAGTTATTTAAAAAAATATATTTACAGATTAACATGCTTTATGACTATGCTAAATTTCACCTTGATACTCTTTTATTTGTTTTAAGAAAATCTATTGTGACAGAGAGATGTACAGACAAACAAGTTATCCTATATAAGTATTATATTTGATCCTTTTAATGTACAGAATCTTAAAAAGAAGAAAAAGGTTACAAGAGTAAAATATTATACACTCTTAATTTTTTATTCAGGTATTTAATTTTAAGTCATATTATACATCACTTGTATACTGTATTTACCTAGAACAGACATTTAACTTGATTTTAGCTAGTATTTTGTTTATGATACAGTATCTTAGATATCAAGCTGATTGAAATAAAAATGACAACTACATAGACATTTAGTATTTGTTATTAGATGTTCCAGCTTTCTTATTTTATGAAATTATTGTTAAAAAATAAAACTATGCAAAGAGTAAATACACACAATGTAGGTCCCATAATAATATACAGAAACTTGAATGCCTTAGATTTGAGTAGTAAATTAAGTTCTTCAAGAACACCATCCAACACTTATAGGTTTACCTACAAAACTAAAAAATAATGTTTTAAATTTATATGTACTAAAACTTTAACAAAAATTTTAAACCAATTGGAAAATTTCTTGGTATTATTTGTAGAAAGATGTAGAGAGGGACAAGGTTCCTAAACAAGTCTGTTCAAACTGATTGCTCCAACAACCTATACATTATTTTAAGGAGTAAACTTAGGTCGTTGCAAAATAATGAATGTTACGTTCTTGCCAACTTTTCATATACCTGTACATTTTTGCCCATTTGATTTTAATTGCTTTGATGTAATTTTAATACTTAAACTTACAACTTCTTGACCAGCACGTTTGAGAATATGGATAACAAATTCATCTGTGTTATTTCTTGAGTCATTACTTTAGCCAAAGTTTATTAAAAAGGTTGTAATTTCTTGTAACATATATGCATTGTTTTATAGCCGGAATATTAACAATTGCTGTAACTTCTAATAAAGATCATAGTAGAATATTTATTTTGAAACAAAAAATATACAGAAATTTATGATTTGTATCAGAAGAGGTAATGTATGTAAAGTCTACTGTTCTACTGATTTACCCTGACTTATGATTATATTTATTATTCCCCACTATAAGCCATTTAAATAATAATAAATGGAATGTAACACATAGTTCTTGTTTTACTTATAGTTGTGTTCACGAAAAAATAAAACTTGAATTCATTTTTGCTACACTATATTGGAAACAGCTAAGGCCTGGCATTGGCTTTAGCTATTGACTGTGGTATGTTATAAGAAGTTAAATAAAATAGATATTTTTGGAGCAAAACAAAGTGGATTGGATGCCTCTTATTCTTTAGACACAATTCATAGTCAAATTTTGAAAGAGAATTAGTCAACAAATATTTTCACGATTTTTGTCAAATAGAACATAATGGATTATGAATACACTCACATTATGATAAAACCTTTTTTCATAACGATAAGTTACCTTTTTTTTGTTTAAAAAATATGTATTTCATTTCTTTATCCATAAGATAATAGGTGGAAGTGAGAAACATTCCTAAACACGTTCTTCAATAACTGCTCTTGGGTATTAAATCTAATGTAAAAACACAACAGGTGTTAGATCGTAATTTGGTTATGTAAGTAATAACCGCAAAAAGTAAAATCAAAAGATATGAAGTAAAATACAAAATTAAACAAACATGATTGAAATTACAAAAAATAAAACTTTATTATTCTGTAATTAGAAAGCCTCAAAAATTAATAATAATGCAACATTTCTTGCAAGATTGAACTATTAATATTTACAGTCGTCCAAAGTTGATTATTTTAATCAGAAATATTTAACATTTTTATATATGCAATACAATGAAAATTAAATAATAGGGTTAATGAGTATCTTTCAAATTATTCATAATTTGTTTGGTATTACATTTTTTTAAATAATTTTTAACAATGATTTCACTTTAGCTCATTGTTACAACTTTTAAAGAAAGGTTTTGAGTTTTTACTACAATGCCTTATTTTTATAATTCTAAGTACCGATTTTAATCAATTTGATGTTGTTGGAATTCATTTTTGGTGTACATTAAAAGTAATTGTTGAAGAACTAACTTTTATTAAAAAAAACTATTTTTGAATTTCCAGTCAGAAAATTGCTCATTGGGAATCATTTTAGAATAATATACTTAAGAAGCGTTTTTCAACAACACTAAAGTTATTAAAATCATCTTGTAGAACTCATGAAATAGATATTTCAGTGAAAACTTTTATGCTTATATATATATATATATAATAATAATACCTATTGGCTTCCTATGGCTTCTATGAAATATCATAGCGGATGACGGATCTTCTTATGGTGTGTTTGCAATGGGTTTGCAGATCTTTCCATTATCTGGCTATCAAATCAACTTGCCACAATACATTGGTGATGTATTAAACTACAATTTCCTTTTATTTCTACTTTGTTGTATATCTACACCTTCATCATGCAAAAACCCATTGGTTTTGAAATAATTCCCTTTAAATTTACTAAAAATTGTATGCCTACATATATTTTTGGTTGCACAAGAAACGAACATGCATAGTTTTACATCTCTCTTCCATCATTCTAAGTTGTTTCAGTATTCGCTTTCATTACTCTAGGTGAACTTAAATAATTAATATTTCAAGGTGAAAGAAAAAATAAAGTGCACTTGTACTTAGTACCTTCTCTGTTACATAATTTTATTTTATGATGAGTTTACAAATTTGGTTCACCATCTTAAATATATTTTTAAAACTGCTTGAAATTTCAACAGTCAACACACAGTATTTATCATTGATTTTTGCTGTAAACTTCACATTTAAATCATCTATTGCATGTGGTATTCTTGTTGAAAAAAAATAAAGTTACATTCAAGATGTCGGACCAAATTTTCAAACTCATCATCCTATAAAATTTGGTTAAGGTCCCACACTTGCATTTTTATTGATATGTACTTTATTTTCAAAATATTAAGCCGTTTTCATTTTCTTCTCTCACTCTGTATAACATAAAAAAGGAGTTTTTAAAAGTTTGAGGGGATGTGTTTCAAATGTTTGGAAACAAATGATTTAGTAAATTAAGATTTTTAAATTAAACTTATAGGAGTTCAGATTCTATATGAAAATATACACTTGCTTGAACATGGTGTGTTTTATTTTCACAAGCTCCTACTTTGGCAAATATAAGAACTAGAATTATTAGACAAAGTTCTTGCAAGAGTACAACAATAGCTAAAAAGATGACTAAAATCATACAATCAGTACAATTTTTGATAAAATTATCTAGGTTAAAATTGTAAAATATTATTTCGTGTCTTTCTACAGAATCAAAATAGTTTTAACTATTGGGCTTGAGGACCTATTGCAAAGTTGAAGATGTTAATAACTTTTAATAACTTATTAAGTTATTGTATGTAAGCTATAAGTGGCACCTATAATATCTAGACAATTACAATATAAAATAAGTAAAACAGCCAAATTTTAAAATTTGTTTTGCAAACTAAAAATTAGGTGATTGTTACTGAAGGAATGTTCTTGGGTTGTTAATAAATTTATTTATCCCAATTTCAAATATAAACCCTGTTATTGGTTATAAATATAACTTAATTTGGTGTTGAATTTCTAAAAATGAAATGTGTATATTCATATTTGTGGTGTTGGTAAGCATTAAAATAGTTGAAATTATACATGTGTAATTGTAGGCATATATAGTTATAGATAGTGATATTGTTCGACCATTGTTCATAGTTCTTTTTCCTGTCAAATGTAAATAAGAAATTGTTTTTAAGTCTTTGATATTAATGCATTTTTATTTTAGGGTGTGGACGACTGAATTGAAACATTCCACAATTTGTTGATATTTAAAATTTTATTAATGATTGTTTTATGTTAAACTTTGATATTTTAAAAGTTGTATATTCATATTGTACAGAATGATGTTTATATTAAAATACTTTAAAATACAAATGTTGTTTTATTTTGTTACATTTATGGGATCAATGTTTCACTTATACTACTTGAAGTTATAATTTAGTAATGGTGGTTGTTCAATTTTATTATTGATATTACATGTTGTTGTTATGACCCTGGTCTGTCAACACGTGTTTGTCACCATTGTTTTTGTTTTTTTTTTACTTCTTGGTTTCAGCTCCGAGATGTACTACATAGATGTTTAGGTTAGTGATATATTTTAGTTTTTACATTGTTTTCTTTAACGTAGGACTAGATCTCTAGGATTTGTTCTCTTAGTTTTTAGTCACTTGATAACAGGAGTTGATTCATATTCCCGAAATGTCGTATATTAATTTTAACACACAAATGATGACAAATGTCCAAATATTCAATAATAATAAAATTATACTAGTTACTGCAGTCGAGGGTGGACTTTGGCTTCTTATCCTGCTTTTTTTCTCCAGTTTGTCTCTCTCATTTTGGTCAACTCCTCTGTATCCTGCAACTAATATATAGCCTTTATAGCCTTCCTCTTCTTTTTTCTCATGAATTTGGTCTTAAAGGATTTTGTAGATATAACAAAAATCATGTAAAGTCAATAACTTTAGTAATAATTTAGTAAATGCATTTCTGAAAAAAACTTTTCACCACACTACGATGTTTTCAGCTATTTTCGGAACGTTATTTGGAGGCCGAAAGTAGCTCTTTTCTGCCCTAGGACCGTAAAGTCAGCTGTTCGTTTATTCAATTAAAATATGAACGTATATCTCAACACAATTTCATTATGAAATAGGCCCATATGGCAAATGATTCAATAGGTATTGCCGACAGACTAGTGGCACACACATAATTGTTATTTTCACCGTTGCCTAGCAACTGAGGTGAAACTGTACTTTCCATAGCTAGCTAGTTTATAACCTCAAAGTTTCATTTTCATGTGTGCTAAATAAATATTCTTTTTTAATTTTATAGGCTATAGTGTTTATTAAGTTTATTTTATTGTGTAGTGTGGTGAAAAATAGCGTTCGCACCACGGCCGAAAGGGTTTTGCAGCTCTCAATCGTTTCAAGCCTGCAAAACCTCATTTTCGGCCCTAGGTGCGAAATATACTATTTTTCTAAAATTAATTAAGTTTGGTAAAACTGAAAACAGATTATCACACCTGATAAGAAAACACAAATTTGTGTTATGTATTGCATTTGGGGGTCTGGTTAATATCATAAACTGGAAGCAGTGTTATGCAGTAGTTAGCATGATCGTCCAGGCTGCTTTGGTTGAACCAGTGGTGTAGCCTGGTTCTCGGAGGTCCCTAACTGTGATTGCCAAAAGTGAATTCAGTAGTTTTGATTCTAATTATTTATATAGGTATACATAATACACTTGACGAACAATGGTATCAAATAATGAGACGTTGTCTTAATGAGACTTGTTTGATTTAGCTTTTCATTTGTCTAACAGTAAACAGTTTTTAAACCCATTTTAATAAGTGTTGCTTCAGTACAAATATATTGAAAAATAGTTAATATCAATAACAAAAAATTTACCAGTAACAAGATGTCAGTTCATTCACATTCATAAACATAAAAAAGTAATAAATACTGTGTTGATATTTGATGAGTTTATTTAAACTATGCTTGATATTTTTTAAATCATAACTAGTTTAAAAAAAATTAAAACAAGATCTACATCATTAGCTAATATGCATAATAGCATTTTTTATTTGCTAATCAATGTAAAAAAAATAGAAGATATTTTCAATTAATCTCTCAAAACTTTTCATCGATAAAATGGAGAAAATATTTCACACAAAAATTTAGTTTGAGACACAAATAGAAGATCCAGTTTTTTAATAATAAAATTTGCTTTAAAAACCAATAACTTATTTAATAAACCAACTGTTTTGGAGATTTGTGTTTGTATGTGATTATACAATAGAAAATAAGTTCTGACTATAGCATTTTATGTGATGTATGGTTGTAGGTAACTATCTGAAAAACCGATGTTGTTGTGTATTTAACAAAACTTTAAGGCTGAACATTTTTGTAGTCTCTTTTTTGTTAATGTTATAAGCAATTACGTTGTTTGAAAGTGCTTAAATTGTAGTTGTTTGAAAGTGCCTAAATTGTACATTGTTTGAAAGTGTGTCTTTGTCTGCAATGTTTGGTTTCTGAGAATAAAATCTTTCAGTGATCTTAAATAAAATTTCAAAAACCAATATTTTAGTTGAGGGCAACCATCTTGAAACATAACAAGGTAAGTCAACTTTTTTCCAAAATATTTCTTTTTAAAAGACTTACAAAATAATTTATCACTTTTGCTATATTTAAAATTTCTTCATATGCCTTCCCAATCACCTTTTTTTTAGGGCACAGGGTTTTGAACGAAAAATATTTTTCCTTAGTTCTTCCTGTGTGAAATAATGGGGTTTTCCTTAAAATCAGGTGGCTCAACTCATTCGTTTGCTCTCTATATACTAAAATCTTTAAGTTGCCTTCGATAATGCCGTAGCTGGCGAAACCTAGGTCGGCACGGCTCAATAAAGCTTTGTGAAATAGTACAAAAAGTTTTCATTTATTTATTTCTATTTTTGGTTTAATTAGGTGTCACATTACACAATCGAGTGGCAAAAACGTGGTCTGCCACACGGTCACATTCTGCTTTGGTTACAAGACAGAATCATACCTTGTGACATTGACAATGTCATAAGCGCAGAGATTCCTGATCCTGAACTTGACCCTCTCCTTCACAAAGTCATTAAGACTACGATGATTCATGGCTCGTGTGGAAATCTGAACAGAAACTCGCCGTGCATGATCGGCGATTCGTGCAGCAAGCGATATCCATGTCCACTGTGCAAGGATACTCAGACTGCAGACGATGGTTACCCTCAGTATCGAAGACGTTCTCCATCCGATGGCGGCTGTACGGTTTGTAAAAATTCAAATATAGTCTGAATAAAGAGGAAATAATGCCTAAAATAAATAGTTCTTAAAAGTAAGATACGATAATATAAAGAATCGCATTCATGGACTTGTGGCCGAGCGACGCCTAGCGGAAAATATGCGAACTCCCGTCTAGAAGTGGTACCGTTAAATAACAGTATTAAATTAAAAAAAAAGAACAAATTAAAATGACTCCGATATTTTAGATATACTTCATACATCAAAATTATTCAAAATTTATATATATTTCCAAAGAAATTATTGTTTTAGCGTGGAACCGTACGAATAATTAAATATCCGTATTTAAAGATCGAATCTTCGCCTAACATCGCCAGCTTTCGCTAAACACGCCTACTTTGGTAGACTCGATAATGATTGGTTTAGAGGTTACACCGAATATGAAAACAGATGTATTCCTTTCTTTTACTTCTAAATATTAAAACTAAATAATAAAATGATATCCTAGTTATAATGGAGTTATTTAAGTATTTTAATTAATATATCAAAATTGTTCATCATTGTAGAATAAATCTATGACCATTTAATAAGATCAAATTTTTTATAAACTATTAAATTAGCAGAACCAAAATTTAAATAAATATACTTATAGCCTAAACATAAATATACCAAAAGTGAAAATATCTAGTGAACAAGTGCGTGAGTTACCAGCTGTGTCTCAACAGAACAAAATCGGGCATTATTGTAAAACGATAGAAGAAAAAAAGGTCACCCAATTTTTTATCCTGTGAAAATCAGAGAAGAAATAAAAACTATTATAATCAAACAAGAAAAACTATCTTTTAATTGATACTGAAGAATTGTAAAAAGGATTAAAGGCATAATGACCACCAATTACATAAAATAAAATAATAGCCTAACCAAAAGAAACTAACCTATGGTGAGATCTATCCATTTTCTATTATACCTTAAGCTAAGTGTAAGAGGCTAGGCCTTAAGTGAAAACATTAACTTTCAAAGATAATAATCACAGTATTGATTAATCCTTGTGATAGAAACCTTCCCCAGTGTTCTTCCACTAAACTATATATATATATATATA
>JAGFPH010000150.1:766941-780996 GCA_018207615.1 Philaenus spumarius
TTCTATATTCTGTTTATTATTAAATTTTAATAAATTTTGGGAAAAGCCGGCACCAACCGGAACCCCGAGATAAGAGTGATTAAATAAAATCAATTAACAATTTACAAACAATTTGTTAAATTATAACAAAAAAATAAATTTAATTTCAATCGATAATTGTTAAGACCAAATGTCTCTTGTTTAAATAAATATTTCATATTTATTCAATATAATTACATTCTTTGATTATTTTACCATAAATAATATATAATTAATCTAGAGATTAAACAAATACCAGAAGTGTTATTGCAGGTTGATATTAACGGAGTGGAAATCAACAATCAATGGGTAGTGCCGTATAATCCTGTTCTGTCACGTATTTTTATGGCTCACATAAATGTGGATAAAGGCAGTGATCAAGCAGCGTTCGGCATAGAGAATGAATGTTACTAGGTATCCAAGTATGTGTCCGGGCGCTACATAAGTAGTTCTGAAGCTGCTTGGAGAATCTTTTGCTTCCCCATCCATGAGAGATTTCCCCCAGTGATGCATCTTTCTGTTCACTTCGAAAACGGCCAAAGAGTTTACTTCACAGCTGCTACAGCCGCCGAGAAAGTTCAGAATCCACCTAAAACTACACTCTTGGCATTCTTTGATATCTGCAAAACTGATTCTTTTGCAAGAGGCCTTCTGTACAGCAAAGTTCCGGTGTTCTATACATGGAAGAACAACAAGTTCAGTCGAAGAAAGCAAGGAACGGCTTTTCCTGTTTACCCTGGAGTCAAACAGGATCAAGTGCTGGGTAGAGTGTACACTGTACACCCTAACAATGCCGAGTGTTATCACTTGTGACTCCTGCTCCACGAAGTTCAGAGGTAATCTTCCATTGAAGATCTCAAAAAGGTGTCAGGAGTGGTTCACCCGACATATCAGTCTGCCTGCAGAGCTCTGGGATTGTTGGAGGACAATGCTCACTGGGACAACACTTTGGAAGAAGCCGCTGTTTCTGAATCAGCACAAAAGATACGTCAACTTTTTGCTGTTTTGTTGGTATTTTGCCAGTTGTCTGACCCATTAGGTCTGTGGGAAAAACACAAGGACAATATGACAGAGGATGTAAAAAGACAGATGGTAAAGGAATGTCCAGAGATTGACATACAGCAGATTATGAATGTTGTTGACAACAAGTGCTTGGTGCTTCTGGAACAGATTGTATTTTCTATTTCTAATCAATTGCTTAAACAGTTTGGCCTTCCTTCACCGTTCAATGAAGTTACTTCAGCATCTTTGAACCGCGAGTATCTCAAAGAACTGTCTTATGACGTTGCTAAGCTGTCGGAGTCAGTTCATGAAAACATGACGAAGCTTAACACTGAACAAAGACAAGTCTACAATGAAGTTGTTCAAAGCGTTGATTCAGGTTCTGGACAACGGTTCATCTTGGATGCACCTGGTGGAACAGACAAAACGTTTTTGATCAATCTGCTGCTTTCTAGCAAAAGAATGCACAAAAAGATAGCAATTTCTGTAGCCTTTTCTGGCATAGCAGCAACTTTATTGGACGGTGGGAAGACAGCACACTCAGCTTTTAAACTTCCCCTCAACTTAAACCACACCGAAAATCCTCTGCAACATCTCAAAGCAGAGTGATGCAGCACACGTTCTCAAAGAGTGCAAGTTGATTGTTTGCATTTAAAATTTTGCATTTTTAGACAAACCTGTAGATTATTAGTTGAATTAATACAACAGTGCAACCAATCTGCTGTTCATTTAAAAAACGTAATGTATTTTTGAATTAATTCCATGAACCCACATCTTACGTTTTTTTTACATTCTCTTCTTCTGCTTCAACTAACGCTGCAAGAAAAAATTGTCCGTGTGTCCATAGTTGTATCTTTGAATACTGTCAAACCATGACTGAATATCAGGTGACCAGAATGCTGGGAAAGCCGCCGCGACGCGCTCTTGAGTGGACAAGGCTCTCTACGCTCAGTCCGCTCGGCGCCACGCCGCGTCGCGCCTCTATACCGATCAACTGTAGTGGACGACCAGCTTTATAGTCCACCGGTGAGGCAAGCTACCGGAGAAATATGACGGTGACCTTGGTACACCTTACACCAAGGATGTTGCTGATGTTTTCATTGTTTTACCATTAGCAGACGTAAACGTGTGTAAAATCAGTGAAGATGTTATAAGAAAAACAGTCAAGTTTGATAATGACAAATTTGGAAAAATTTTGCTTACCCAAATGTCTTTAATGGTCCCGAAAAACTGTGTGGGGCTAACATTTTTCAAAACGGTGATTTCCTTGACGTAGAAGACAAAAGACAACCACCATGGATTATTATCTTAAGCTATATGTAGGGCTACCAAATATTTCAATATTAAACTACATCATTATTCAAAAGTGTTCAACCAAAACGTTCACTAAACAAAAATAAGGAACAGTTTGTGTAATTTTGCTTTTGGGCCAGTAAATATATTGTATCCCTTGACTGGTTTTCTATATCATCCATATTTATAACCTTATTAGCGAAATATAATTTTATGCCACATTTTATAATTGGGTTATAAACATTATCAATAATAAATCATTGCTCAACAGTACTGTATAATATAGATGCAACGTGCACCAAATATTGAAACATGTGCTCGCTCCCTCCACAACGAAAACGAAATTCTCTTCGTTTAGTTTAGTTGGGGATGAGGAAAGGAGAAGTCAAAGTAGTTTGTGCAAGAGGCAGATATGTTCGCGGTCTGGTGGTGTGGCGAAATTTAAACTCTGTATTTAATGTCAGTTTCGTCTCGAGGCGTTGCAAAAGACTGGTGGCGCTCCGAGTGGCTTCGATGTGAACTACCACGCAATCGTCCGCTTATAGCCCATTAGATTTTGCTTCTTGTAGTGTTGTTTCTTCAATGCTATTACCCAGTCTGTTTTTTACGACCGGAGAACGGCGCATGGTTTACTGTATTACTGATTTCCTACTAGTAGAACAATTCGGATGCACATCCATTTTTGTTTGTACACCACAAACAGAGTAAAAATAAGTAATTGTTTCCTTATCACATAAATAAACACTGGGCGTCAACACTACAATGTTTTTAGAAATGGTAGTGTACTAGACAATGAGCCGATGATGACTCGCTACACTGACCTACACGTTGTTAGCGCATGCGCATTGGCCGTCCCAGCTTCTGCGCATACAGCCAGCCGCTTCATAATATATATTTCCATCTGTACATACACTACTTTCATCATCGCAGTTTAGTTTTCATTTCCCATGGATGAAGAAGAATTGCTTTTGGTTGCTGCAGTTGTTTGATTTTTTAAACGAAAAAAATTAGAAATAAATGGTAAAAAATTGGTTACTGAAGAGGAATCGGTTCTCTCATGTGAACCTTATGAAGAAAAAAAGAATTTTTTTTTTCATTACCATTTCCCTGTTCGCATTACTGTCTTTAGTTATAAATAACAGCAACAACTGATCAATCGCCAACTTTCTATTGATTTTGTCGTAGTGGATATGTAACCTGCCATGAACATGGCAAATTTTGATATTTTTGCATCACTTCCAGCACAAAATCGTGTCCAGACGTCATTATGTAATTCAAAAATATTGAAAACAACTCAATACATACCACTACCAATAAAAAAATTTGTATAATAAAATAAAAACTTTGCAGCTGAAGAGTTGACGACCGCGTTACCACTATAGAAGGTGCGACTAGAGCAATGGCCGAATGTCATCCGACATGGTTTTCTCCACACACCATCAGTTGGCGTGATTTGATCGTGGTCCAAACCATGGGCGGATCCAGCCGGTTTTTAAGGAGGGGGCTGTGTCTCGGGGGGGGGGGGGGGGGGTATAGAATAATTTTTCGGAATACAGGGCTTGAAAACGTCTTTTTAGACTATTTCACGATCACCCATTTTGAATAGGAAACTAATTAAGGATTATATGCTTTACCCAAAAATAAAGTTTTATAACAAATTGTAAATAATCATAGAATTGAACTGTATACAGTACAACCTCGTTGGCGGTCCCCTTTAAGTCGGATCTCCGGGTATCCCGGACCGGTTTGCAATAAATAAAAATATTCATTTTGGTAGCGCTATTGCTTTATACGAGCGCATAATCGTAGCGTAGGCCTACTGCTCGGTGATCGTGTTTCCGCCGAGTTTGTTTGCCGTGCGGCACGTAAACGTTACTCGAGAAACTTACAAGCTTTTTCCCCAAAAAGTAGACAGTCCACAGAAGTGTTTTTCGTTTTATTGTGACCAGTTAATATTTTTATAGTGTTTTTCTCCGTAATAAAGGAAAATATTGTAAGTATTCAGTGTATTTTAATTTTTTGATGTTTTATGCTCTTTCTCCGGCTAACACGGTGTTTCGTTATGTCGGATCGGCCGTGGTTCCGGCGGGTCCAATTTAAAGAGGTTGTACTGTACTTGAAAATTTTAAATATATTTATTCTAAAAACTTATTCCACTAAATTACAACAACTAAACAAAATTCTCACAAACTTATAGTATATAGTTTCAGCCAGACATGAAAAGGTAACGTATTGTATATAATGTACTAACTGTTGTATGGTAGAAACTACAATAGCTAATTTTTTCAAAAAAATACTTTTCGGAAATTGTACTTTTTCAGCTAAATTTCTCTCGCTTACATGACGCACCTGCCCTAAAAACCAAAATTTTTCTCGCAATGCAACTTTTTGATGTCACGAATTAAAAATTATTGTAAACAAGTTTGGACTATATTCAATTTTTAAAGTGTCAAACCATTTTTATTTTCTTATTGTGAACACACCATTAGCGACCCACACTATTAAACTGTAAGTTTCTCAAATTTCAAAGATTTTCGAGCATTTTCAGCTATTGAAACCACGGTGTAAATGAAAAAGGACGCACTGAAAATGGCACGCCTTTCTAGGCCAGCTCGAAGTTTCTATCCTCACATAAGATGGCCGACCTAGCTTCACTTCCCACACTGTAAGGGTTATGGCATAACCAGTCTATTTAATTCTGTGGTCGCTGGGTCATACACGATCGCTCCATCCGTCCAAATGGAGAGCTTACACTCCATTATCGCATTGTGGTTAGTAAAAATCTATCTGTTTGGACCATTGGCGGATCCAATAGGGCTGCAGCCCCCCTTTGGATTATTATATTTTTGTTTAATCGTCTAAGTGGCAGACTGCTCAATTGAACTTGAGTTGTCTCAGACAACACAACTTGTATCAAATATTTCACCCACTAAATATTATCAAATCTCAATAAAACAAAAACCATTGGAAAGAAAATGTTTTAAACTTCAATTTTCGTATCTACAAATTTCTTCTAAAAAGTATATTTACATATGTAATCATCGTTGTAAAATTGTAGTTGCCTAAATCAACATTGATGCCGCGCTAGAAAGCATAAGGAAATGACTCAAACTCGTCACTTTTTAAAAGCACATAATCGTTAGACAGACTTGTTTTGAGAAGAAGATAAGGACACCACTGGATTTGTCAAGATTTTAACTTTCTACCACGATCTAATCATTCTCCACTCTTATAGTTTCTTAGATATGAATTTGTCTGTAAACCCTTGCCATTGGACAGTTTTCAAAAAATGAGAAAGCACATTTTACAATCGATGTGAATCTATTACAAATCTATAATCTATATGCAGTATTCGTATAATAGTTTTTATATCGATTTGATGTGCAAGTTCTATATTTTTGTTTAATATAAGTAAAACCTTTTGAATAAAATATAAAGGCGAAAAACACAATAATTCCACTTCCTCCGGACGTATGACATTATATAAACTAACTCAACTAAAGCGAGATACAAAACATTTTTCCATCGACATAGCGACATAATAGTAATAATAAAATAAAATAATATACTGAGGCGAAATACACAATAATTTAATGCTTATATAACTCAACTACAGCGAGATAAGAACTGCAGAGAGCTCACGAGGGTAGACCGCATGGGGAACAAATAATAAGTATTCCAATGCAAAGAAACGTTCTTTTCGAAAATTACCGATTTTCGTGAGCGTAGCCTATATCTCATTAACGGTTAGGCCTACAGATAGCAAAAATACTACCTACCAGTATTAGCCCAGTATATAGGGGGGTTTCAGCTTACATTAATTGCGGTAAAAGATTTTTTTTTCTAGGATCGTTTGGTATGGTGTGGGTATGCCAAATCTAATTTTGCGACCTCGAAAGTGGGGGGGACAACTTTTGGGGGGCAATAAACCTCAAAGTTTTCGGACTTTTTCCAGTTTTTCGCTTATAACTATAAAACGAAATATTATGTAAAAAATAGATCTGTAGTAAATTAAAGAAGACAAAATTTCGCGTCGATTAAAGAAATAAAATTCAAAATTGGTCCAGTAGTTCGATTTTTATGGGGATCCAAAAAACAGCAAATTTTTCCAACTTTGCCAAAAAATGTGTTTTACTCATTTTCAATGTGCTGTAACTTTCCAACATCAAATTTTATCACTACCCCCTCCCTAAAAGTTGTAGAGCATCAATTACTGAGTTCAAAAAACACCGATTTTTCTAAATTGAGCTGATTTTGAAATTTTGTCAACTCATAAAGCAAAATTTGGGAAAACCTTAAATTCAAAATGTAGAGAATTTTGTCAGCTTTAATTTTGTAGCCTATACGTATATATTTATTGTAGGACCAACCCCTACTGAGATATAGGCAACAAAAAAATGGTCCCTCCTCTTCCGCCACCCCTAGGGTCAAGGACTTTTAGTTTGTTATACTACTAGGTACCCCATACAATGTACCATAGTTGGTCTTTCCGCTTATTGACGATCCTTCTAAACCCCTCTTTTAGGCATTCGTTTCGTTGACTAGGCTAAAGACAGTTTAACTTAAAAGTGTTCAGTGTTTTTAGATTTAGTTAATGAATGTTGGATTTTCTTTCATATAATTTATATGTGTTTTGTTTTTTATTTTTTAAATATATGTGTTTGAACACAGTTTCTTCAAGTATTGGCTGTACAGTTTTTTAATTTAATTAACAGTTATTTTACAAGTGCATTTTATAAAAGTTAATTTTTTTTAGATAGTCTACCAGTAATAATTTTTTTTAAGATATCCAAATTATTATTTTTATTGTGTGAAAATGTTATTTTGATTACTAACATTAATCAGAATTTGCTTTGTATTAATAAATGTAAGAGTATGTAGGCCTAACTACATTTTGTAAGAATTTATATTTTTAAATACTAAACCTCTTCGTTTCTTGAAAAAACCCCAGATGCAAAATCTATATATATAATTTCGTAAACCGAATTTTGAGAGAAAGATTGTGAGAGCTTGGAAGGTCGTACAAAGCTGGGGAATGGCTCAAATTAAAGGTATTGGACACGAAGGAGCGTGGAAAATATAGGTTTTTCTCAATTTAGGCCTACAACATTTATAAGGTTTTGAGGAACTAAAAAGTTACCAAAAATCTCCATAAGAAATACATTGCAATGAAAAACAGCTGAGTATAATTTGTAAACAAACAAATATTTTAAGGTTATGTGTATAGTACAAGCCACTAGTAGGCCTACATATATATATTTTTTAAAGATAAACAAACTTCAAAACAGATAAAGAAGTATTTAATTATTTTTGATTAGTAAATATGGGTTTAGAAAAAAATTAAGAGTTTGTTGGAGTGAACCTGTGCAAAGCTAGAACATTTTTTGTAACCTAGAAAAATATGATGAACTGAATAAATTTATTTCATAAATTAAATTAAATAAATTCATTTACTTAACCACAGAATAAATTGAATGATCGTGAACAGAAAAACAATGAGACGTAAAAAACCTAGCGCGCGCGCGGTACTATAGGGTGACTGCATCCGCCATGTTGTGTGAGTATTTGACTCCGAGACTGGCTTCACTCTTGCGTTCGACTTGTCCGGTCTATTTAATTCTGTGTTCGCTGGTGTGACCAGTTTTATTGTCAATACTATTTGTATGCATTACCATTAGGCCTAAACATGTTTTAAAACCTAAAATACAAGCAAATACACCCGTGAAATTGTTTTGAATCGATATAACAACTGAGTCTGGAAGAAACATTGATTGTTTAGAAGCCTAATAGGTTTGTGCGTTTTAGGCTTACTGGCTCTATTTTTTAATAATACCGGGTATTTATCTTAATCCAGACTAATAAAGTTAAGTAGGCTATTTTCGCACTTCTTTCAACTAAACGTAAAACAAAATATCTAGTTAAAAATAACTTAACAAAATTGAAAAATGTATTATATAAATACAAACCTGCCCAACCACAGTAAATGACCAAAATCCAATTCATATAACGACTGACTTTAATTTAGTAACTCCAAACGTTACAAAATTAAGAAACGAACACTATAACATAAATCAAACCGCCTTAAAAAAAGTAAACATTATGACCAGCTACTGTAACAAAATTATGTGAACAACATTGAAAGTTTACTCAAATGATTAATAATTTGTCTCAGACTTTGAAGTAGATTTAGAATAAACTGTTCTTAAAACATAAATATCTTAGACTTTATATAAACTTTAGTTATTTCTATCATTTTAACAATAATGAAGGTGGTTTGATTATTAGTATAAAAAGTTATTATTGTTAATTCAAACTTTTTAAAAAAATATATTATATACAGGGGTTAATTAAAAATCACGTTCCTTACCTTTTTGCGTACTAATACTAATAACTGTTCAGTTAATAACTTGTGTATCCCACAGCTATGCATAACCAATAGGCCTATGTGCACTTCTACTATATTTAAGTACAATCATAGATAAATCCTTATACAGTATATTATAATACATGAAGCACTTTTTTGTGAACACAATTCCTCCCTTATTTCTGTACCAAATTTAATGTTTGAATTGTCAAAAAATTCGTCTCATTTCGAAGGTTTGTAATAAGGTTTTAGATATAAAAAATTCTTATCCTTAATGGCGTGAGGTAATCTCAAAGGTCGGGGTTTCCCCGTAAGATTAACGTGGAACGAATTTAAAAACCATTTCTATACAAAACAGCTGTTTATAATAAGAAACAAACTCATCCAGCTACTTTCGTGGATGTAAATAATGATGTTTATAGTAATAATAATGTTTATATAATAATTTAAAAACCATTTCTATACAAAACAGCTCTTTATAATAAGAAACAAACTAATCCAGCTGCTTTCGTGGATGTAAATAATGATGTTTATAGTATTCAGGTCTGTGCATAATGTAGGCCTATACATTGAACCAGAAAATAAATATTATATTATAAAATAAACGGTACCAGGAACTGGCACATACTTTCTCACAAACATATTTAAATTATTAAACAGATTCACGGTGACTTGTAGGGTGGGGTAGGAGAGGTGATTTTGTATTAAAGTTGTTTTCCCATAAAAATCCATTATCCATAAATGAAGTTATACAAACATTTCTATACAAAACAGCTGTTTATAATAAGAAACAAACTAATGCAGCTGCTTTCGTGGAAGTAAATAATGGTTTTTATAGTATTTAGGAGGTTATATGGTAAACAGATAAAGTCCAATTCCCTTCGTTGGTAGTTTTGTTCTTTTGGTATATTATCTCTGGTTTTGTTCAAAGAACAGAAAATGCCTCGAGTTATAACTATTGTTATAAAATATACGAAATGATTTCATTTAAACATTTAACATTATTTATTACTATCTTAGTTTTGAGGTTATTATTAATCCTACACCTTTATTATAAATAAAACATAACATATGTTTTTATAAAGTTCCATCGGAGGTTGGCGTGCGGAGCACGCAGGGGTCCCTAGTTATAAAGTAATTCCTATAGTTAATTAATACCTTGTATTGAGTAAATAATCCGTTAAATTAAATATAATAATTATAATGGAAACATAATATAATTTCTTAGCTTGGTTTTAAATTAATTCAATAGGTTTCCTTATAAAGGTATACTCTGTTCAGCCGATGAAGCGACTGTTAGTTGGAATTTGCTAGAATAGTCTTCACATGACATTATGTAAGTACTACAATCTTATTTCTTTACAATAAGTGGGTGTAAAGGTTATCATGAAATAAAATGAAAGTCATGATTGGATATACACTAATTTATTACTTGGAAGTAGATAAATGTTGGTATAGATAACCTAACTAAGGCTACTTAATAATATTAAATCACAATACAAAATTATATTCAACTTTATAAGATACAAAAAAAATCTTAAACGAATTGTTTCTTAAACTCATTAATAAGTTAAAAATATTCCGTAAATCACTTTTTCCTTTTGAATACAAGATATTATATTATATAAAATACCGGCAATAAACCAAATTAAAAACTACGGAGGGAGGTAATCGCAAAAGAACATAATATTATATTAAAATACGATTAGCGATAATTTTATGAATTACGATGTTAAAACGTAAATTTTGACGAAATTCTGAAGAAAACGGCAGCAGTAAATCATTACAACAAATTTTACGAAATACCGACACTAAAACGTAGTATTTTAAAACTAACCAGCGAAAGGAAACGATGTTCGAATGCGATTGGCGCTCTTTTGATGAATTACCGGCGTTAAAACGAAAATTAAACCGCAATGTCGAAACTCTGCAAAAAAAACTACACCCGTAAATTGTTTTAAATAATTTTATAAAATACCGGCACTAAAACATAATTCAAAACACATCAGCAAAAGAGAACTATGTTCGATTACGATTGTGGTATTACAGCAGTTAGACGCTATGGGTTTAACGCCTAACTTGATCCTGTGAATTTGTTCCTGCTAAATTTACAAATATTGAAATAAAAAAATGTTTTTATCAATTGAATTCTAGCCTATGTTACTCAGGGATAGTGTAGCTTTTTATTTAAAAAAATTCAATTGGTTCAGTCGTTCCATTAATTACCCCTTACATACAAACAAACAAATTTTACCTCTTTATAATATTAGTATAGATAGTGTGTGTTGTTTTTGCTTCAAAAGATTTGATGGCTTTGTTCACAAAAACCTATCTTAAAAGTAAGAAATACAAAATAATTGTTTTAAGTTTGAAATCAACTGATAATGGAAATATTGTGAGGAAACAGTTGACTACTGTTGTTATTATTATAGTCAATAAACATATGTAATGGTGCTTACATTTTTGTTAAATATTGAGTAGCCTATATTTTGTTTTGTTTTTATGTTCAATAGAGGCTGTAGTTTTTCAAAAAGTATATAAAAACACGCTTGTGTTCAAATGAAACTTTGTGTCAACATTTCAAAGCAATCGGATTTGTTGCAAAATTTGGGGGAGGGGTGACCGCGGGGTTGAGTTAGACCGATTACAACTTGTTTTACTTTTTAGAAACATTACGTTATATTTTGGTCGGTTATGTAATTACGTATATCATACGCATGGGTTACGGCAGAGCCTAAGGTTAGCCAAAGTTTTAGTTCGGCTAAGTTCGGCTTGAACTCGGGCTGAGCCTTACGGTTGGATAAGCTCGGTTTTCCCTAAATTATAACACGTTTTACATTATATTGCAAGGGTACAGCGAAGCCTAAGCTCGGTCAAGTCCGGCGTTTTGGTTCGGGTAAGACCGGTAGAAATAGTGTATATCATACGCACTGGTTTCGGCAGCGCCTATGGTTAGCCTAAGTGCGGCATGCATGGGTTGCGAGAGAGCCTAAGGTTGTCCAAAGTCTTAATTTGGACTCGGACAGAACCTTACGTTCGGGTTAGCTCGGTTTTCCATACTTTATAACACATTTTATAAAGATAATTCAGGGTACAGCGAAGCCTAAGTTCGGTCAAGTCCGACGTTTAGTTCGGGTAAGACCAATAGAAATAGTGTATATCTTACGCACAGGTTGCGGCAGTGCCTAAGTTTTAGTTCGAGAAGACGCGGCAGAGCGTTACGTAAGACCGGTAGAAAAATATATTACAAGGGTACAGCGAAGCCTAAGGTTGTCGCTAAGTGCGAATCGGATTTACTCGGGAACGATCGGTAGTGTTCGGGATTATATAATTTATTTGTTATTATATTCCAAGCACACTATAACATTTAAAGCTCCTAATTTCTTGTAAGTGAGCTGTAGAAATATATTACAAGGGGTTGCGGCAGCGCCTATGGTTAGCCTAAGTTTTATTTCGCCTAAGTACGGCTTGCGGGGGTTGCGGCAGAGCCTTACGTTTGGAAAAAGATCAGTTTGCCAGTCTTAATTTTGACTAAGTGCTCTTCGGTTGGATTCGGGGACGATCGGTAATGTTCGAGGTTATATAATGTCTTTTACCTTATATCCCAAAGACACTATATAACACTCTTATCTGATACAAGGTTGATGACGTTAAACTTATATACTCAACTAATACAGTACTTCTTAAGAGGTAGCAACGTAGCCTAATCGGTAGCGTTATGGACTCGGGTCATGGTGGTACCCAGTTCGACTCTCGGAGAAATCCAAACTTTTTTCAAAGCAAATAATTAAATTAAATTAAATACTGTATTAATTATTACAAAACAAGATGGCTGCCAAAAAAAAAAGATGGCGGCCCAAAAATTCCCCCATAATCAAAATTCGCCCAAAAATCCCAAAATTTCCAAAATCGCCCAAAAATTCAAAATCTTCAAAAATCCCAAAATTCCCAAAATCTTCAAAAAAGGTTAGGTTAGGTTAGGAACAAAAAAGCCAAAATCCAAAATTCCAAAAATGGGCATAGGTTAGGACCCAAAAAAAGTGGGCGTGGCTTAGGTTAAGAACCAAAGGTCAATGACCTCCCCCCACTCCATTTTACGCTATATCGCAGCACACTCTACTAACGTCTCAAAATTGAGGACCTGCTCTCGTTACTGTCAATGGTCACAGATAAGGTGGCTGGTGGCTCCAATCTTCAAAAATGTATACATGTTTGGGAAAAGTACTTCGTCACAAAAATTTTAACTCATCAATCAATGTGTCCGAGTGCTTTTCTGCCGTAATTCAGAGTTGTCTCCTCAGTAATACTTCTTCTTCAATAAGAGATCCAATTGAAGTTGTACATCATGACCATCGTTGTAAATGTTGTAACATTCACTGAACTGATTAAAAAATTATGGGCTTAGGTTAGGACCCAAAAAAGATGACGTCACACGAGGAGCTAGATGGCTGCAAAAAAAAAGATGGCGGCCCAAAAATTTGCCCAAAAAAATTCCCAAAAATCCAAAATCATCAAAAATCCAAAATCTTCAAAAATCAAAAATTCCCAAAAATACAAAATTCCCAAAAATCTAAAATCTTCAAAAATTTAAAATTTCTAAAAATCCAAAATCTTCAAACATACAAAATTCTCTTCACCATCTTTAGGCGCATCACATAGTATTTACTATATTTTGTGAGGGAAAAGTAAATAGGATGATTAAAGTGGATTTCAGGAAATTCTTCCGTTTTGAGGTGCGTACAAATTCTCGCGGCGCCCGCCGCTCGTCCGCATTGAATTTGTCATATTAGCACGGGGAACATGAGCGGCACGCGCGCAGCTTATGACGATCTCTCTCCTGTCGGTTTTTTCAACTAACACTTTGAATGTTAGCAGTTCATATTTTTTGTGAAAAGTTTGTCGTTTTTAGCGCGCATGTGATTATTGTTTTCAAGATATTAATTTTCCAATGATTAAATATAAATTAATTGTTCAGAAGCGAGAATTTAATGCAATTAATGGATTCACACGGAAACCAATCCATTATTTGGCATCTTCTCTGCACAAGGATCATACTTTTAAAAATATGAAAGCAGATGCTTGGCGAGAAATATCCGCAGAGATAGATTTATTTCAGCTGTAGGATCAATGTAAAAAAAATATCTTTGCTGCTGACATACCGCTTATCTTACTTATATAATAATTCAGTAGACCCTTAAACGTTTGGTAATCCTATTGATAGCTATTTCTGAACATCTACCAGGCCGATTTTAGTGCTGGTTGTTTTAAATGTTGTTTTAAATGACAGAAAATGTTGTCATTATTATAACAAAAATATGAAATATCAATTTTATTTCATGGGCACATTTAAAAGGGCACTTTTTGAGTTTTTTGGCTTT
>JAGFPH010000150.1:782336-799960 GCA_018207615.1 Philaenus spumarius
TAAGGCTCTGTCGCATCTCCGCAATTATTTAAGGCTCCATCGCATCTTCACAAAGACTACGTAGCATCTTCGCAATTATTTAAGACACATTTGCATTTCCGCATTTATTTAAGGATCCATCGCATCTCCAGAATTATTGAAAACAAAGTTGCAAACCCGCATTTATTTAAGGCTCCGTCGCCTCTCCGCAATTACTTAAGGATCCATCGCATCTCCGCAATTATTTAAGGCTCTATCTTATCTCCACAATTATTTAAGGCTCCTTCGCATCTCCGGAATTATTTAAGATCTCATTATATCATTAATACATTGATTAAAAAAAATACTTCTTAATAATTCGAAAATAAAGTTAACTATATGAAGCTAAAATGTTTTCACTCTGACGGCAGACCCACGACTGTCTGTTTTTAAAATTTTTTGTTTTTAGGTTCAAACCTTATTGATATATATTTCTGGAGATCTACCTGGTCGATTTTAATGTGGTTTGTTTTAAATGAAAGAAAATGTTGTCATAAATATTATAAAAATTATTATATGTTATTTTTATGTATATACATTTGTAAGGGCACTTTTAGAGTTTTGATGGTTTTAGGTTAAAACCCTTTTAATTTTATACCTATTTCTGGAGATAGCTATATGGAGATCTATCTGGCCAATTTAAGTGGTGTTTATTCAAAATAAAAGGGAATATTGTCTTTATTACCAAAATGTTATGTATACTTTTAAATTTACTTTTTGAGGTTTTTTGGTTCTAGATTAAAACACTTATACTACATATTTATGAAGATCTACCTAGCTCATTTTAGTTCTGTTTATTTGAAATAAAAAGAGAATATTGTTATTATTATTAAAAAGTTATGACAAGTAATTTGTACTCCATCCTAATACTTACAAGGACACCTAATGAGGTTTTTTTGATTCTAGATTAAAACCCTATTGATACCTATTTCTGGAAATCTAGCAACCGATTTTCGTGCGGTTTGTTATAATTGAAAGTAAATGTAATTATTATCAACAAAATAAGAATTGCCATTTTTATTTCATCGGTTTATTTATAAGGACTCTTTTTTAGTTTGTTTGGTTTTATTTTAAAACTCTATTGATACCTATTTCTGAATTTAGTGCGTTTTCTTTTAAATTAAAAAAAATTATGGAATTATTATTTTTTTTAATATGATACGATTGATACCTATTTCTGGAGATACATTTTGCCCTAGGACATTTTTCAGCCGACCTCGGGAGGCTTTTTTCGCTAGTTTTATAATATATTGACAGTAATATAATAATAATATATGCTATTGACAGCTTATTTTTTACGACTTCAAGTCCATCGTAAGTTCTGAACTATTTTTTCATTTTTTTTCAGTTCAGTGTGCTACCAACGTCGAGGTTTCTTTTTGTTTTTAGACAAACTTGACATTAATAATACCACACTACTTATCACCATAATCGCTAGATTTTCCCGTCGCATAGACCTGTTTACAAATTCAATGCAAAATGAATACTGAATGTTCGTGTGTTTCCTATGGATCGCCGGAGGTTTGTTGTTAATTTATTCGTCGATTCCAAGAACGCATTCTCCTCACAACTTTAACACGTGCGCAAAAGATATGACAATCCGTGGTTCACTTATTTCCCGAAACGGAAATCGCTATTTTGCATTACATTTTTAGATTCTATTTATGTAATTTTAGAATCATAAAATTACATTAGCGTTTTTTTTCAAGCCCAAACTTTTTTGTGTTAGTTTGGACTTGATGTTTGGACTTTTGAAAGACTTAAATAAACTTAGACCTTGAATATTTTTAAATAACAATTATTAAATGTTTTTGTACTACGTATATATATAGTACGTGTTTTACTATTAAAAGTTAAAACTTTATAAGCAAATATTTACAAGATAACATATAGAACCTACCCTATTTAAATGAAATATAAAGTTATAATTATAAATTACATATACTTTATCTGTTCACGCATGGTTGTATCCAGAATGATATTTCGGAGGGGGGGGGGGGTGAGAGCTCAAAGGTTTAGCATACCAAATAAAAGTCTTATGTGTAAGTTAAAAAACATTTATTAAAATAGGTTTGATGAACATAATACATACATATAATATTTTTGTTATTATTTACAACAGCAAATTCAGTTTTCGAGCACTTTCACAAGCGAATTAATTTAGAACCTCTTCCGGATCCAATTTAATGGCTCTGTGAACAGACATTAACACCAAACCATATAATTTATCCCCTGACATTGAATTTCTCAGCCATGATGTTCAATCTGGTCAGTGTAGAAAAGCTCCTTTCAGGTGTCACAGTTGTTACTGGTAAAGTGATGATGACCTTGAGCAAATTGTAAATATTTGTAAATAACTGGTAGTTACAGACATCGATGGCTTCTAGACCAGTAGTTGGAATTATATTATTAATTTTGTCAGCCAACATGGTTTTCCAGATATCAAGCTCCAATGAAAAAACATCTTTGTCAAAAAACTTTTCATATAGGTTTAGGCTGTCCAAAGTTTTTTCATCTAAATCGACGTAGAGACATTTTTTGGGAAGCAACCTACCAAGGGTTGATATTATAATATCATGGTTTACAAATCTGGAATCTAATTGTTCTACAAAATCATCAAAAAATGGTATTGCTATAGCAATCCTATAATAAGCCTCTGCTAAATCTGTGGTGATAATCACTCGAATCTTTTGGCTTAATGTTACCAGGGGTTTAATGGTGCCGGAACACACTGGAACATCGTTCCGGTACTGCTCTTTATTAAAAAAATTTCGTTTTATTTTAACGTTGCATTGGACCATACACTCCTTCAATCACACTCATTCAACACTCGGTTCAGAATTTTACGTCCGCCAATAGAAAACCCTCAAAATATCCCCACATTACAGTGCGTTACGACTACATAAAGTATCCCACATTGTCCCTCAGCTCGGAATCGAAATGGGACAACTTGGGAGCATCAGACACCCTTCTGCCAGCCTTTGTTATTCTGCGAGCGCTGAGAACGACTACAAATAAGAGACCGATGATTCAGAGTCGAGGCTTCCGAAAAGTTTAAAAACCCGTGGTGCTTAAACTTTTATATTAATTATTTTACCATGAAAACGTTTATAACATTTTGATGAGATTATTGCAATCAAAATAAGACCAAACATGGTATAATTTGGGCCACATTTAGTGATTAATATTTATCGAATAACTCATTTAATTTCGCTATTATTTAACTTTTTTTTAAATATCCCAAATGAGAGCACAACACGTAATACATACTGTACACTGACAAACGCCGTCACAAATGCAAGGTCGAAAGGTGCCCCGAAAGAGAAAAATATTTAAAAGTAGGTACCTGAACACCGGCCGCACATCGATTTAGCAGGTTGCCCGATAGTGCAACCTTTCGCGAACTGTCAAAAACAAAAAGGTGGCTGGTAGCTTTGACGTTGACGTTGCGATGTTGTTTAGTTTTGTGACTTTTGAGTGCCGTTAGAATAATTCACTAAAAAGCGTCTGTGTTGTGTTCTCGTGATAAGCTTGCTTGTGTTGAATTGTTTTTGTATAAGAAAAGTAATTTCTTGATATACACAAAACGTGTTTATTTTTACAGACTTTTACCGAGGATTTAAATTTCTGATAAAGGCTGTTGAAAAGAGACATAAGGAACATTTTGCCAAGTTTTTGCTCAAAATAGTATGTGTCTCTACAATTTGCTGTGTGCTATATACAAGTCCAAAAATAGTTACATATACATGTGTACTTTTCTTATAAAATTAAGAATATTATATGCACCCTTAAACTCACCAAAGATACTTAAAGTAGAGTGTTTGGGTGTGAAAATTTCAAAACATTTTAGCACCCCCCTCATTTCCGACAACGTTCCGGTACTGGAAAAATTACGAGTAAACCCCTGGATCTTACCGCCTACAGATTCAAGGATACTTTTTGCTTCGGTGTATATTTTGGAGAAACATTCGTCTATGTTCTTTGTTAAGGTTTTTTTTTTACGTTTATTATATATTCTATTGCTTTAGACAAATCACAATTCACTTTTTGCATTAGTTTGGTAATAGTTAACGTGAAAGTAAACAAAAACTCGGCTGTACAGAGACTAATAACAAATTCCGTGGATATGATACTTTTTACATAATCATTTGCTTTCGAGGAAGTTGAAATATCGCTAGATTCTGTGAGTTCTTCTAAAATTTCTACGATAGACTTGTAGATTTCTTTAAATCGTAAAAGTCCATTATGGTTCTCCACCCATCTGGTCTCACACATAGCTGTCAACATCGTCCACTTACTGTTAGGCAAATTCTTTTCCACATGCATTTTAAGGCAACTAGTTTTTTTGGCATTCCTACATCACTACCTAATATTGTGAGATTTTCATTTTTGATGGAACTTTCTGCAACATTTGGTTGTTCAAATTTTCGCTGCTACTCATACTGCTTGAACTCGCACTCAAACAAGCTATTTCGCTATAGTCTTTATTTTTTTAAAGTTAAAAATAAACAATGTATTCACACTTTTTCTTTTATTCATTTTTATAAACTCTAACCAAAAGCTTAGTATGAACTGAATCGATAAGCACCAAGCAACTAAACAAAATTAGGATTAGGGCATAAATCGGACAAGGAGGCACAAGGTTTGAGGAGTGGTGGGGGCATGAGTTGGCTGGTTCACCATTCTCACCCTTTGCTTCTTGTTTAAAGAGGTGTGGTGGGTTTCCATGCCAACTCATACCCCACACATTCTGCAGTAAACAAATCATTTAAAAGAAAAAAAGGAAAGTGATAAAAAGAAGTAAATTCGTAAAATCCGTTGACTAAATTGGCGGGAAACCAAACCATTTGAAGTAATTAGTGGGAAATTGAAGAAAATTAACAACTGCCGGGAAATTTCACAATTTGAAGAGTTCTGAAAAAATCATCAGGCATAATAAAAAATGTGTAAAAATCGTTAAACATTTTCGAACCCTAAATTCAAATAAGCTTTGAATATAATTATATTTCAGATCTGTTTTTGTCAGATCTTATATAAAAACTTCATATAAATGAAGTATTTTTAAGATTATAAATAGTGAATCGTGAAATATGAAATAAATTATCAAAATTCATATTTTCAGTTATAATTTTGATCTTGTAAGTGGAATCCTGATCCTCTATGGTGGGTTATAACCTTACAACACAACACCCATGAGTGTTTTTTTGGAATATTTTTATTATAGGCAACAGAGATGGCATTTGGCATTCAATATTTGGCTTACATTTGAATATTTAGCATTGACATTTCTAGATTAATAACCTTTTCATGTACATAATGATTAAATTAAATTTTTTGTATTAACTAAAATAAAAATCACATCAATTCAGGAAATAAAACTGAAAAATAATCGGAAATAACTGAAAAGAAACAAAAAGTTCACCATACCTTCTAAACTTAATGTAGTTTGTTTTTGCTTTTTTGCTTACATTGTAAGGTGATAAGAGGTGTAGGACGTCAGCCATACTACGAACTCCTTTGCTTAACAAAAAACCACCAAAACTCCTTTCCTAGCTCATATGTAGGCTATCAATGTTGTCAAATAAGTAAAAATATATCATTACAAAATAATAATTATGAAATAAGAGAGGAAGCAGTATTTGTTATGATTGAGGTATATTATGTTATGCAATTTTAAAATAAACATTGCAAATTTTGGGGTGGCCTGGGCCCCCCCCCCCTGAATACGGCCATGTGTTCACGAACACATATGTGTTGTTTTCTTTTGTAAGACCCCTTGTCACAGTGACAAAAGTAGGGTATACAGTGAATCAACCTGTCTACATTTTTATTGGAGTTGTACTGCTGAAGAATCTATTTTCCTCTCCTATCGGGACACATTCCTATAGTAACAATGAGGGTACTGTAATTTAACTAATACATACGTTTCTTCTGGACTAAAATTAACTTCTTACTTTTATTGTCGATATTTTTAGTCGTTGAGGCAATAGATTGAGAACCAGTGCTTCCACCGTTTGATAATTTCAAGCGCTTAATCAACCAATTATCCATTTTGAAGTTGGGTTCTACTGAGCAGTTCAGCTTGGCTCGTCCAGAGTGCGTAAAAGAGAAGAGCAGTAATAAATACGTCAGACAATATAAACTGTGCTGGACATTAGGGTGGAACAAAAATGCCCTTTTTTATTATTTTTTGATTTTTTATTCGTAATAGTGGGGAAAAGATGCCTTTTAGGTTAAACAAATTTGGTTGCTTTACTGCATCATCTTGAGGTGCCGCAAAGGGCTTAAAGTTTATAAAAAAAAAGGAAAAATAGCAAAATCTCAAACTTTTTAATTTAAAAAAAATGGGTTTCTAGTGCTTATATTGTAAAAAAATATGTTTGTAAATACTTATCCAAGCACTAGAAGTCGTAAAAAAATATTAACTTCAAAATATAACTTAAGAAAAATATTTGTTTATTTAGAAAAAAAATAGAATTTTTGATTATTTTGAAATTTGTGCTATCTATTTTTAACATTATTGTTTAAGAGTATTAAGGTTGAAATTAAAGATTTTCAAGCTAAATACGTCCATCTTTATTAAGTAAAACATATAATCCCATCAAAATACATTTTTAAAGTATGTTATTAGTTCCTTAACAAAAACTTTTTAGGATTACGAATGTTAAAGCTTCAAAATATTTGTTTTAATTCATAGACACTTTAAATTGTTTCTTTGTATCAAATTTTGGCATGTATTTACATGAATCAATTTTTGCTCTGATAAATCCTTCTCTTGCTGTTGAACCACATACACTTTGAGCAGATTCAGTCATAAATTTTACAGCTCTCTCCACAGCTTGGGTGTGACAAGGAAACCTGGGAAAGTCAATAAGCGGGTCCTCTTCACTTGGTTGAGCTTCCGATGTCTTCTTTATAAATCCTTTCAGAGATTCACAGGAAACATGTTTTACCAAGGGGGGTTCAGCTATGTCATTTTCAGCCCATGAAATCATGTCGATGTAATCCTGTGAGTTAAAGTTTATCTGTGGAATTTTAAACTTCCTGACTCCATCACTACTTTCCATTCTTGCTTTTAAAATGCAAAGTAAGCCGAGTTCTCTTACAGTTTTGCGCTCGTCACATATCATAGATAAAAGGAGATTTTCTGCAGCAACAAAATACCCATTTCTTTGTATAACTGGATCTATAACCTTCTTTAAATCATCAGAGAGATATCCTGAATATGAGATTAGCTTAAACAGATGTTTGGAGCCATTAGTACATGAAGGTTTCAACTTATATTAAACCATACAGGTGCATACACTTTCACAATGTACGCAACCAGAGACTTAAGGCTTTCAGTTGGACTTTCAGTTGCCACATACAATCTAAGTATACGGTTTGCTAATGTAAGCCACCTAGAGTGAGCAAGTTTTCCAGGGTTCCTCAAAGATAGATCTTGAGAGCAATTTCCACTTGACACCGCGATACACATTTCCCATAAGTACTTCTGGTCTGTACTTAAATCGTTTGTGTTATCCAAAACAGGAAGGTTATTTTCAATTGGTGAGAATGTAACCACAGGGAGATCAGCACAATGTTCAAGCTGTTGGCCTATTTCACCTTTAAACTCATTTGGTCCCATCTAAATGGCAAAAAAGATGTTGCAATGGAAACTCGTTTCCATGGAACAGACAAACTAACCATTGTAATGGTCTTCCGATTCCATTTTCCAACAAAGAAATCACACCATTATTATGTCCGGTATTTACAACAGTTCCATCACACCCAATAGCAGTAAAGTTAAAAAGTTGTTTGTGGTGTTCTCTATTTTCCAGAAACTCCATTATACTGTTCGCTATGTCTTTTCCAGTGCCGGATTTGGGTGTTACATGCCCTAAAAACTTAGAGTTGGGTTCCTTTATTAGTGAAACATGTTCTTCTGAAATAACTTTTTTATAAAACTTACTTCCTTTCTTTTCTTGAACAATTGTTTTGTCTTTTCTTCCATCAAAAAAAAGCCCTCTATTTTCAGTTATCTGGCCATGAAGACTATTGTTCGAGAGATCTCTTCGATTTTTTGACATATCACGTCTAATTTTCATTCTGTCTATCACTTTGGTTTTATCTTCCTCCGTGATAATACCTAAATCCTGTAACGCAGCACTAGCTATAGCTGCAGCAGTTCTGTCTGACACTCCCGTACGGTCACAGATGGCAGATTAGTACGCATTTGCGTGCTAATATTTTAATCTTTTTTGTGTTTAGAAGGGCCTGGTAGATTTAGCTCTTCTTGTAAATTCAAAGGTTGGCTTAATACTTCTGGAAAATAAAACTGCTATTCTTCACAAACCAAGTCTACTTCCCCTTCCTCGCTATCATTTTGTCAATTCCCGTTTCTGATACACTAGCGTTTTTTGCTTGTTCTTGACTAAACTTTACTATTCTCTGAAGTTCTCTACTTTTTCTCTCTTCTCTTTTCTTCTTAGCGCTTGTGGTAATTCTATCAACGCTACTCATAACCATTTTCCTAGTCATCCGTTGATCTTTCAGAAACTCTTGTTCCAAAACTGGTACTTTTTTTTCTTTTATACAACTACAAATATCAAAGTTTTGACACTTGCAGGCAGCTATATCAAATAATCGTCCAGCTTCTTCTTTAAATTTTGCAAGGTTCGAGTCAAACTTATCCGACTTGTGTCTAATTTTTGACTTTAACAAGTTCCTGTATTTGGTATGATAAACTTTTATCATCTGTGAAATTCTAAGGGTAGAAACAATGGGAATAGATGCTCTAGACCAAATCAGTTCAATTTTAGGAATTAAAGTGTCGGAAATTTCACTTACAGCAGGATCCTTCCCTGACGAAACTTTTGAGGTTATGTCTAATAAAACAGTAGCACCTCATTATATCTTCGTACGTAGGTAGTACAACACCACAAAAATCACTAAATCTTCCAAAAATAGGGCACTCCGACATTTGTCTCGTATTCACTGATTTAGAATGGGCCATTTTAGCTCACAACAAAAAAGCGCACTGCAGGAACAAACAAAATGCTGAATCACAATACTCTATACACAATAGGTGCAATCCCCCCCCCCCCCACCAACTACTCATCAGAGCGACTGACGCCTGCGCAAACAAAACTCCGCCGCTATTGATGCCAGTCCCTTCCCCTCACTCCCACCCCGGCCTCCACTCCTCAAGGCAAGGGCAGTCGGGCACTAACACACCTGTTCCATCGATGACTCATAGGCCTACTACCGTATTTCAATTCAACTATAAACTTTTATTATATTTCAGTTCATATTGAGACGCCACATTAAACATTTTTGTTGAACTATCAATTGTATAAATACTTTTCAAAAAAGCTGCAAACACCGTGTTTTTACAAAATTTCATCACTCTTGCGGCACCTCAAGACACGCTCCAAAAATGAAAAATAAATAAATTTTCACCTTTTTTGACAATAAAGTAGGTTTGTTATGGTATTTCAAATTGAAAAAAAATATTTAAATGTTTTTATAAAAATCTTGAAAATTTGGTAAAAATTGCTATTTTAAGAAACTTTGTCGCACGAGATGTTTCGTGTAAATCAAGGCAATGAATATTCAGGTTTAAAGCCATATGCAGTAGTACCATATGGCAGCGCCCTTGGTTCTATCCTGTACTTACTACATTATATGCATGAGACATACCTATAAACGAAGAAACAACATTGGCAACGTTTCTTTTTGATGATGCTGCGGTACTAGCCGTTGGGAAAACAGAGGAGGAAGCGTCACTGACGCTTCAGAGAAGTATAAATAAAATTAGCACTTGGATGAAAAAGTGGCATATGAAACTAAATGAGTCAAAATCCATTCACATAAGTTTTACAAACAAAACAGATTAATGTTCCAATACAAATAAACGCAAGTTATTCCATCTAAATTAGAAAGAAAATACTTGGGGATGACTCTACATTCAAGCGTATGTCAAAAAGAAAAGAACAGAACTAAACTTGAAATATAGAAAATGTATTGGCTTTTGGGACGAAGTCCAAATTAAAGTTATCCAACAAATTGCTTTTATACAAACTGGTGTTAAAACCAGATTGGACATATGGACTGTAGGTTTGGGGATGAACCAAGAAAGACTCAGAGATTTCAGAATATGGTACTCAGGGGCATCGTTGACACACCGTGGTATGTGCGTAACGATGACTTACATAAATACCTTGATATTGACTTATATACCTTAAGATTGATATGGTCACCGAAGTCATAAGATCTGCCGCATGGAAGCATGAGCATAGGCTTCAAAATCATATTAATTCAGATTTTCTTGAGGTGCTTCAGAGCCGAGACATGGTGAGACTAAAAAGGACAAAACCTCTGGACCTGGTGAAGTGATGTGATTGTAGTGTAGCCGCGTGAATAGTGCGTGTGTCTTGAAACTTACTTTTGTGTACTCATCTTAACTATAATTGAGTAATAAATAATATTTACATGTCTTGAAACTTATTTTTGTGTATTCATCTTAACTATATTTGAGTAACAAATAATATTTACATGTCTTGAAACTTACTTTGTATACTCATCTTTTAACCTATAATTGAGTAACAAAATAATATTTACATGCAAAACAACTTTACTAAACTGAAAACACAATATTAAAATACAGAAAATTGGTCTTCTCTTACAAACAATGTAACAATTCTAAAAACATATGTTCAAGTCAAACAACTTACAATCTGTGCATTTGGACTACAAAGAAGAAAACATATGATCAACTAATATTTATAACATCCTCCTCCCCCCCCCCTTAAAATTTGATAACTCTGAAATTAGAAAATTTTAAAGATTTGAAAAAAGAGTAAGTTTTTGGGGTCTTTTGTCACTGGGGGGGGGGGGGGGCACTTGTCTTCCGCTTCTCTTCTTTTCAGAAGTAAAATTTCCTTTATTGTTTACTTCTTTATTCTTATTAGGTATAGAAATTTGTTCTTCATTAGCAAATATTTCCAATGGATACAGTCTCTGAAGTGGTCTAATCAACACACCGTTTACTGTTTTCAATTTGCTACTCTTGAAATACCGTCTTTTCCTGGATAAACTTCTTGTATTATTCCTAAGGGCCATTTATTCGATTAAAGCTATTTCACCAACTACGGCTTCCCTAAATTTTTTCAGATTTTTGCCATGATTAACAAGTGTAGAAAAATATTAGTTTTTAAATCTATCTCTTATTGATTTCCTTAACTTATTCACATAGCGCACTCTCTTATTCAAGCTCGATGATTCAATTTTGTCTAAGTCAGGTACCTCAGTAGTTGTCATCGGTTGTAAAAATAAAGCAGGCGTTAATGGCTGTAAACAGTCATCATCATTTGAGAGATAAGTCAAAGGTCATGAATTAACTGTTGCTTCTGCTTGTTGCTTCACAGTCACATAAAATAGTTGACAGTTCCTCATATGTGACTGGCAAATTTCCCAAATTTCGTCTCAGAATTTCCTTTACCATTCCGATGAGCCGTTCCCACCAGCCGCCCCACCAAGCTGCTGAAGGAGGATTGAACTTCCAATTAATCCTTTGCACAGTTGTAACCTTCACTATTTCTTCCCAGTTAAGTTTTTTCAATATATTACTAGTTCCTAAGAAGTTCCATTGTCTGAATATATTGTAGTAGCTCGACCTCTTCTCGATATGAATCTACGAAGGGCACAGAGAAAAGCTTCTGGAAAGAGTTAAACAACAGGTTCAAGATGTATTGCTCTATACACCGCACAGGTAAATAATACAATATGTGCTTTTATACCTTCCATCAAGTACAGAGGCCCAACGATGTCCACACCAGTTGTCTCAAAAGCTTTTGAATTATTAACTCTTGCCAGCGGAAGTGAAGGTGGTAGTGTCTGAAAATGTTTAACTTTGTGTCGCTTGCAAATACTACATCTTGATACAATCTTTTTGACCGTGTTTCGACACTTTAATATCCAAAAGTTTTACCTCAGAATTGAAACTAATGTGTTGGTGCCCGCATGGAAATGAAGACTATGGTTTTCAATTATGAGTTTTACAACCATTCGATGGTTTGATTTTAGTAAAATAGGATACTTAAACATCATCCATGAGGGTCAACTTTGATTTTACTCTTAACAAGTTATTTTCAACAGTAAAAATCTGTATTTTATTGTTCTTCAATGTCAGCTCCTTAAATGATTCACTTTGTATACACCGTAGAAGTTTGATTTCTGCATTTTTTACTTCAAATCCATTTAACTCGCCATTAGTCTTGTTCCCTTTTGCGTTATTACAAAAACGAAAACTCCATCCAATAACTTTGACAGTTTTTGTATACTGGTTAACATTACTTAATTGTTCCGTGAATTTGGGCTCTTCTAGATGTAACAAAAGATTTTCTTCTTTCTTGATTAACTTCTTCTTCCTGTATCGTTATTTCACTTGTTGGCAACTGATCTTCAGAATTTTTTAGCGATTCAGGGCCTTTCCACCACTTAATAGCTGCTAAGTGTCTACCACTATATCCTCGGAGGGGGGGGGAGATTGGCAGCGTTATAGACTCCAGGAACGTGATGCCAGTCATCAGGATTTGTTAACCGAGAAATCTCATTACAGGATTTGTTAACCGAGAAATCTTATTACACCTATTTCCTACAAATGTACTCCAATTTCCTTTAGTTTTAATCCAGGCTAGGGCAACCATAGAATCCGTCCAAAAATAATATTTACTTTAAGGGATTTTTAGAACTGACATCAGAGATGCCATCAACTCCAAACGTGGAATAGTCATGGGTTTTGTTGGGGCCAACCTAGCCTTAGCTTCAACAAGCTGAACTGAGACATGTTCTCCTAATTTGACTCTAATAAAAATACATGTTGCATAAGATGATTTACTCGCACCAGCCAACGTGTGAAGACTTATGTTCAGCACTGTACCTACACAATCACTAAACCTCTGAGGAATCCTACAGCATGTCAAATAGTGCAGATCCTCAATCCACTTATCAAACTGGAGAAAATGTCATGAGGTAGTTCATCGTCCCAGCGAATTTTCAACTTCCACACTTCTTGTAGTAAAAGCTTAGGAATCAAAGTAAATGGACAAGTAAATCCTATTGGGTCGAATAATCGGTGAGAAATTGATAGTAAACTTCTTTTTGTGATAGGTTTATCGAATAAGTTTACTGAATTTACATTACAATATAGTCCCATCTGAGTTTACATCCCAAGGTAAACCTAGTATCCTTTTCGGATTTATAGATCTTTTCAGGTAGTACAGCGTTACTCACCCAACCATGTAGCTCAAACTCTGCTGCAGATAGAAGAATCTGTAACTCCTCAACAAAGTGATTGAAGTCAGCTTCACTTTCAAGACTTGTTACACAATTATCTATGTAAAATGATTCTTTCAGCCTATCTGCAGTTTCCTTTAGAATATCAGGAGCCTTTTCTAGGTGGTGAGATAAGGTGGCACTTAACAAAAATGGACTAGATGAAACTCCAAAGACTACCCTACAGTGTCGAAAGTCGGATATTTTCCTAGATGCGTAGTCATCCCACCAAAACCTCATAACATCCCGATCATTCTGTGATAAACTTATCTACAAAAAAGCTTTCTTTATGTCTGCAACTACACCTATAGGCTGCTTCTTGAATTTCATCAATAGAGATGGAATCAATCTATTAAGTTAGGATCCTTTTCCAAACAAGAGTTAAGAGAGTTCCCATTACAATCCAAAGCTAATGCATCGAAGACTGGTCGGATCTTGGTCATGATACTGGACTCCTTAACTACAACATGGTGAGGTAGGTAATTCTTAGGCTAGATGAGGGTTCTGTTACCTCTTCAGTTATCCCTGCATTCAACCATTCTGAAAACACTTGGTTATACTCACTAAACTTGCATAACTTTTCTTAGTAATAGTATGTAACCGCTTTTCAGCCATGTCTCGGTTGTCGAGTAGTTCAGGATGGCCTTCAATCCACGGAAGAGTCACCTCATACCTTTCACTATTTATAGTAACGGCATTCTTAAAATGTTCCATAGCATCTACTGCCAATGTCTCCTTTGATTTGGCCTCCATAGGCTCGTTAATACCTAAAATGTCCAAATGCCAGAAGTCTGAAATATCCATTTTGACAAAACAACTTATGCTAGTTACTGACCTTTTAGTGATTCAATGAAACTGACCCATGACAGTCCAACCAAGCTGGGTGTTTACAGCAACTAAAGACTCATCGAGGCGTTCAAGAGTACCTGTAAGTAATTGCCCTAAAACATCTGCTCTGAGCAGCAGCTTTATGTCTGACGTTTCTCTGTCGACATCTGAAAGATGAATTCGCTTGCTTCTTAAAATAGATGAATATTTGCCACTGTCTAGCCTAGGTACATAGTTACAAATCTTTTCTTGATCTAGTACATTAACTGGAAAACTGATATAGGTTATGTGGAGTCTGTTTAGTTTCAATACCTCCAAACAACCCGTTTTAGACTAATTGATCTACCGTACACAGTCTTTTGAAATATAAGACCTTTGTGACCCTGAGTCTAACAGTGCTCTAACTGGTAAGGATTGCTTCTGGCCTAGCCCTGATGTTCTTACAACTAGAGTTTGAAGCAGTGTTTCCTTATTTTGATTTGAAATCAAATACTCTGATTTTTCATTAACTCCTATTGAGCACACATTTTTTTTGTTAGAAGCTTCACTTTGATGTAAGTTATCTAAGTTTGGACACATTATGTTCCAAATATAGTGTTTTTTTTTACAAATAGCACATGATACATAGGCTAAACTTTACATTTTTCACTAATGTGGCCTATCTTTAAACATGAGAAGCATGCCCCCTTTTTTTTAATAAACGCTCTCTTTTATTTTAAGGTAAGTTTCTGCAAGCCAGCACAATCTTGAGTACAATGACTTCCTTTGCTACAAAATAGACATGTAGGCCTACTCACCGCTGTAGAGTTGTCTGTTGTAAGAATTGTAGACGCTGTAGGTAAGCCCTTTTCAAACTTATGTTGAGTGCCTGTCTGTCCTTTGGGTTTCCGAGTGTGGTTGTCCTTTGATATGAGGTCTCGGTCGACTGCAAAGCTGGTTCTGACAAGTGTCAACCTCTCTTCACTCTCAACCTGAGAACATAAAAAATTTAACAATAACTGTAAATAATTAACATTATTACTTGAGTTTACTGATTCATTGCTAGCTTTAAATTCATTTAGGCCTACTTTATTAGAGGGTCTATAACATTCCTAGGCTTTAAGAGTTTTGTCTGGCAAAGCAGACTCGACTAATGGATACAACATGGCAGCACCCATTTGTCTGAAGTGACACAAAGGGGTTCTAGGGCTCGTAGTTGAGTTTCAAATTTATCAGAAAGAGAGGAAAGTGGCATGTTATTCTCTTTAGTTGCTTGTTGCAATACTAAATTTAACAATTCCCCAACATAAACTTCTATTAAAAACTCATCTCGGGCAAATCTGAACTTTAACTGCTTTAAAGCCTTTACTTAATTTTCACTAGAAGGAGGAAATGATTCTACTATCACCCTAGCTGAGGAACCTGGTGTCATGGATTGACTATTTAAGGTATTGAAATTTATCTTCAGGTTCAATTTCATTGTCCTCATGGACCTTTTTAATTTGTCCCCAAAACCCAATCGAATTCTTTACATTTACATCAAAGATGTGTAATTCTAACTTAGGTTAAGTGAAAATATCGTTTAGGCCTATTTGAAACTGACTCACCATTTTCGCTGCTTGTAGATGCATTTAACATTTTCTCATACTTAGCCTTTATGGAAACCCATTTCTTTTGATATTCCTCTTGACTGTCATACTCCACATCCAACTGGATATCATCAGTGTCTCCGACAAGCAACAAGTTCTTAATTTCCTCATCTAATACTCACTGAATTCGATGTTTTTACACAAGTGGTATTGCACACCCCTAATATAAAAACTTTAAAAAATTGTCTACCATGTGATCTAGACAAAAAAACATCATCCTGTACAATTATTTCAACTCGATAGTCAAGTGGTCATGTGGAATCCATAATACCAAGAAACATTTTGCTCATTGGGTTACCGGTATACGCAGTTGGCCTTGTGTTTGGAAACACATTCACTAAATAATTAATTATTGAGTTTGACTTGTGAGAAAGTAACTGGATAAAATAATAAAATTTGAACACACAATTTCACAACAAACTTGTGACATTTTGTATTCAGGTTTTATTTTATCTAACACATTCTCTGATTCTGTTTTTTTTTTTAAATTCCCTGTTCTTATTGATTTGTCTGGCTTTAAATTCTTACACGATTCTAGACATTTTACCTCAACTATACAGAATATAATCTGTAGGCCTACCTACTGTCCAGGTAAGGCGAATGTTTGTGTCAATAAATTAATAATCCACATTATTTTACTGTTACGTTCAAGCTTTCTTTTAATTGTAATATTGTATTTATTTCATATTCTTTACCGTATCTCATAGCTGTACATTCCACATCAGTATACAAAAATGTTTTTTTACCTATTTCTCATAGCTGGTACAGGTAAAAAAAAAAAAAACGGCGTTCTTACTTTGAGAGATTACCGTAACTAAGAATCTAAGAAGCAATTTAATGTAGGGACATGGAAATTATATTTGTATTAAGACGTTATAGTTGGTAAGTTAACGTTGAAAACCGGTAATGAATTATTGTTAATATTCAGTGTATTATGGTTGAAAAACCAACTAACAAAATTAGGCCTCTATTTTATTTGGTAAAGCTGTATTTGGGTTTTTGAGATCTACTGTATTGGAAAACTATTACACTTATTCATTAATAATTTAACAAATTAATATTACTGAAAAAAAATACTTACTTTAAACTTCTTTGATATTAATTATTAGCCTACATACTTTCAATTTGTCCAATATAGTAAACAATTAAACAACTAGGTACCTATTAGTTATATAGGTACAGTAATTTTACAGTAAAAGTAGGAAAAAACGGAAATCACTTATTACAATTAAAAAATAGGCCGTAATTTTTCATTATTTTGAAAAGCTGTAAACAAAAATGTTTAAAAATAATAATATCATTGGATTATCACTTTGTTTTGACGTCATCTATATAGAGGCAGAAAGGTATGTGCATATAAGTGGCTGTCACCGTCCGCGTATCGGTTCAGAGCTATAGAATACAAGGGCTGGTTCACTCCTTTGATGTTGACGCTCGCCGACTGTCCCAACCTTCCTCTCGCCCCCTCCTATGTGACGTCACTCTGGTACCATAACACGCCGCGTAAGCACAGTTCGCCTTAGCTCTCACGTGTTATTTATTATCACGTTGCAGACGATAATTCTTTTAAAATATTATGCAAAACACACAATCACCTAAATTATATGTTTACCAAGTTTGGTGAATATTGAGTAATTATTTTATTCAGCACACTTGACTAAAGAAGGTATATTATAATTCCGCGAGATTTTCGCCTCTTGACGCATATTTAAACCTAATTTTCTCGGAGAGGCATTCCACAAATTTCTTGAAAAATGTATACAATGCACAAAATCGCTTATGTTATATGTTTACCAAGTTTGGTTAATATTGAGTAATTATTTTGTTCAGTAC
>JAGFPH010000150.1:799970-816375 GCA_018207615.1 Philaenus spumarius
GTTTACCAAGTTTGGTTAATATTGAGTAATTATTTTGTTCAGTACAAGTGTTTAAAGAAGGTACATAATTTCGCGAGATTTTCGCCTTTTGACGCTTATTTAAAGCTAATTTTCTCGAAGAGGTATTCCACGAATTTCTTAAAAAATTATTCAATACGGTACACACAATCACCTAAGTTATATGTTTAGCGAGTTTGGTTAATATTGACCAATTATTTTTTTCAGTACAAGTGTTTAAATGCAGTATTTAATTCGGCGAGATTTCCGCCTTTTTTCGCATAGGCTATTCAAGGCTAATTTTCTCGAAGAGGCATTCCATGAATTTCTTTAAAAAAGTATACAATACACACAATCAACTAAATTATATGTTTAGTAAGGTATTTATTTAATGTTACGTTGCAGATGAGATTACTTTATGAAATGTTACCAAGATTATCAAGTAATATTGTACAATCCTGTGCAAAGGTATTTCAGGTACAGTCCGCGGAACAAGGAACAAAATTTATAGGAAGCTCCCGATAAATGATTTTTTTATTATAAATGTCAGGTTTTTACGCGATTTCTCCCACTCATAAGCCCGTGTGCAATTTTTGAGCTATATCGTTCGAAAGGTAATTAAATTTCCTACAATCCTGTGCAAAAGTAATTCAGGTACAGTCCCCGCAACAAAGAACAAAATTGATAAGAAGCTCCTGATAAATGATTTTTTCATTATCCTTGTAAGGTTTTTGCGCAATTTCTCTCACTCATAAGCCCATGTGCAATTTTGAGCTATATCGTTCGAAAAGTAATCAAATGTACTACAATCCTGTGCAAAAGTAATTCAGGTACAGTCCCCGAAACAAGGAACAAAATTGATAGGAACAAAATTTTACAATACATTTTTAAAATGTATATATCTTTTGATATATATATTCGATTTTTAATATTAAAAAAGATTAAGATTCACAATAAAATTCTCTATAAATAACTTATTATATTCAAAACCCAATACATAATTAAAATAAATGTAAAATAAATAAATATTTTTCACCATTTGCCGAATTTGAAATAGTAATTTTTATAGGCCTAATCAATTAAAGGTATTAAAATTTGTTCTAACAACCTGATTTTCTTAAATTGTTATAATAAATATGTCTTCTCCCGAGCTGTTATATGTTATAAATATGAGCTTATGAGAAAGTGGGCACCGATGACGTAACGAGTTACTGCGCATCCTCTCGTGAACCCTACCGTTAGTATTCTATACATACCGTGTATTACTCACAATGAACTACTGCACATGATTTACTTTAGAATTTTTTAGAATCTTTGGGCTATCCTTATTTGGTAAACCCAAAGTGTAGGAATTTCGTTAAACTTTTAGGTCATAACCTTTCTAGGACTAAAGTATTAGTATATAAGGCCTAAATTCTTAATAATTCCTTCATTGGATTAAATTAATTAAATTAAAATAAAATCCTTATCATCTCAGATGAACATTATAACATTATACATTTAGTTGAACCTGTTAGGTTAAAACCAACAGCAGAGTTTTAAATAATGCATGTATAAATTTATTAAATTAAAATGTTTACTGTACATGACCTCCAGTAAAACTGTTTATTTTTATAATTAATTATTTTAATCGTTAATATTAAATTTTCTGAGATAATATGAGCCTACGTTCAGTGCACCATTCCCACTCGGCATTTTAGGGAGGTGTATGGAGCGCAAACATTTTGGAGGTCAGTGAAGCTTAGTAAACATAGTTTACACTATCATTTAATTATTATCTATTTAAGTTTATATAGATAACGATTCGGAGGGGAAGGGAGAGTTAACGATTCGGAGGCGCAATAAAGCAGTACTGTCTACTGTTTATGATAGTTAGGAAGACTAAACTATTCACCAATTTCTGAGATTACTCCAAAGATTACTGATCAGGATCAATTATTATAGAAGGGATACGTTTTAGTACCTTTCTTTAAATATTAAAAGGTCTAAACCTTGAAATTATCATCAATTTTTCGGAGCCAAACTACTAGAAATCTGTACTTCTTGCAAATAACTTGACTTTAATGCATTACATGCCTTACTTAAAACTAGAAGAGTAATTTTTTACACCTCAACACACTAAATCTGTTGTACTATTTCGAGCAAATTTTCTGCAGTTATAACTTTTATCAAAATATTTTTCTCGGTAAAATAATAAATACATTAAATGCATAAATAAAGTACTTTGTGAATTAAGAGCACCTAATAATCAACTATGTCCAGTTAATTTCTTATTCAGGTGAGAGTCTCATAGGCAAATATGTGATAAATGATAACACAGAAATATAAAATATCAAAACTGGCAATTACAATAGCCATTTAATACTACACCTTTTCCTTTTACACTACATGCAGTGTTTGTAATTTGTTTTTATTAACTACAGGGACAATTTCAATAAGATTTTAACACAAATTTTATATAGTTTCACGGGTTAAGTGTGCATTTATTAAACATTATCATGTTCACATTTCTTTACAAACATGTAAACCTTATGACTCAGACCACCCGTTCAAAGGATAAAACTTGAGCTTTGGTTTAAAATGACTTCCCATTACATCAAAAATGGAGGATCTATTTAAAATAATTTCACTAAGCTCAATTAAAGGTTTTACAGAACGTACATATCTTTCGGTTCACGTTCGTTCTCAATATTTTTAATAAATAGGCTAATTATCAACATCTTTGTAAAAGAAAATTGTAAGTGGAGTTTTTTTTTTTAAATAACTCTTTTAATTTCAAGATGGCAGAGAAGATGGTCTCAAATATTGGGTATTGTTGAGCTTAATCTCAAAATAGAATTTTAAATTAAAAACAACAACTTTTGTTTAAAATGATTCGGTCAGGTTTCCAGATTCCCTTAACTGCCTCCAAAATTTTGAAGTGTTTAGAATCCATAGTGAGTCTCCTGGTTTTGAATCCCAATAAATCAATTTGTTGGATACACACTGCATGGATGGTCAACACCTTTTTAGCCGAATTTTTGAAGAAAATAAGAGCTATTACTATTGAAGAAACAATACTATAAGAAGCGAAACCCCCATGTTATCAGAGGTAACACTGTTCAATAATCGAAAATGCCTAGTTGGTGTTCGCTTTCGTGGTAGTTCACATCGAAGCCACTCGGAGCGCCACCAGTCTTTTGCAGCGACTCGAGACGAAACTGACATTATAGACAGAGTTTAAACTTCTCCGCTTAAAGTAAAAACTTAAAAGGAAAACGAATAAAAGAATCATAACAAATACTCCACACTTAGGGGCTGCATTTGCAGTTTCTCCCAAAGGGAATTGGCCCTAAAGCCTTTGCTTTAAAAATTGAAATGAGAATTTGACGTTAAACGATCAAGAGAACTGTAGGGAACTTGCTATATTTTGAAAATCGTTTGAATCTAATAAATTCACCCAGTGTATACTACCACAGAATACCGTAGGCCTACTACGGAATTTCTGTAATCTTTCATATACTACTAAAACCAATCCAAACTCAATAAAACCCGATGATACAGAAATTAAAAGACTGAAAAAACGAAATTTTAGCAGACATTAAAAAATCCTCCATGACCTCAATGTTAAAAAAACTTGTATTTTTACTTAGGTTTGAAATAAATAAATACATTGCAGCGGAAAATGTCCGTGCAATTCCCGAAATTTTGAATTTTTCAAATATTTTTTTGAATAATTCAATCTTTCTAGACTACTACGGGCATCATACGTATGTAGGTCATAGAAATGCAAGTCGGGGAAAGATGAGAGTTAGCTGGCGAAAAACGGCAAAAATAACTTAGCCGAAATTATCTGATTTCTGAGGGAATAGCCGGGATTTAGGAATTTGCGAATTAGTGGTTTTATGTGGTCAATGCATTACGCTAAACGTTTATGTATTGGGCATCTAATTCCCGAAACGTAATAAGGGAAATTGCTTACGTAATATGCGTTCAAAGTTAAACAAAAAATTCAATTTAACTCAAAATCCAAAAGTAAGGGCATTTTTGGATTCTGGAAAAAATTCCAAAAAAGAAATGTCATATGACAAAAGGTCATAATATTAATATTAAAGAAAATGCTTTAAAGTGGCGAATTTTGTATAATAAAAAAGTACATAAAAAATAAAGTTATTTTAAATATAATGTATACAAAGTATTATTTAAGTAAAGTTTTAATGGAAAATTAAAAGAAAAAGTTAAATATAATTTGAATGGAAATGTGACAATTGTAAAACCTTTAAGAACAAAAGTTCAGGTAAAATAAAGTTTTAAAGTCCATAAATAATTAAAATAGATTAGTAGCTAAACAAATTGTATAGTGATCCAGTATATAAAATAAATTTCGGTAATATAAAGTAAAGAACAAATAGAGTAAATTCGTAAAACTGCTAAGTCCAAGAAAAACCAGGAAATAAGGTCAAAAGAAGCGAGACTGTGGCTAGTAACATTAAACCACAAGAAAAAGAACTGCAGAAAAGAAAATCGTCGGAAAATGGAAAATGGAAGACTTCGTGGCGAAAATCTGCGGAAAGCGGTCGGGACACGCGAAAATGCAAACGAAACGTCCTACAACTACCATTCGAGTTTGTGCGTAAAGAAGAAGATGTGGGAAGAGAGAAAATCCAAGTAGCAGGAAAATCCGATAGAAATTAGTAAAGTTATTAAAGAAAATCCAATAACAATAGAAGAAACGACAAAGAAAGCGCGGCAAATCTCAGCGCAAGGGCGCATGGAGAGAAGAGGGGATGTGGGATTGCCAAAGTTCAGGAACTGAGAAATCAACTTAAAAAAATTGTTTTTTAATTAAAATAATTAAAAAGTAAAGAAATGACAAAGGAAAAAGTCATTAAAATAATTAATACTATAGCAAAGGAAAACAAAATCTTTTATAAATTGCAAATTGGAGGATGCGACAAAAGGGTGCAAAATACCAGCAAGGCCATACCTGATTCGGAGGGAAACTTCGTATAAATACAGGGTACCCAGCGACTCTCGGTCTCTTTCTTTTTACAAAAATCGTGATTGAGCTTCTAGACATCATGGGATAACCAGACGAACGGACCTAGGACCATCTGCCAACTTCCAGAAAGAAAACATCTGTAATTCACAGGCACGAGACAACTTGTGATTCCAGTCGAAGGACATACAGCTACAACTTATAAGGTCTGTGAAAAGCGAAAATACGTTGCAGATTTTCCCTAAGATTTTGCCTGAGTAAATTCATTAAATTTATTTATTATACTGGGTTAGGTATTTTATTAATCTTGTGGTGTATCAAGTTGCATTCATTAAATTAAATTAAAATTTGATAAAGTAAAAGTTTAAAAATAATAATATTTAATAATAAAGAGATTTAATTAATTAACATTATAAATAGAATAAAAGCAATTTTCAAAGTAAGTAAATTCATAGAAAGTTCTGCCATTTTAGATTAAGTTAATTATTTTTGAATTTATTGTATAAGGTAAAAATTACCAAAGAATTTAAATATTTTGAGTTTCAGTTTTTTTAAATTTCTGTTTGAATTTAGAAGTAATAAATTCAAAGTTTTTATTTTGCAGAACAGAATTAATTTGATTTTTTGTTACCTGTCTTGCACATCCAATAGTGTATCCCATGTATTCAGATATTAGAACTTGGTTAAATTATAAGTTAAACGAAAGCACAGATAATTTACGTTACAAGGTTAGTTCCAGTGTACTTACAACTCTGAGGTTTACAGAAAGTAAAAAAGAGTCAGTTTAATTGAGCTAGTGTGTTAAATTACTGGGAGTTAAATATAATTTTTTTTGGTCAAAATATTTAGTAAATTAAATATTTGGCAACAAGTTGCTTCACCTAGACGAACAGAAAAGAGTAGCCATTGTCTCCCAGTAGGTGATAGTAATTTATTTTGCAACAGAGCTTGGCGTTCCCAACAAAGTAGTGGAACGTTTCTAGAGAAACAAGCTTTCCGTTGTAACATATTATTTCTGGTTAACGTTAACATTAAACATTTTATGCAGTTCAATCAAATAGTTCACGAAAATTGGATACAAAAATAGAAATAACTATACGAGTCCGAAACAGCTGTTGGTGGGAGCGATTTCAGAAAAGTTTAGCCTTAAGAAACATTACCTTACATTTGTAATATAGATTGAAAAAAAATGTTAATTAATGTTCTCTATCATAAATAAAAATAAAAATTACAAAACTCCAAACATCCGACCATTAGAGTAACTTCACTAAAGAGAACGCGACCGACGATACAGTCCCAACAGAGAAGGTACAGTCCGCGCGGTGATGCTGCTGGCGGTACCTGGTGGCCTCGACGCCAACTAGGCATTTTCGATTATTGAACAGTGTTACCTCTGATAACATGGGGGTTTCGCTTCTTATAGTGTTGTTTCTTCAATGCTATTACACTCGACCCAACTTGAAAACGGTTCGTCGGAGGATGGTAAAACTTCGTTTCTATCCGTTTCAGACCGTTTGGAGACGATACACAAAATTCATTACTTTATATATATGTTTTATTCCCGGATTGATAAGTGGTAGTAAATATGCTTCAAAACTGCAGATTTCAAAATGGCAGAATTATACCGATTAATCGTTTTTGGGTAGGGATTTAAGGGTATATAAGTATATGGGGTTTTCCCACCTTGATAAAATGGTAGTAAATATGCTTCAAAATAGCTGAAATTTTAGTGGAAGGGTCCTTGTAGGATGTCCCAGACACTGATATTTTGATTTTTTGATTTTACACAAAATGGCGGCTTGTTTGATTCAAACCAAAATGGCAAAGTTAGAGCGAGGAAATTGCATTATTTTTCCCACTCATAAGCCCTTGTGCAGTTTTTGAGCTATATCGTTCGAAAAGTAATTAAATTTACTACAATCCTGTGCAAAGGTATTTCAGGTACAGTCCCCGGAACAAGGAACAAAATTGATAGGAAAGTCCTGATAAATGATTTTTTCACTATCCATGTCAGGTTTTTGCGCAATTGCTCCCACTCATAAGCCCGTGTGCAATTTTTGAGCTATATCGTTCGAAAGGTAATTAAATTTACTACAATCCTGTGCAAAGGTAATTCAGGTACAGTCCCCGGAACAAAGAACAAAATTGATATGAAGCTCCAGATAAATGATTTTATCACTATCTGTCGTGTAAGGTTTTTGCTCAATTTCCTCCACTCATTAGCCCTTGTGCAGTTTTTGAGCTATATCGTTCGAAAAGTAATTAAATTTACTACAATCCTGTGCAAAGGTAATTCAGGTACAGTCCCCGGAATAAGGAACAAAACTGATAGGAAGCTACTGATAAATCAATTTTTCATTATCCGTTTAAGGTTTTTGCACAATTTCTCCCACTCACAAGCCCGTGTGCAATTTTTGAGCTATATCGTTCGAAAGGTAATTAAATTTCCTAAAATCCTGTACAAAAGTAATTCAGGTACAGTCTCCGGAACAAGGAATAAAAATGATAGGAAGGTCCTGAAATGATTTTTTCATTATTCGTGTAAGGTTTTTGCTCAATTTTTCCCACTTATAAGCCCGTGTGCAATTTTTTAGCTATATTGTTCGAAAGCTAATTAAATTTACTACAATCCTGTGCAAAGGTAATTCAAATACAGTCCCCGGAACAAAGAACAAAACTGATAGGAAGCTCCAGATAAATGTTTTTGTCATTATCAATGTAAGGTAATTGGGCAATTTCTCCCAATCATAAACCCGTGTGCATTTTGTGAGCAATATAATTCGAAAGGTAATTAAATTTACTACAATCCTGTGCAAAGTTATTTCAAATACAGTTTCCGGAACAAGGAACAAAATTGATAAGAAGATCCTGATAAATGTTTTTTTCATTATCACTGTCAGGTAATTATGCAATTTCCTCCACTTATAAACCCGAGTGCATTTTGTGACCTATATCATTCGAAAGGCAATTGAATTTACTATAATTCTGTGAAAAGGTATATTTGGAACAGTTTCCGGAACAAGGAACAAAACTCATAGGAAACTCTCATTATATAATACTAGTTATTCCCTGATAAGAAAATTCGGCTGTAGTAATGCGGCAGTGCTGCTTACGGTTTTTTTAATAATTTAGGATTTCTAAATGGAGTCATGAGGCATGGTTCTACCCCATATCCGTCATCACCAAGTAGCATAAATTGCTTTTATTTCTTACTTGTAATGCCACTTGTGAATTTTTCTATATCCTGGCGTCATGCACGGATCCAGGCCAACTAACGTCCACACTAGTGAACATTTCTCTGGCATCACAAGTGGCGCGAACACTCGGAGTAGGCTTACCTTTTCGACTAATGTATTCATCTCCATGGAGTTTTGGTTTTAGTATCCCTATCAATCAACAACCCAAAATGTGGATACAATCTAGCTGCCGGAAACTTTTGTTTAGTTTGCCATAACTGTTTTGCCTCTGTTATTTCAGTGTTGGTAGTTGGAAACTTTATCAATTCACTGCATGCATTGACAGTCCGAGACAACGGTAGCTTGACTAAGACCAAGTTCTTGACTGATACATTTTTGATAGCGTATCTTGACTTTGACTGATACCTGATCACTGAGATAACGTAAGCATACCTTCATTCTATGAACAGAGGATAACGCACCTCCTCGAGTTTCTTCCCTTGTACCTAAAAATCTGACCACAAGCCATTGTAGGGTTTCTTCTTCAAAACAGTATAACACTTGTAACAAACGGTATCTCGAACAAGTTTTGTAGGTAAGCGGAGATTATAATGTTTCACATCCCTCACAACCACAACATCTGCCATCGCGCTGAAAATCGCGGAAACAACCTTTTACTACAGAGATGAGTGTGCTACTGACCAACCTCAGAATTTTTGAATGATATGCTTTATATTTGAAATAAAAGGTACGAATCAACTTTGAAATCCTTATACTCGAAAAGTATAAGGGTTTACTTCAATTTATTATATATACAAGTGGTAGGATTTCCTTTAAATTAAGCAAGTATAAGGTTAACCTCTTTTTTATGAATACGTCCCAATATAATGAAAAAGTACCTGGAATAATTATTTCTCCTTTGGCTTTTTACTTAATCACTTAATCAGGTAAACTTTCCAGCACGATTAGAACAATAGTTTGAATTTTTCTGAAGTATGATAGACCGGTTGTATTTTAGTAGAAACTAACTGGTATCTCAATTGTATTTTCTGTTGAATAAAATTGTGAAGGATTTTTAGGTTGTGAGGTCAAAAACATAGAACCAATGAGAAAGAAGTTTCACTTATAATTTACTAATCTATAACATCTTTAAGTAAACTAAGTTATCACAGAAAGTAAATGAATAGAAATAACATGTGATTAATTAGTATTATTTAATATCTGTGCAAGTATAGTTAGTGAAAAGTATTATAATTATTTTCTACGTCAGGTAGATGCTTGCACACATTATTTTACTAACTAACATATTTAGCTTCAATTTCTGTAACTATATTAAAGATTTTTTGTTTTACTAAATATTTGTCAGCTTCTGAAAATTTTTTTACTGTACTCTTCATGCTGTCAAAAAAGGAATCCAGTGCATCAGTTTGCTCAATTGGTTCTAAATCTATTTTCTCTTGGTCAATAAGATATTGCTTCATTAAAGAAAGCACTTTTTTACCGGTGGCTGAATTTTGCTTTTGTTTTGTTCTAGGTTTAATTCTTGTTTCAATAACACTATTTTCTATTGTTACTGGTAATGAATTACTATAAGTTGATTGTGAAAAGTGTGATAAACTTTCATTATTTTGCCATTGAGGAGTATCTGGAATATATTCTTCTTCGACTGGTTCATCTCCATCTTCAGACAAAATATAGGTATCTTCAGAAAAAAACTGAGGTGTTATAACTTCCCTTTCTTTCATAAATGCTCGAATAAAATCAAGCTGGTCTTCATACTTCCACTTCATTGCCAGGCCTGCTTTGTTTTTTCTACGAAGATTTTTTCGATACTGAGAGCGAAGTGATTCCCAACGTTGCTTGATTGCTTCTAAATCTGAAAATAATTCAATGTAAATCCTTTTTAATTTCGTGTTTGAATAATCACTATTGCACCAAGTAACCTACTAATAGAAAATTACATTTAGTCAAATGTTTTCCTATTTTTGATAAATATTATATTCTTAAATAATAACAAGTTTAAAAAAAATATAAGTTGAACTGTGAAGGAAGACATTAGTGAAAATGTATGCCAGTTTTTTACCCACTTAGTACAGAAGCAAGCAAAATACGGTAACAAGAAGTAGGCTATTCGATACTTTGTTTATTACTCCAGAACATATTTTACTATACTTGGAAATTTGGTCTGAGATCATATTCACAAAAATGGGTAGTGGGGAGTATATTATGATCTCACAATCTTTTCATGTGATTTAATAATAATATACAGTCCAGCATTTTTATTTGTCCTACCTTTTACTCTATAAATGTATCTACTCTATAAAAAATGTAAACGTTCACAGGAAATTATCCTTAAAATGTAATTAAATTATTTTCATAATTTGGCTACTATACAGGGTGTCTGCAACCATATGAACAAACTTTATCACGTTATTCAGTCTGTCAAAAGAAGCAAAAAATGTAATATAACATGTGACCTATCTCATTACGTTTTCGGTCCGTCTGTCTGTATGTGTTTTTTACAAAATACTTAATATTTTTAGAAGTAGAAAAGATATTGAGCTCAAACTTTATACACCTATTTGTTGCGTAACCTTTTAACAATGTACGAAAAATTAGAACAATATTTTCAAAATGGCGGCCGTTTATAATTTTTAATGACAAATATCTCAAAAACCGCGAACTTTACAAAAAAAATTACAACAGACAAAAAAGTTTACTGTTTTAATGACAAACTCACGGGTTTTTTTATTTTGCCTGTAGCTGAAAGGACAACAGAGATATTGACCGAAAAAGGAAGAATGTATTTCTTGGTAGTTTTCAACAATACCCAGAATGACTCTAGAAACAAAATATGTTTAAGTTATTTTGAGGTAAAATAATAAGTTATTTGCATAATGTTCCGAGCACTTTCTGAGCTGTTCCACTAGCAAAAATAACGAAAAAAGTTAATTTATTCATAGGTCTGGAAATGCTTCGTTAGAGAGTTACAGCTAGCGAAAGATTTCACCCGCGTTTCAGATTACTCACAGAAACGAATACCTATTGAAATATGTAGGGCGTTAATTAAGGAGTAAAATTTAATTTAATTTACGTAAAATGAGCATATAAATAATTTAATAAAATAGGTCCCAGTGCTGTAACTGCAGTAATTGTTACAATATTTGACCCAAAACGCAAAATTCGGTCTAAAAAAAAGAATGTTTTCTGTAGGGTTTTAGTACATTAACTTTGTGAAATGGGCATAAACCCTCAAACGTATTATATCTTGTAAAGAATTTATTTCTGAAAATATTTGTGTAAAGTAGGCCAATAAAAAACTAAAAATTAAATTAAAGTATCTCGGAAAAGGCATATCTTTAAAAATAAATTAATGAATTATAAAATATCCAACTTTCAAATACAAATGTAACGGTAGCTTAACTAAGAAAATCGAATGAGAAATAACAACAATGTGACCATGTTTACAAATAAAAGTATTAGCTGTTTATTAATAGTGAATTATTTACAATCTTTGAATATCAAATTATTTGGTCTATACAAAACAAAAAAAGGTGGATATTTTATATAACATATTTTGTTTCTGGAGTCATTCTGGGTATTGTTGACAACTACCAAGAAATATATTTTTCCTTTTTTTTATCAATATCTCTGTTGTACTTTGAGCTACAGACAAAATAAAAAAAACATTGAGTTTGTAATTAAAAAAGTAAACTTTTTGTCTCTTGTAATTTTTTTGTAAAGTTAGCGGTTTTTGAGATATTTGACATTAAAAATTATAAACGGCTGCCATTTTGAAAATATTTAAAATATTGTTCTAATTTTCGTACAGTGATAAAAGGTTACGGAAAAAATAGGTGTACAAAGTTTGAGCTCAATATCTTTTCTACTTCTAAAAATATTAAGTATTTTGTAAAAAAACACATACAGACAGACCGAAAACGGAATGAGATAGGACACATGTTGTATTACATTTTTGTTTCTTTTGACATGCTGAATAACGTGATAAAGTTTGTTCATATGGTTGCAAGACACTCTGTATAAGATACTGTGTTTGAATTCCTGCAATGGCTATCTAAGCAGGAATGTTTATTATATGTTTATGTTTCTTCAAAAATGTGGGGAATTCATAAAGGAAGTACCTACTACCTTATTTAAATTTAAAATGTTTAAATTAATTTAAATAAAATATTAAAATATTTTTCACATAGGCCATATTTATACACAAACTAATTGCAGTTGATCTCATCAGGTTTTGATTAATGCTTCCGAAATAGGTTTTGTACATTTTAGGAGGTTGGCTTGGCCGCTTGGCCTCTTTACTTCATCAAGGAAGTACAGTAGACTCCCTTTCGTTCGGCCTCGTTTGGTTCGGCCTCCGGATGGTTCGGCCGGCCACCGGAATAACATTCCTTTGTTTATTGAGGGCAGCTGACTTCCGTTTTAGCCCTAGTGCAGACGTGTTCACTGTTCAGTACAGTATCAGTTTAAGATGTTCGTGTGTGTACATTTAGTTGTGACTTCGCTTAGTGGGCTGCTTTTATTGTGTTGTGTTTATTTATAAGTTACATACAGTATTAAGACAACAAACAGACAGTTAAACGAAAACGTACTTTCATGACAATGCAACAACGGTTGTAAGCTCTAGAGAGAATAGACAAAGGTGAATCGGTCCAAAGTATTTGTGCACATCTTGGGGGTCGGTAAAAGCACCGTAAATGACTGGCGTCAAAACCGAAAATCAATTGAGACTTTTTGTACGCAGATCGAATCGGAAAAAGCTCTTTCGTCATGTTGCACTTTAAAAAAACCTAAAAACGAATTGGTGAACGATGCTCTTTGGGTGTGGTTCATGCAGGAACGAAGAAGGGGAACGCCAATCAGTGGCCCTATTTTAAAGGAAAAGGCAGTTATCTTACATGTTAAACTTCGAGAGAAGGGGGAATTTGTGGCTAGTGAAGGATGGCTTTCATGTTGGAAAAAGAGACACGGCGCTGATTTTCTAGGAATGTGCGGCATAAAGCTATCGGCAGACCCTGCAGGTGCTTCTGAATTCTCATAAAAATTTGAGATAGTTATTGCTGACAATAACCTAAGCCCGGAACAGGATTACAATATTGATGGTTGTATTAAAAACTCTTGCCACGGAAAACATTAGCTGCGGCAACAGAAATCTCTGCCCCTGGGTTTAAAGTCAATAAAGATAGGATCGCAGTGGCGCTTTGCTCCAATGCTTCAGGTATCCATAAATTGACACTTTTTGTAGTCAGGAAATCAGCAAAACCGAGAGCATTCAAAAACTTGGACATGTCAAAACTACCAGTGCTCTACTGGGCTCAGAAGTCAGCTTGGATGGTCTAGTATTTGTTCAAAGAGTGGTTTGTTAGTGAATTCGTGCCTAAAGTAAAAAGTCGTTTGTTGAGTTTGAAACTCCCTGTAAACGCACTTCTTGTTCTTGACAATGCGCCTACCCACCCGGAGAAGTTAGAATGTGATGGCGAGACTGTAATAAAACTGTACTTTGTGCCCCCACAATTTAACAAGCCTTCAACAGCCAATAGACCAAGGGGTAATAGAGTGTTTCAAAAGAAAGTACCGTCGAAAGCTTCTTTCAGAAGTTTTGTTGTACAAACTGAGTGATGAAAACACTGATCTTATCCAAGTGTTAAAAACAATCAACATGAAGGACGTGATTTTCATGGTAACAAAGGCCTATGACGAAGTAACGCCTTCAACTTAGTAAAGTGGTGGAGAAAGGTATGGCCGGATTGTTGCAAGCGAAGGCAATGTTGTTAGTTTAGCCATTTTTTAGTTCGGCCGCAGTTCGGTCCCGAGGTGGCCGAACGAGAGGGAGTCTACTGTACATATTTTAATTGACTTTTTAAAAGAACTAACAATTTTAATAATATCAGAGCATTTCATTTTATTACAGTAAAACATGAACTGTAAGAACTTTATCCATCCAAATAAAATTGTGTAATAACCTACACAAATTAACCGACTAGCAAGCAAGAAAATCATAGAGCTTGTTCAGTTTTCAGTCAGACGGTCAGGCAGTCTCTGACCTTGATGTAGATTGTAGACAATTCACATAAAAGATAGATATAAATAATGTGAAAAATGGCCGTATTCAGGGGGGCCTGGGCCTTCCTCAAAAGTTTAGAGCAATTTAAAGCTTATTTTAAATTTTTTTAACATATACCACAATCATAAAAACATCCATCTTTCTTTCTTATTTCATTATTTTATAATGTTTATATTTTTACTTATTTGACAACATCGAACATATGGAGCTAGAAAGGGAGTTTTGGTGGATTTGTTGTGAAATAAATCGGGTCGAAATATGGCTGACGTGTGACAACTGTTATAACCTTTCAATGTAAGCAAAAAAGCAAAGACAAACTCCATTAAGCCTAGAAGGTATGATGAACTTCTTGTTTTTTCAGTTATTTCCGATTAGTCATACTTATTTCCTGAATTGATGTGATTTTTAGTTTTATTAATAAAAAAAATATTTTGATCATTATGATGAACTTCTTGTTTTTTTAGTTATTTCCGATTAGTCATTCTTATTTCCTGAATTGATGTGATTTTTAGTTTCATTAATAAAAAAAATATTTTGATCATTATGTACATGAAAAGATTATTATAAGACTAGAAATGTCAATGCTAAATATTCAAATGTAAGCTAAATATTGAATTCCATCTCTGTTGCCTATAATAAAAATATGTTTTTAAACACTCATGGGTGTTGTGTTGTAAGGTTGTGTAACACATCCTATAGTAGATCAGGATTCCACTTATAAAAATTGCAAAACAAAATAATTCGCACCTAACATTGTAACTGAAATTATGGATTTTGATAATTTATTTCATATTTCACGATTCATTATTTATAATCTAAAAAAAATAGGGCCTACTTTATTTTTTAAGAAATTTTTACATAAGACAAGCAGTATGAGTGGCACTATAAACATTTAACAACCAAATATTCCATAAAGTTCCGTCAAAAATGAAAATCTCACAATATTAGGTAATGATGTTTACCAGGTTAACGAACTGGCAATTTAGAACTGAAAATGTCAGTTGTTCAAAGTTGTGTCAAGGTTACTATGTTCGTACCAATTCTACTTACGGATGCCTGTCAACTAAGCGTTTTAGGATCATAGTTTAGATTTGTAACTAAAATTTTGAAATTTTTATTTGATTTAAAAATTTTGAAATTTTATATATATACAATATATATCATACCCGATATTTGGGGTAAAATTATTATCCAAGCCTTTAAAGTTAACTGATAACAATTCATGCAAATTGCAAACAAACATATTCTTGACATTTTCCAAAACGTTTCATGAAATAAAAAAAATGTGAAGAGTAACCATTTTTGCAAGGAAATGATTTATTGGGCGTTTAGGATATTTAATTACCATTTTTTTAGATTTCCTTAACAAAATTTGTCACAAAACAAAAATTATGCAAGTTACATCGTCTAAATGTTTGTACTGTGAACAAAATGTATTTCAAACAATAATGCAATGTATCAAGAGCAATTAATAAACACTGTAGGCTATGTTTAACACAGCTAATGATATTTTGACAAAGTGGGAAAATACAAATAGGCTCTATAAACGACAAATTCTACAATTTTTTCTCGTTTTTTTTAATTGTTATAATATACTAGCTGACCCGTACGGCGTTGCCAGTGGTGGTTGGTATTTTCAGTCTTTTTAACGTAATTGTATTCTTTTTAAGTGTTCAGTCAGTGAGTGGTATTTGGCTTAGATCTAAAATAATAAAAGCACTATTGTCATAATAATAAAAGATCTGAAATTATGATTTTAGTAACTTTGATCCCCCCAAACCCCTCCTAAAATTTCGAAATTTTTCATACCATTTCTTAGAAAGCACATATGGCCCTAGAGGAAGCTACATACCAAATTTCATTCCAATCCGTTAGGTAATTTTGGAGAAATCGTGATTTAGTAATTTTTACCCCTTAAACACCCCCAAAATTTCGAATTTTTTAAAACCCTTTTTTAGTGAACACTTATGGCCCTAGAGGAAGCTACATACCAAATTTCATTCCAATCCGTTCGGTAATTTTGGAGAAATCGTGATTTAGTAATTTTTACCCCCCAAACACCCCCAAAATTTCCAATTTTTAAAACCCTTTTTTAGTGAACACTTATGGCCCTAGAGGAAGTTACATACCAAATTTCATTTCAATCCGTTCGGTAATTTTGGAGAAATC
>JAGFPH010000150.1:821892-849749 GCA_018207615.1 Philaenus spumarius
TATATATATATATATATATATATATATGTATGTACGCAACGCGAATATACTACATAGCACTTCTTATTGGGAGAGGAAAAAGCATCAAACTCGCGACCGTCACCGCTCGAGATATAGTATGTATGTATATATATATATATGATATTTGTGTTATATGTATATTAAATACCAAAGTCAGCAAAGTCATTAATGTTTTAAATTATTTTATCCTTATTCCTCCTCCTCTAATATTAGTACGGACAAAAAAATATAAATTGGTCATAGAAGTTATCACTTCCAACGTGTGGTCTTAAGCACACTATTTAATTTTTTTTATTTTATGTAATATAACTGAAATAATTATGTATAGTATTTTATATTGATAAATAAAACAATTCGTGGTACATTATTTCCTAAACATTACAAAATTTTTAAAAACGCACAACGCGTGGTTAATGAAGTTTTTTGTTATTTTAGAATACAGGGCACATTACATTTTAAATTTTTTTATCGCTATTATTTTTGTCATTTCATTTTTTCATGTAAAATAGAACATAACTGTTACTTATTGATAAATAACTAAAAATATTTTTTAAATAAGACCTCGTAAAAAATTTCTCATCAATGCCAAAATTGAGCGATCAAAGCTAAAGGAGTTTTCACTTCTACCGGCAGTCCCCCGACTGCATGTTTTTATTTTTTTATAACATATTGATGATATTATTGTAATCAAAATAAGATCAAACATGATATAATTTGGACAACATTTAGTGATTAATACTTACCGGTATCGAATAACTCATTTAATTTCACGATCAATGAATTAAAAAATAAATATCCCAAATGAGAGCACAACATGGAATACACATAAACAATGGCAGTACACTGACAAATGCCGTCACAAATATAAAGAAGGAGACAGGCGCCTCAAAAGAGGAAAATATTTCAATTTTGGTACCTGAACACATTTAGCAGGTTGACTGTGTACAGCGACATGCGACTGCACCTGAGCTCGTGCACGCTTGCGCCCGGTACATGCTACATCTAGCGAACTGTCAAAAACTAAAAAGAGCCTGGTCGCATTGACGTTGACATTGTAATATTGTTTAGTTTTGTGAGTTTTGAGTGTTGTTAGAATAATTCACTAACAAGCACCTGTGTTGTGTTCTCGTGATAAGCTTGCTTGTGTTTAATTGTTTTTGTATAAGAAAAGTTATTTAGTCTTTTATCGAGGATTTAAATTTCTGATAAAGGCTACTGACTAAATGAGAGACATTTTACCAAGTTTTTGCTTAAAAATGTAGGTATGTGTCTCTAAAATTTGCTAGACCTATTTGCTGAACACAAGTACAAAAATAGTTACATATACATGCGTAGTCTACTTTTCTAATAAAAGTAAGCATATTATCTGCACTCTTAAACTCACCAAATATACGTAAAGTAGGTGTTTTAGAAATGAAAATTTCAAAAATTTCCCGGACCCCCCTTTCCTTCACATCCGACAGCGTTCCGGTACTGGAAAAATTACGAGTAAACCCCTGGTGAAAGCTTTCTTCAATCTTTGTTGCCAGATGGGTTCAAGAATCGTGTGCAACCAGTTGATAAGTTGGTTTTTGTTGTAACAGTGTCAAAGCTGCCTGAAGAAAGTTACCCTATGGCTTAGCCTGTTTAAAATCATTCATGCAAATTTGTCTTCTACAATAAAATAATCCTACACTGTCCACTTAAGAATTTATTGTAATCAATATATAAAAATGTCACTTAATTTGCTTAACTTTTATTTAAATATCTGGCGAATTAAAATAACATAATAAAGTATACAAATAGTTTTAAATATTAACTGTTTTGTAATGGGTTTATTAACATTTAATAAGTTTTAAAGGTTGAACATACAATCATGTTTTAACCTATCGTGATTTAAAGGGGGAAACGCCAAAAGACCGTCAGTCAATACATAAAGTCTATTTTTTCAAGAACTGTTGTAGGCCTACTTGTTATAAATTAATTTAAATTACTGTAACTTTAAAATTATTTACTTCTAAAAAAGAGACAACTTGAATATGGTATAAAATATTTGAAAAAACACTAGAATATTTACCTAGTGAGAATACGTCTGCTATTTTTTTCCAAACTTCGTTTTTGCATAATGTATCAGAGTATTTTTTATTTGTAGTATCATATAGCTCTTCGTGAGCACGAACTAATTCTATCAATTTTTCATCCATTTTAAACGAAAACGAAATTCTCGGTTTCTTCATCATGTTGTAAAACACTACAAGAACAATATACTAGAGACCAAACTCGGCTCTGACAACGGCAACTTTCACAATGCGGTCTCGCCCCAACGCGCAGGTCATTGCCACGAGACCGTCACGTGACTTGACCGTGATCGTTACAATAGACGTCAACTTACAGTACAGTTGTATTCCATCTAAACAAAGTATTTCAGTAAGTAGCTCCTTCCATTGTGATAGTAAACTACTACTGTACTTTCACACAGGGATCAAACCACGATTTTAATTCAGTTTACTAAAATATATAGGTAATCAAATATTCGTTTTATTGTAGACAAAATTTTAAAAATGTTTAAATTGCAGAAATTGTAGATAAATCTATTCTGTAAATACAAAGACTAAAAAAATTTACAAAACTAAATTAAATTAGTCAATTTTTTATTTTCTTCTGTCTTTTCCAGAGAAATAAAATATGTTGTTTATTTACATAATTTTAAATTTAATACGAAGATTTATATCGGTAGGTATCTAGGAATAACTACGAGCAATTTTACTAAAAATAACAAGTTTTGTTGTAAAAATTTATATTTTTAACTTAATAAGTTAATTTTAATTGAATTAATTTTACTTTGTCATGTAGAGGAGTGGCGTAGAAAAAAGTAGGCTATGATAGAAAAGGAGGGACAAGTAGAAACTCGCTGTTTTTCTAAGCTCAACTTTAGTTACAGTAGGCCTATTTAAAAAATGAGAACGCTAATACAATTACATGAAGATGTCATACAAAACATTTGTAGACTAAGAATTGATTAAAAACAAAACTATTTTCCTTAACCAATATTTATTTAACGATTTTACAAGGAGAGAAATGTGTTAGTGTGTACATTATTGCAATTAATTATAAAGGAAGTTTATGTAATGAGCGGAGAGAATTCAAGAAGTGGTTGAAAACAAGAGCTGAAGAAAATTCACTGACTAGTCTACATCGTGATTTTAATCAAAATGGTTCGATAGTCCAGGGAAGTTAGGAAATAAATTGGAAATTTTTAGAGCTAGCAGATATCGAGATGCGGTTTTCTGCATTGTGTTCAGAAAGCTCCAAGGAAAAAAGTCTATATGGTGTGGTTATGCCATTTTTCGAAAAATGCATTCTGGTGCAATAAATGCATTTTGCAATTGCATAATTAGGTACTTGCAATATTATAAGAACGACTGGAAACTCGGAAAAATCGCTCAAAAATCGTTACTCGGGGGGTTTTTGGGGATGCCGAATTCAATTATTCTGCAGCTCACATGCCCTAATAGCTGCAGTTCGACCTTGCTCATTTTTATACTCGATTTTTCTTGGAGTTGTGGTGTATTTGTACCACAAATTTGGATCAAAGCACCTCATTGAACTACAGTCAACTCTAGGTTTCTCATCCAGTTACAATGACACCTTGGTTCATGTGGATGTCGGAAAGCAGGATTGAAATGTTTAGCCAAATGTTCGTTTTTCTGTGGTGAATCGTGTGACAATGTGCCGGAAATAGAATGACTTCATTTCTCTCGAAATTGAAACACTAAGCGAACTGGGTGATGATGATCCAGAGTAGTACAGTAAAATTAGACCAAAAAATACCCAAACTGGAGAATCAAAAAAGAAAAGATCTGATTGTTGGAAGTTGTTCATTACCCTTTGCTCTAAATGTGGTAGAAAGTCTCCACCGATATAGCGTCGGGTTTGGGGGTGGAAGGGGGAGAAGGGGTAAAACATGTGTGTTTTTTTTTTGTAAATATTTCATAAACCCTTCACTTTAGAGCTTAGTTTGTTCTATAACTTTTTAAAGTAAATTAAATTCTCTACAAAAATGGTTCTGTACTTTTTTTTTGCTGCGATCAATAGTTTTGCAGATATGGAGGGGTAAAAGCAATGAATACTTAAATGTTAAGAAGCGCACGTCTTATGGACTCAATTCTAACAGATTTTACAAACTTGGCGCCCTAAAGATTTGTAGTTGGGCGCGACTCCGAGAGGAAGCGCTGGCAAACCATTTAGCGTGCGGTGGAGAGCGAGAGAGTGTTTCTCCCCTCTCCCTCTCACTCGGTCTACGATTGGCTAGTCGGACTAAAGAAACGAATTTATGTGTTCAAGAGAGATTTTCAAACTTATCTTTGTTGTACATAGAGAAGAAAATACTCAGAGAACATATTGGAACTAACGATATTGAAGAAAAGTTCGCTATGAAGAACAGAAAGTTACAGTTGATATAGAAATTTTTATACTTTGACTATTTATTAATATTTCAAAGGAAGTTCATAATAAAAGTAAATATTTAAATTTAAAATGCATCCCTTTTGCTAAATACAATAAGCATTTGTTCTTGAGTTTTCATTTTTTGTCTTCTCTTTCCACCTTTAAATTTAAGAGTAATCCTCTACTGTAATGTTAAACTATGTATGTTTTTTATTTTAAGAAAGGTGCAATTACTTTATCAATGTAGGAGATTTTTTTTGTAATCGAAAAAAGGTACTGCGTGCTTTAACATAAAAAAACAAATATCTATTACTATAAATTTTTCTCAGATTCTTCTTATTTATTAGTGACAATAATGTATAATATTAGAGTTACAAAGATTGGTAGTTTAATATGTTTTTTTAATGCAAATTTATTTATGAAGTGATGTAGTAATTTGATAATTAATTACAATTTTATTCTAACTTTATCACTTGACTGATATATATTTCATTTGCTTTGAATATTTACACTTTTGTATTCTCTTTTCCTATTTATTGTGGCTGTGTAAGCAAAATTTTTAAAGGTAATTTATTTACTAAATGTTAGTATTTTATTCTTAAAATGCTTTTCATGATATTTTTCAAACAATATGTAAGCAATACTTGAGATAATTTTTAAGGTAAAAGAAACATCATCGATAATTTGTACAAACTGTGATTTAGACGAGACGGGTTTATTTATAAGTCCACGAAAGAAAGAAATGTAAGGCGTTTTCTTTATTATTATATTAAAATTGGTTGAACGATGGTCGTATGATTTTGTGCGAGGTCAAGAGCGAGAGAGCGCGAGATACAATGTTTTCTTCCCCTATTTTTCTGGTATGTAACGACCATACAGAGCGAGAGCGACTGAATATGAAAGAAAGAGACGGAAAATGAAGTAGAGCTATTTTCAGTCAAATGAGAAATTTTGAGACGGCAGGCAATGAATATTTAGGCGTTTAATATTAATTGCTGTATATTCCGTTGAAGTTGTAGGTGGTGTGTATTGGAGCATTTTGTTAGTTTGTTTATGATGAGTACTAAAAAAAGTGGAGGGAAAAAGTGTTCTTACATTAATTGTCAGAATTCATCAACCAATGCAGATGTACCTTTTTTCTATTTTCCAGAGAGCGATAAAGAAAGGTAAGAGATAGTGGTTAGATCTAAATAGTTAATTTTTGTTAAAGTGACTGCAAATAACGTATAAACAAATAAAACATTGTTATGGTAATTATTAAGTGGTTCTAGTAATATAATAATTGAAGAGAAGTTTACAATTTGTACAAAATTTGTACAATCCAGTTCTATGATTTGTTCTCTACAATTTGGTACAAATAAATTTGATTTTTAATAAAGTATATAATATTCGTAATTCCATTTTCAAAATAGCCTGCTTTAGTAGCGTTTCTTGACGCAGGAACATAAAAACATGTCTTTCTGAAATGTTTTTGAAATTGATATTTATTTTTATGCACTCTATTTAGAACTAAATTACAAAACTTTTGTTTATCTTGAAATAAATTATAAACAATATTTTACAGTGTTATATAACTTTATTTACATAATTTTTGGTGAAATTTGTCAGACGTTTAGACAATTTCTTTCATTCTAGAATATCTGAGACCAAAATAAAAGGATACATAACATTTTCAAGTATACAGTTCAATTCTATGTTTTATTCTCTACAATTTGGTATAATATAAATTAATTTTGAGGTAAAAAATATATCGGCCTACTCATTTTCAAAATAGGCCTGTTTTAGTAGCGTTTCTTGTCGCAGGAACATAAAAACATGTATTTTTTGAAAAAAAGTTTTGAATTTGATAATTATGTTTATACTTTTCTATTTATAACTAAATTTGTATATTTTGAAAAATTACAAAAAAATGTTATCTGCTTTTTATATTGGAATAAAGTTGAATATTTTTCTTCCGTTAGGGCCTATTGAAAATTTTTTTTATCTTGAGCCAATAACTTTTGTAATTTTACATCAATCAATTTTTTAGTTGCTAATATTAATTTTCTGAACCTTTTTCTATATAAAAAAAGCTGTGGAACACTTTTGAATTGGGTTAGAATTACTATTTTTTACGAGTTTTTTAAAATATGCTTGCAAGTGGCCAAAATTCCAAAAAATTTAATACCACCGGTTAGAGGGAGTTTGTTCTACGTCAATCCACTGCAGAGATATTTAAAATGCTAAACACAGTACGATGTTCAATCTTGCTTATTTCTGAACATATATTGATGAAACTTGGTAATAACTTCATTAGTCCAGATTATATTGTCATTTGCTTAAACCTAAGTATTTTAAGCCCACATGGCAGCAAACCTACGTACTCATAGCACATGTAATTTTATGGCGAATAAATAACATTATACATCTCCCTCATTAATGAACATACGTTGATAACACTTGGTGTAAGGCTTGTAATCATTAAATGCTTGTAATCAATTGATATTTTGATCAAAATTAAAACATTTTGTGAACCCAGTTGCAGCAATCCTATATAGGTTCTCATTTCTAATGTTATTATTATGAGAAATAATTCAAATGCTATCTTGCTTATTTAAAAATATAATATTATGATATAACTTGTTAAGTGGCTTCATCAATATTATACAAGCATTGGATATTTCCAATCCCAAATATACAAGCATTGGAAATTCTCCGAGTGCGCAGATTTGCTGCGACTGGGGTATTTTATTTTTAAAGTATTAATCTGATTTAATAAATCCTTATAACATGGACAGTTTTTAGTAAATTATATTTAAAGCATGTGCGTACAATACCTCAATGTACATATAAAAGTACGAAGAGGTAGGTCATGCCAACAGTAATACACAAACAGTCAACACACAACAATAACTATACAAGGTCTAGGTGCAATAATAATTCTGGTTTTATTCAGGTTAGATTCAGATATACTGATCACCTACCATTAGAAATATGTATTTTTTAGGTGCAACTTGTGGATTGTTAATTGTGGCCGAGATGATCTAACAGAATTAGAAGATAAGAAACTTAAACACAGAGTGGTGTGTGCAGTACATTTTAAAAATGAGGCCTTCTCAAACTCATCGAGAAAAAAATTGCTTCAAATCCATCCCAATGCCTTACCAATATCATATTTTGAAGTACAATTAGTCAAGTCCCCCGACTCATTACCTGTAGGTAGTGAAATTAATCATAATTCTGTGTCTACTCCAAAAAATGACCAAGGGAATACAGAAAATATACATAATACTTATATCACCGCATTGGTAAACAACAATGAAAATAAAGAAGCTTGTGAGCAAGAAACATTGCAATAATTTAATGCAGATTTCACATCGTTTACTCACACTCCGATTTCAGAATCAAACCAAACACCACTTCCTCAACACTTCCTCACCACTTCCAAACACCACTTGGGGGTATATATAATAATAATTATAACACATTTTAGGCTTTCCAAAAGCACTTTAAACTGATATAGGTAGGTATACTATTTTTACTTCCAATTGTGATTCAGGCCTATTTTATAATAATTTGACCTGCTCTTAACTAGGCCTATAGCAATAAGTATTCATTGCCTATAGTTTATTATAGTGTAAAATATTTCAAGAGGGAGGAACAAAACTGTATTGTTGTATGTTATTAATTCACTATTCATAAAAATTTTGATGTTGATTGGTACTATGTTAAAGATTGACTAAAATCATAGTAAGAATTTTACTGGTTAAGAAAAACTAGTATCTTTTAATTTTAGTACAAGGTTAAAAGTGTTAGAAATATTGTTAATTAAAATTGTTTATTAAAATAAATTATAAACATAATAGTCAAGAAAGTACTTTCAATAGTGGTAAAGTAATCCAAAACTCACTAATAAACAGTAAACTTCAATTTTTAGTAATGCGATATATTTTAATTATTCAAAGTGTAAACAAACTGTGAACAATTTTTTTACAATGGGGGGGAGGGTTATGACCCTGGTTACGCCTATGGTTAACTGGCAGTATTTTTTTCGATTAAGTGTCCATAGAAAAAAAACACATGTTTTTATTGTTAAATAGGTCATAAGACCTGTTATAAACTGGATGGTCTGATGCCAGAATGAACTAACTGATAATTTCACTTTTTTCAGTATGGAGGTTTATAAGTTTTACTTATATTTAGGTCTATACATCCTAATATATATAGAAACAAAGTCACTTACATGGTTTGACATACTCTTTGATCTTATACAAATTATATCCATATGGTTTACCTTAAGGTTATTACATATTATATATATAAAACCACTTAGTTCATTTTGGCATAAATAGTACATAACAAATAAGAAATATGCCATTGTGAACTGATATATTATTTAAGTAAAAAGTGTTAAATGAAATGGTTTATAATCATAAGTGAGCTGTAAGTTTATTATTATTCATCAATACTTTCAAATTTTTCTCAAGTTATCAATTTAAGTAGATAAATAAAATTTTGGTTCACTCTGGCACACTTTTTTTCTTTAAAACTTTAAAATTGGTTCAAAATTATTCCATTTTCCTGGTTCATTTTGGCACACTTTATTTAAAGAAAGTTTGCTCAGAATAAAATAAAAATGCAATGTTATTTTCAATATGTTTTATTATAGGTTCTAATAATGTATAAAACATTTTTTACTAACTTCTTACTGTCAGCCATCTTGCCTCACAGTTGGTTCAGTTTGGCCTATAAAAAAATGAAATTTTCCACTCTACCAGAACACAATAATAAAATTTCCCTCTCGTATCAGCTGTTTTAACTCTGGTTCACTCTGGCAAATGAAATAAACTGGTTTTTACCGTTAGAATTTGACACTAACTCAAAATAGAGAAAAAGTCACTTGGTTCACTCTGGCATCAGGCCATCCAACTTAAAGAATAGGCTATTTGTTTGTATATTTTAATATGTATTTCAAAAATCTAGTGATCGCTCAATGGTCGAAATTCGACCATAATTTATTACAATTTTTAATTTGAATGTTATTAAGGTTATATTGTCAAAGACTAGACTATACCTGTATAATCACAGATTTCGCCAAGGCTACAAAGTTATTTGCCATCTTTTTCAAATTATATAACATTTAAATAAAAAACAAATTCAAAAAATGAAGATTGAATACTTTTTATATATTTTTTTTATACAAATAAAAAACCAGGCGATTAAATAAAATGTTGTCCATTGAACTTGACATACATATTTTTATAATTTAATAAGTGATTAAAAACTTCTGGGAAAACGATTTTTTTATACATTACGATGCATAAATTTAATGGTCTGCTCCAGTAAAAGAGAAAGCAATCGGCAACTCGCACGAGGATAGGCTTAACAATGTAGTTTCATGGAGCAGAGTCAATGACTACATATCAATTGATATGTAGTCATTGGCAGAGTGCTTTGACATTGACTCACTTCAAACCATTTTATAATTTTTTTTACCGTTTTATATAATTTTTATATTTGTGTGATGAGAAATAAACTAAAGATTCTGTATTACATTTTGGATCCGGCTTGCGTTTTACTTTTTTTAATTTTATTTTAATTTTCTGAGGAAGATAATTCCAACTTGGTATTTAAAAAATTGTCAATTGTATAACAAATGGAAGGTATTTAAAACAAACGTTTACATACATGGCTGATTGTAATTTAAAGATTATATTTTATTTATTTTTCAGAAATTGCAGTATAAACTAATTATATTTATAAACTGGACTGTCAATATGCGTGTAGCAATAAAACGAGAAACAAAACTATTAATTCATTATTTACAAAGTATTATAAACTCAATACAAATTTAATTTTCCATACACGAAATAGATATATTTACTGACAAAATATATTTGTAGCAATACAAAATATATTATTACTTAATTATTTACAAAGTTATATACGCAATTGCAAATTTAAACTTAAAAGAAAAATAGCCATATTTACAATATCAATTATAAAATAATTACAACAAATTGTGTTCCTGAAAATACCTATAAAAGTTATGTTTAGTTTCTAAACAAACAAAACGCGATTGTTCCTGGGATTGTATATAACGCAACAGCGAAAGTTTTTATTCCCTGTCCTTGTGTGAGTGGGGTAAACCCTTCGTTCAGCCAGCCGCACTCGGCAAGTAATCTAAATATAGTACAAATGAATTGCATTATCGTTATACCAATGAGAGGGGAGAAACACTATCTCGCGCTCTCTCGCTCTCCAACGCTAAATGGTTTGCCAGCGCTTCCTCTCGGAGTCGCGCCCAACTACAAATCTTTAGGGCGCCAAGTTTGTAAAATCTGTTAGAATTGAGTCCATAAGACGAGCGCTTCTTAACATTTAAGTATTCATTGGTAAAAGTAAGGTATTTCTCTAGGTTTGGTTGAAAACGATTTTAAATTGACAATTTCTTGGCGATTTACCGCTTAACTAACATTATGGGGTAATGTTTTGAAAATACCATAAAAAACTTAAAAAACACATTTTTACAAAACTATTGGTTTTGCTTATTTGAATCACAATTTTTGTTCATTTACCAATAAAAATGCTTTTTACTCATAAACCAACAACTACACGACTTTAAACGTAGTAATCTTTTTCAAATCTCATATTTAATGGAGTATATTGTCGCTTTTTTCAATGTTTTATCTTGAACGGTTCTCAAGTTATACAGTAAGCGTTTTAATAAACGGCGCCCCCACCATATTCCCCCCCCCCCCCCCGGCGATGTCGACCACGCTGGGGGGCGACAACATGGCTTTTCATGATCACTATAGTGCCTATAACAATAATCAGAAATAAAATTGCGTCAGGCTTTCCATGCATACTCAACCACCTTCAGATCCTGGACTATATTACAAAATCCTTTTTGTAATTCTGATTTTTATGTTACACTAATACATTATTGCTCTTGGGCAATAATGGTACGTTTCTTTAAAAAAAACAGTGTGTTTTCCTATTAATTGAAAAATTAGGCTTATAATATAGATCCGTGTAATCTTAAAAAAAATTTTAACCTCTCATTGGTGATTTATTTTGATTGTTTTAATATCAATTTTATTTGACAATCACTTTTTCAATTTAATTAAAAACATAAAATCTACGGTAATTATAAATTTAATTTCTTATTAGTTTTATTTGCCAGTAAAACTAATAGTTTTAATGATCCAGCAGTGATAAAGACAAAGAATTAATTAATTATGTTATTAGTCGTGTGGACAAGCACGTGCAGTTCTCTTGCTTAAGCAACAGAACCACTGAAGGTAATCCCAGTTCAATTAAACACTGTCAAATGATTAGGGAAATACAGTACATAAACAAATTTAATTACAAGCCTTGGCCTATAGTTCACGACATATATTATGTATGTAGGTTTTAGTGCTAATATTAATTAACTAGCTGACCCATACGGCGTTGCCTGTGGTGGTTGGTATTTTCAGTTTTTTTAACGTAATTGTATTCTTTTTAAGTGTTCAGTCAGAGAGTGGTATTTGGCTTTTATATATATACATCTTAAATAATAAAAGCACTATTGTCATAATAATAAAAGATCTGAAATTATGATTTTAGTAACTTTGATCCCCCCAAACCCCTCCTAAAATTTCGAAATTGTTCATACCCTCTCTTAGTGAACACTTATGGCCCTAGAGGAAGCTACATACCAAATTTCATTCCAATCCGTTTGGTAGTTTTGAAGAAATCGTTTTTTAATAACTTTGATCCCCCAAAAATTTCGAATTTTTTCAAACCCTTTCTTAGTGAGCACCTATGGCCCTAGAGGAAGCTACATACCAAATTTCTTTTCAATCCGTTCGGTAGTTTTTGAGAAATCGTGATGAGTGAGTGAGTGGTATTTTGCTTATATTATATAGATTTACTATATTTTATAAAATATTTTGTTTGTTAGTTCAGTAAAATATTGTGTATCAGTATATCACTATAAAAGACTTCAAGGTTAACTTACTACTTTATTAAAAAAAGCTTACTTTTCGCTCTATTTATTTTTAAAAAAATTTGGAAAACGATTGACCCTAAAGGTAACCCCTGTAACTTCCCGCTAAGTATGATGAAAGTTTGATAAACACTATTTTTGGAAATTTTGAACTGCCATAACTTTTGAATGAATCAACAGATTTTTATGCGATTTGCGGCAATCGATGCAGTTTTTTAAGTCCATTGAAAGAATCAACAACAAAAATTTTTCAGATAAAAAGTTTCGGAGAAATTGAGGAAAAACACTTTTTTTATTTTCTTTCGTTCACGATATCTCGCGAATGAATCAACCGATTTGTATGCGATTTGCGGCAATCGATGCAGTTTTTCGAGTCCATTGAAAGAATCGACAACAAAAAATTTTCTGGTGAAAAATTTCGGAGAAATTGAGAAAAAACACTTTTTTTATTTTCTTTCGTTCACGATATCTCACGAACGAATTAACCGATTTTGACCGGACTGGTAGCGATCGACGTCGCTTTTCAAGGTTAAAAGCTGATTAGATTTTGGAATTGATCGGTAAAGCCGTTTAAAAGTTATTCCAAAAAAACCTGATTTGAAAATTTTTTATTTCTTAGTTTTTTAGAAATTTCTCAGAACCTACCGGTCCGAATTAGTTGAAATTTTCAGGAAATCTAAGTTTGATGGAACTCTTTAGAACGCCGTTTGGTAGGATCCAATCGGTTAAGCCGTTCAAAAGTTATAAGCGGGTCACATACTTACATACACACACACACACACACACACACACCTACATACAGACAGGGTGACACCCTCTCGGGAGTGGTCAGGGAAGATTCCTAGGACCTCAAAACGTCGAGATCTGATGAATACTCGATTTTCGAAAAACGGGGTAAAACCAATAACGTCCCGATTTTAGAAAATTTTCAATTTTCTTAGCGGGAAGTTAAAAATGTTTGATGAACTTTCAAGTGAAGACGGTTTATAAAATTGAATGGTAAAATTTCTTGTATAAATTTAAAATAATAAAATTTGTTCAATTTCTCTAGAAATAGAATAGATCTTATCTTATTAAGAGGGCACTGCACTCAGCCAGCCAGCCAGCCGCTTGGGGTTGGCTTTTAACATAGGAACATAGTTTAAATCGGCGTTATATGATGAATAACACCTTAAATAAAGTAAAACTTCACTGCCAAATCATATAATTACATATTTCATTGCTTATAAACCTCTTAAAAAATAATTATTTCTATAAATGAATTTTTTACTATTAAAAGAAAGAAATAAGTTTTCCATAAGAGGAAGGCTAAATTTTACTGATGTTTGATTAGAAATAAAAGTTCACTATGACTATCGATATTGTAGAAAATTATACAGTTTTAAAGTAAGTTTCTTTAATAATGTTTCGGCAGAGATAAAAAAGTAGTTTTCATCCAAAATGTATTTAAAAAAACTGATTTTCCAGTACCTTACATTATCAATCATGATAGCGATGTGCAAGGAGTTCGCCGTGTTTCCAATAGAGCGCAGTAGTGTTGTGCCGATGCGCAGAAGAGTTTCTTTCTTCTTGCGCATCTACTGTGATTATTCCATGATGTTTTGTTTCGTCACTTTCCTTATTATCTCAACTAGAAAACGGGTTCAATGTTATTGCAGAAGTTTATTCCAGTCTTCAACGCGTGCGTGTGAGTGAAGCTACCCTTCTTTCAACCGCACTCCGAGTTTGATAATAATAGGCCAATAATCTATATATATAAAAGCGAAATACCACTCACTCACTCATCACGATTTCTCAAAAACTACCGAACGGATTGAAATTAAATTTGGTATGTAGCTTCCTCTAGGGCCATAGGTGCTCACTAAGAAAGGGTTTGAAAAAAATCGAAATTTTAGGGGGGGTTTGGGGGGATCAAAATTATTAAAAACCGATTTCTTCAAAACTACGGAACGGATTGGAATGAAGTTTGGTATGTAGCTTCCTCTAGCGCCATAGGTGCTTACTAAGAAAGAGTTTGAAAAAATTCGAAATTTTAGGAGGGGTTTAGGGGGATCAAAGTTACTAAAATCATAATTGCAGATCTTTTATTATTATGACAATAATGATTTTATTATTTAAGATCTATATATATAAAAGCCAAATACCACTCACTAACTGAACACTTAAAAAGAATACAATTACGTTAAAAATACTGAAAAATACCAACCACCACGGGCAACGCCGTACGGGTCAGCTAGTATGTTTATATTGTTTTATTTGGTTTTGTAAAAATACTTTTATAGAATTTTTTGAAACTTAGGGGTAGTGATTTTTTGGTTCGGGTTGGGTAGTGAAATTTTTTACTCGGGTCGGGTAGTGAAATATTTTACCCGAGTTTGGTCGGGTAGTGAAATATTTCACCCGAGTCTGGTCGGGTAGTAAACGAAAACTCGAAGCAAGTGATTATGTTATATTTAGTAAATCAATTTTTTCCTCTGAATTTAGCACTTATATCAGAATTCATAAATATTATATCACTACTGTATGGCTAGGCCTACTTAGTATGTTATTATGCAACTAAAAACGTGAAATTAGGCTAATTGAAATATTTTTTTCTATCCATAAAAATACTGATTGCTGATTTGGATTTATTTTCTGTTCGATTTGTATTGGTATTTTTCTCATAATCGCTATCTGTTACAAAACTCGTAGGCCTAGCAGTTCTAGGACCGGCTACACTGATATTTCTAGTGATAAAATTGCCTATTTTAGGAAATCTAAACTAGGCTACATAGAACAAAAACAACGAACAAAAAACTACGGAACTAATAAAATAACACATCCGTTTAAAAAAGAGAGAAACATTTATTTATTTTAACACAAATTTTGTAAACAACAAAAAATTTACTGTGATGTAAAATGAATGAATCTGGTGTTCATTATAATAGTATAATAGCCCAGTCAATGGAAACCCAAAAACATGAAACTCGGAAAAAATTTGGATAAAGCTGAATTTTTCCCCATCGATAAACCACTACCAGAGGATAATATTTACAAAAGTCCCCAAAAATCCCCCTGGAGCCTTTAACCTACCCCCCTCAAAGAATGAAAATGTCAATAACTGCGGAAACCCCTAAATCTACGGTACTAGACTAATAATCGGATCAATTTGAATGTTTTTTTTGTTGTGTTCGTTATAACATAGGCTACAATAATGGTCCTCTTTATTTTTACGGTAAACCTAATAGTTTTTTTTATAAATAAATGTAAATGCCCGGAAAAACAATTTTTTTACCCTAACATCATGTATTTTTGCAAATAGACTTATTGGATGTCACATTAGACCTACAGGAAAAAACCAACGAATAAAAGTAGTAGATTATTTAATTTAATGGTGTAAAGGTTTGTATATTTTCGTGCGTGCTGGCGCAGTAGAGGGGGAATCAGCAATTTTTGGCTGCGATTACGGGCGGCCGACTGACGGGCGGGCGACTATTAGCCCACTCAATAAATGTTTTCTGTCGGAACTAATTAGTGAAAAGCTGATTTTTCCTGGAAGTTAGTTGATTATTTAAGGAATATTTTCTGAAAATTCCCCACCCCTCCCCCTCTTGCTATCCCCCTTAAAATTCCTTTAAAATTCACTTTTGAAAGACTTCTTTATTTAGTTTATTTTGTCAATATCTAAGAGATAAAGAGCGACAGAGTCATATTTATTTCGTTATTGTAAACCTTAAAATATTCTCTATCAAAAATGTTCATAGCGTTTAAGCTATACATAATTATTTTCCGTGTATTTTTAAATTTAATGTTAAAATTTTAACTTTTCTATTACAATAAATACATGTTTACCTATTTTTCATTGATATGAGACAAGTTATAAAAAAAAATTCAAATAAAAATTGTAGGGTATTTTGCAACTTTAAAATTATATAAGTTTTATAAATGTTAAGTGCAGCCAGTTGACATAATCGGCCTGACAAAGGGAGACGGTGCATGGCGTACAAGTCCTCACGGGTCGGATCAGTGGTCAATCTGCAGCAAAGGCCTATTAATTGTTTTGACTTTTATAGCTGGTCTAATAATTATGGGTATTACGATGGTAAAATTGACTTAAACGTGTATTTTTGTCGGTATATTTTGTTGCACTGATAAACACACAATATGATTTCTTTTAGCCCAGTCAATAAAGTGAACATATAGGCCTTTGTTGGAAGTATAATTACTGAAAAGCTGGAATTTTGTTTATACAATAGGTTTAGCATTCCCAAGGCTCAGTGTTGTTAGTGTTTCCTGTTTTACTTTTTATATAATGTGCTGTTAGAAGTTGAAAAAAGAGCCAGGAAGGCAAAAAACGGCCAAAAGAGAACTGGAAGATGTGGAAAAAGAAGAAGAACCCTCCTATGGAGCTGGGCTTTTTTTAAATAATCAAGTAAGGTTAACAACAGTATTTTACATGGTCTTTGGCTTCTTTTCTTGTTTTCCGAAATTGTGGTTTTTTAGACTTATTGTAGGCTACACTTTTTTCCACAATTATGAACCGATTTTCATAACTTTTTTTGTGTGTTCCTGATAATCTAAAAAATAAAAATAGGAACCAATTTCAACGAGAAAAAAAACTTTTTGATTTAAAAAAATATTGTGTGTTGAAAATAATTATAAAATATTTTGTAAAGTTTGTAAAGTTGTACATAAAACCCATTTTTGCTAAAATTGTTGTTTTGCTTCCTATTATTGTAGATAATGATGTATAAAATTATGTAAAAAAAACTCAAGTTGATAGACTAATATTTGTAAAAGTTATGTATACCTAAAAATGGCTGTTTTGACATGGACGAGATAGGGACTGCTGTTTTACCTTAAAATTTTAACATTAAATTTAAAAATACACGGAAAATAATGATTTATATAGCTTAAACGCTATGAACACTTTTGATAGAGAATATTTTAAGGATTACAATAACGAAATAAATATGACTCTATCGCTGTTTATCTCTTAGATATTGACAAAATAAACAAAATAAAGAAGTCTTTCAAAAGCGAATTTTAAGGGGGTAAAGGGGATCTAGAGGGGGAGGGGTGGGGAATTTTCAGAAACTATTCCTTATATAATCAACTAACATACATGAAAAAATCAGCTTTTCACTAATTAGTTCCGACAGAAAACATTTATTGAGTGGGCTAATAGTCGCCCGCCCGTAATCTGCTACCTGGTATTTTACGTTTTGATCGATTTTGGGGGAACCAAGCGAGCTATAAGGTCGCGTAAAAAAAACTAAATGTTCAGAATAACATCCTACATTTATTTATTTAGAAAAAACTCTAAAAAACTTCATTCTCGTAGTAAAAATATTAACAAATAGTTACTTCCAGTCAAAAAACGTACTTCCGGCTTTTGGATTTTTTTGGCTAACGAACTCGTCCGAGCGACATAGACAACCAACATGTGTACCAAATTTGGACCAAATCGGACTTAAAATGCGGCCACTATAGTGCGAACACATATATACATATAGTATATATTTACATATATATGATTTTTAATGACACTCCAAAACGTGTTCTGGGGACCATGATCGGTGCTCATTTGCTACTCCCGACCATAAGGGCCACTGCAATGCTCATTTTTCCTATGGAAATACGCTAATAAATTGATTTGGTTATAAACTTGTATGTATATTTTGTATATTTAGTAAATAATGCCGACAATAAATTAATGTAATGTATTAAAGTTTTGCTAAACAAATAATATATAGAAGATGTTATTCTTATTGGGTACAAACTTAAAATTGGAGACATAATTTAATTTTATCTAGATTTTTTTCTACACTACATAAAAAATACGTTTCTATACTTTACATCGTATTTTCACTCATAACAACGGTAATTACCAATAAAAATATAGGCTTTTGTGTGATTGTCTAACTGCATATATTTTATCCTTATCATTTAAAACAATATTCTCGTGAGTTATTAAGTTTTATAAGTCTAAGTTCAGAGCCTAAACCTAATGCAATTGGGAACACCGCACCGGCCAGGCAGCTATGCGTGTTTGCACAAAAGAAAGGAAATGAAAAGCTTGTAACTTGTAATAAAACTGTTGACAAAATTCAGCGGTGGGAGGGGTAATGCAAGGCCAATATGGCCTTGGGTAATGTGTGCTTCACCCCTAGCGACTTATCTACGAACTACTCCTAGTGGGGAAGTTAAAAGCAGCACTATTGCGTCATAAAACAAGATATTTCATTCAGGTACAGAACCCTCTTAAAAGCTTGTCTGAAAACGTTAAAATGTTAACCGTTCTGAAAACCTTTTCACCAGTTTCTGCATTCTTTATATTTCTGTAAAGGTAATATATAAATTATTATCTAATGATTATAATTATTATTTGTTATTTCTAAAATACATAAACAATATCAAATATGGCCTATTCGTTGGATGGCCTCACGGCGTTCGTCACAACGTATGGCCACTGAAAGTAACGAACAACGTGAGCAACGTTTAGAAGATCAACGAAGGCGTACTTCACTACATATGGCCACCGAAAGTAACGAGCAACATGAACGAAGTTTAGAAGATCTACGACAACGTCCATCACAACGCTTAGCCACTGAAAGCAATGAAAAACGTGAGCACCGGTTAGAAGAACAAAGACGTCGAGACACAAGGCGTTGCACAGGTTTAGAAAGAAATTATTTACCACCATATAAAAGCGCCATTAGTGCGGATGTTCCATACCATACCTTAGGACCATTTGAAGTTTTACATTTTCCTGAGGAATGTGTTTCTAATCGGATAAATAGAAATTTTTTTGGTGACTGTTGTTTGCATGGGCGAATTGTACGTGGATCCACCTAAATTTTCAAATGAATTAGTATGTCTTTTTTGAACCGTCACCAGGGGTTTAAACGCTGTTCCGGTACTGCTTTTTTATAATTTTTTTTAACATTTTAACGTTGCACTGGACTATCCACTCCCTCAACAATTCAATCAACACTCGGTTCTGAAATTTACATCAGCCAATCGAAAAAATCAAGAAATCCCCACACTTTACAGTGCGTTGCGACTATGCGAGCCACCTGCAGTAAAGTTTCCCACAATGTCCTTCGCTCAGAATAGAAATAGGACAACTTGGTAGCACCAGACACCCTTTTGCCAGCCTCTTGGCACACATTTGATGTTCGGCGAGCGCTGCGAACAACTAAAAATAAGAGACCGATGATTCAGAATCGAGGCGGCCAACAAGTTTAAAAATCATTTTATAAATGAGATTATTTGTAATCGAAATAGACCAAATATTAGTTCACATTTATTTAGTGATTAATACTTATCGAATAACTCATTTAGTATCACGATTAATTAATTAAAAAATAAATACCTCAAATGAGAGCACAACACAGAATACATACAAACAATGGCTGGATCTCACTCGCAAGACTTATCACTGAGCAAAGCATTGGTTGCCGAGTGGTAGAGATAAGACATCCTTATTTTATTTATTAATATTATTTTTTCAAGTTTGGACCTCGTTTTATTTTAAGCCTTGCCTCGTTTCACCTTCTATTTAAGTGAATAATAATAATTAAAATGTAACTTTCTTAGTCTCTTATTTACATAATTAAAATGTGTTTATATTTACCGACTTCTACCGAAGATTAAAATTTCTGATACAGTAAAGGATATTGACTAAAAGAGATATTTTGATAAGTTTATGCTTAAAATAGTACCGGTATGTGTCTCTAAAATTTTCTGTCCTATATTTACAAGTACAAAAATAGTAACATAATAACACATGTGTACTTTTCTTATAAAAGGAAGCATATTATCTGTACACTTAAACTCACCAAATATATGTAAAGTAGGGGTTTTAGAAGTGAAAATTAAAATTTTTCCGGGGTAGTACCCCAGGACCCTCTTCCATCACTTAAGGTTAGTTCCAGCAGCATTCCGGTACTGGAAAAATTACGAGTAATCCCCTGACCGTCACCCACATTCAAAAGAATTTCACAGAAAAATAAGAAATATAAACGCTTCATTTGCGCTAGCTTCTTTCAACGTAGTGACAGAACAATAAATAGTCACGGTATTTATAGTTTTATTATTTGCGGACAAGTATATCATAAAATGAATATGACAACTCATCCAACACGAACTTTCTTGATCCTGATGATGCTATCCTTTTAATTATGGAATTAGTACCTCAGTAATGAAGTTATTGGAATCTATTATTTGAGCGCACTATGGTTATGTACAGGGATATACAATAATGCGAGAAATAGAAAAGGAAATGAATTGAATAACTTCCAGGGGTTTACTGGTGCCGGAACACAACGGAACGCCATTCCGGTACTGCTTTTTATTGATTATTGTTTACGTTTTGTTTTAACGTTGCATTAGACCATCCACTCCCTCAATCACACTCATTCATCACTCAGTTCAGAATTTTACGTCTGCCAATCTAAAGAGCCTTGCGACCATGTGAGCCAACTAAAGTCTCCCACATTGTACTTAGCTCGAAATCGAAATGGGACAACTTGGGAGCACCAGACACCCTTTTGCCAGCCTCGCGGGTCCTCACGGCACGTCTTTGATGTTCGGCGAGTGGTGCAAACGACTACAAATAAGAGATCGATGATTTAGAGTTAAGGCGGCCGAAAAGTTAAAAAAAAAGCGATTCTTAAACTTTTATATTATTAACTTTTTCGGCATTATCATTATTGTAATCAAAATAAGACCAAACATGATTATAATTTGGACCACATTTAGTGATAATACTTAGCGAATAACTCATTTAATTCCACGATTGAATAATTAAAAAATAAACACCCCAAATGAGAGCACAACACAGATTATACATACAAATAATGGCTGTACACTGTGTACACTGAAAAACACCGTCACAAATACAAGGTCGAAAGGCACCCCATAATAGGACAATATTTAAACGTAGGTACCTGAACGATGGCCGCACGGCGATTTAGCAGGTTGCCTCTCGCGAACTATGAAAAACTAAAAAGTGGCTGGTCGCTTTCATGTTGACATTGTAATGTTGTTCAGTTCTGGGACGTTTGAGTGCCGTTAGAATAATTCATTAACAAGCGTCTATGTTGTGTTCCCATGATAAGCTTGCTTGTGTTGAATTGTTTTTGTATAAGAAAAGTCATTTCTTGATACTGTACATAAAATGTGTTTATGTTTACCGACTTCTACCGAAGATTTAAATTTCTGATAAAGGATATTGACTAAATAAGAGACATTTTGATAAGTTTGTGCTTAAAATAGTATGTGTCTCTAAAATTTGCTATGTCCTATATTTACAAGTACAAAAATAGTAACATAATAACACATGTGTACTTTTCTTATAAAAGTAAGCACATTATCTGCACCCTTAAACTCACCAAAGATACGTAAAGTAGGGGTATTAGAAGTGAAAATTTCAAAAATTTTCCGGACCCCCTTCCGTCATTTCGGTCAGTTCCGGCAGCGTTCCCGTACTGAAAAAACTATGAGTAAACCCCTGATAACTTCTGCCCAAGGAGTACCTCCACCATTCGTTAAGCTTTTATTTAGATTACCAGAGCAAACTGATCACAGAAGATTGAATGTACCCTCCTGTAATGAGGTTTGTGCAGTGATTACATTTAATGCTGATCAAAGCTTTCCAGATAATGAAATGATAGTTCACTAGGATAGTAAAAACATTGTCCATTTAAAGAATATTGATAAGCGAGTCGAACCGTTTACTTATCCATTATTCTACCCGGCTGGGAAGGATGGTTATAGTACAGATTTGCAGCTCCAGGCGCCATATGCAGTGCCGGATTTAGGGTACTTGCAGCCCTAGGCCAAATTAACCCGAGTGGCCCCGCCCCGGCCGCCCCTTAGGTGGAAAATTGAAATGTACCTTATTTTAATCTCACGTCAAAACAAGTGAATAGTTGGGATATCTTAAAGATAAACACAAAAACACCAATTGGAAAACATTGTTGGATGCTAGCAATTATATTGTATCCTTTAACTTCACGATTATGGAATTAAAGCATGAAGCACATTTCATATTAATACATAATGTTTATTTTAATTTTACTTTTTAAAATTGGTACAACGTACAAAGCATAACATAAATGAATAGAAATGAAACTAATGTTTTATTTAAATACATAAATAGGTTGAAATGTTGTATTCACTAATTAAATAATCTTGGTTTACAAATTTGGCTAAAACCCAAAAACAGCTCTAACAACAATTTCTATATTTATAGAAAATATATAATTCAAAAAGTTAGCAAACAGCAGTTACTTGTTAAAATTATTAATATTGCTAAAATATTATATTATAAATTAGTATTGCAGTTAAATTGTTAAAATTAAATAACATTTGTTTCATTCGGGGGGAAAAGTACAGACAACAACAAAAGACTCAAAAAAGCCGAGTTGAAAAGACATTATAAGTAAATGTACAAGCAAAAACTATACTGCCACTGGACACCGACACTCTCAAAATAATGTAATAGTTCATCCCTTCCACAGCGCCATGACGGAATGAGCCTACTTCGTTTCCGCTCTGCCGTATACCAGTGCGGGTTACATTGTTACATCACATTCCTAGAACTTTCCACAATCCACCTGCACTCTGTAGCCTCCTATACCCTGGCAAGCGTTAATATTTATTTTTGATTTGTACGTTGGTTATTTTAATTAGATTGTATTGTTTATATACAAAAGTAATGTACAGTAGCGGTAATTAATAATTCTAGAAAATCAAAATTAAATTTTTTTACTAAAATAATGTTTTTTTACAAAATGATGCGGCCCCCTTTTGCTTGCGGCCCTAGTCCGCGGCCTAGTCGGCCTAATGGTAAATCCGGCACTGGCCATATGGCATATGCTAGCCGCAATCATTTAACTTGTCTTGAGCTGGCACAATACAGACTTTCATTTTGACCTGAGTTCATTAAATTCTTAGTGCAAGCACCATCATCAGATGAGCGTAATCTACGGCAAATACCATTTAATGCACTTCATTTCAGTGGCAGGTTATTTCACCAATATTTAGTAAACACATACATTCGTGTAGAACTTGACCGTATTTAATGGATAAAGTATAATCAAAACAAGATTCTCGCAGAACAATATACAGGAGTATCCCATTTCATTAATAAATTAGCCGCAAAAAAATGCCACAGTTGGAGAAAAGATTATTTTACCTTCGTCGCTTCCTGGTTCAACAAGATATTACACTGAGAATTTTGAAGATGCAATGGCTATTGTTCAACGGCTTTGATCACCTGATTTCTTTATTACTATGACATCAAATCCGAATTGGCCAGGATAAAACAGGCTTTGCAAATAAAATTAGAGGACGGGACAACCTTGGAGCAGCTTCCACAGAATCGTCCTGACATCATGGCTCAAGTTGCTAAGTTGAAATTTGACCAAATAATAGAAGATTTGGATAGAAAACAAATCTTTGGCAAGGTATCTGCTTTTGTATATACAGTATAGAATTTCAGAAAAGAGGATTACCACATATGCATTTGCTTATCATTATGACATCTGATAACAAGATTCATCAACCAGAAGAGCTCAATAACTTGATTTCAGCAGAAATACCCGTAGATCATGACGTAGAGTTAAGAGAACTTGTACTCAAATGGATGATTCACTATTCCTGTGGAGAACTAAACTCTAATGCAACGTGTATGGTTAAAAAAAAAAGGAAGAACAAAATGTCGATTTGACTTTAGAAATCATTTCAGGAAGTAACATCGTTGATAGATGACGGAAAACCAAATTACCGACTGAGCTACAACCCACAGTTAGACCTTAAAAGTTCTCAATTTTCACACGAAAAAGCAGTCTATCGCACAGTCATAAATGGACGATGTATAACACGAGATAATAGTCATGTAACCACTTACAATGCATATTTATTGAAAAAATTCAACTGTCATATTAATGGAGAATATGTAGGGAGTATTTTGGTCGTGAAATATCTTTATAAATATATATCTATAAAGGACACGACTGTGCATAGTTTAAAGTTGTAGAAGAACAAAGAACGTTGATTTATAATGAGGTGAATACATACATTGAAGGAAGTTGTGTCACGCCTCCAGAAGCATGGTGGCGATTATTTGCTTTTGAAATAAAAAAAAAGTCATAGTGTTCAACGACTAGTTATTAATTTACCAGGCCAATATTGAATCGCACACTTAGATCAAATCAAGGAGGATTTAGCTGATATTGGATCCACTTTAGACATAATAAACAAACTAAGCAAATAAGAGAAAATCAGTCAAATAATCAATTTGGTATTTGGAATATCATTATTATTGGCAGATGCCTGAATATTTCAGATGGGTGGGAAACATGAGTAAATGGGAGAAAAGACTTCGTCAATTGCGAGTTATTGGTAGAATTCACAATGTGAATTACGTCAGACAACCAGAACTATACTATTTGAGATTGTTGTTGTTGGTTTGGCCTACGACGATCAACAATGAATAGAAGGGTTACAAGAATCTGCATCGTTTAAAATGTCTACAGAAATGCGAAGCCTTTTTACTCAAATATTAATTTATGGATGCCCCAAAAACCCAAAGCGACTATGGGAATTATTCAAAAACAATTTGGCAAAAGACTTTATACACAGCACAGCGGAATGGACAGTCTATTGAAAATGCAATTAATCACACCTACAGGATTATTGCTAAAAAATTAAACACAGAAGCAACAGAAGGCAGAAATTTCCAATACTTGGTCCAAACTTTTGATTTTGAAAACATTGAAGATTAAAATGTTGAAGTTAATCAAAATACCCTGAACACAGAGATGAATCAGCAGCCTTAGGAGAGCAAATGTATCAACTACTAAAAGGAAATCAGATAGGCATCGTTGATGCCATTCTTCAAGCTGTCATAGAGATGCTGGGACAAAATGCTTTTTCATTAATGGTCCAGGGAGTACTGGAAAGACCTTCATCTATAAAACTCTATACTTCATGCTTAGTGGAAAACGGTGCAAAGTGAAATGTATGGCTTTTACTGGTATTGCTTCCATATTGCTGCCTAATGGTCGTACTACTCATGAAACTTTTGGACTAAAAGTACCTTTAACAACAGACCCAGTCTCGAGTATCAAACCTAACTCTTCAAAAGCCAGAAAATTAGCAGAAATAGGTATTTTTCTTATGGATGAGGCTCCGATGGTTCCAAATTATGGATTGCAAAATATTGTTCAACTTTTGCGATTTATTGGAAATAAGAATCTTCCTTTTGGTGGTAAAGTGATCGTACTTGCAGGAGATTTTCGACCATGTCTGCCTGTACAGCACGAGCTAATAAGTCTAAGTTATTAGATCTTTCTATTAAGCGATGTTCATTATGGTCTCTTTTTAATACTTTTAAACTAGAAGAAAATATACGGATTGATACTGAACAACGGGAATTTGCTGATTATATACTAAAGTTGGGCAGCGGCGAACTGTCATTAAATACGATGGAAGAAATTGAATTGCCACAAAATATTTCAAACAATAATCTAATTGAAGAAGTGTTTTGCCAGTGAAAATTATGAGGGAATGAAAGACAGAGCAATACTCGCACCACTTAATAAACATGTTGACAAAATTAACGAAGATATAATTGCCAAGCTTCTCGGAGAGTTCAAAATCTATCACAGTCATGATACAGTAAAGACCAACCTGGAAGGAGTACATAAATTTACAATAGAATTTCTTAACACTGTCAACATTTCAGTCTTACCACCACACGAATTTAAATTAAAAAAAAAATTCATTAATAATGCTGTTGTGTAATTTGGATACCTATATCAGAAGGCCTATGTAATGGTGTAAGACTCATTGTGACAAATCTGTGTAACAGCATAATAAAGGCAAAAGTCGTGACTGGTGAACAATCTGGCAGAGGTACATATACCATGAATAACTCTTGATTCGTCAAAAGGTCGTCTGGGATGTACCATGCAGCGACACCAATTTCCAGTAAGATACATTTGCCATGACAGTACACAAATCTCAAGGCCAAACATTCAAATTTTTTGTGTACGTCATATAAGATTGTCAGTTTTTGTGCATGGTATATGTACCGTAGCATTTTCTAGAGTGAAGCGACCAACTACGTTAAAAGTACGTCTTCCAAATGAAAATCCTCGATATACCCGCAATATACATATGTAGTATGGAAGGAAGTATTTTGTTAAGATACAAATCAGTCATAAATAAAATGTTAAACTAATTGCACTCATGTTTGTTTTTATTTAAATAAACAGTTCATATGTACGTAAAATAAAAAAATATTCATATTTATTCAGTATGTGATATGTATTTACATACTTATTCCTAAAAAAAAAAAATAAAAAAAAAAAAAACTGAGCGAGGCTCGGTCTCCCAGGTACTATTTATGTTACAAGTGATGAAACTGCTTCTTTATATCATTCGAAGGGGGTGTTTTATTTACTCGGCTTCGCCTCGTTGTAAAATCCCCTGAATGATGTTATATTATTTTATAACTAACCAAACATTGCACTAATATTATTAATTAAACATTAAAATTAGCAACTGAAACTTGGTATTAATGTTAAAAACACAGTTTTTGCATTTTTTTAACGTGCAGTATACATTTGATAATGTATGTATATTTATACTCATTTTATAATATGAAATAAACAAATTTACTTTTCCTACAGCTAAATTAAATGAAGTGTGTTTTTATATATATATCGATGGTTTTTGTACACTCACAGCAGTGCGCAAACTACACTACATGTATTCAGCGTCAAGTAATTATTATACCTTTTTGTTTTACTTTACCACTTTGTTGGATGTTCTGAAAATGTTGGATCTCTGTAAAACAGATCTTTTTAAAAACTAAAACACTAATTTAATTGTAGCTGTAGGAAAAACGTAGTGTTTATTTGTAATATATGTGAGTTTCAGGGATTTTAATCACTTGAATAAGGGTATAACGTAAAGGGGGTCACAATGTAAATTTTGGACATTTTAGCCTATTTTAAAGTACTTAGTATTTTCATAAAAAATAATAAACATAGAAATTCAAAGGGAAATGCAGACGTTTCTAATAAATAACATAAAATAATAAATCTTACTTAATGTCTTATTTCAACTTTGAATTCAATCTTGTTTAAACTATTCAATTGTATTTCACGATGTTCAAAATACAAAACATTGAACAGTGTTGGGGAAAGTTGAAGAAGTGATTCACTAAATTTCTAGCCCATACGTAATAAATATTGAGAGACAATTGCAGACTGTGGAGAAATTAAATTTGATGTATTATGTTGGTAGTATGTATAATTCATCTGTGATGCTGTGACAAACAAGGACAGAATTTTGGTCTGAGATGTTGGTAATAGGCCTTACTACGAGAAATGAGACATATTACGGTCCCCTGGCTTGATCACGTGATATGACGTCACAT
>JAGFPH010000150.1:849759-901643 GCA_018207615.1 Philaenus spumarius
CCGTGCATTTATTCATAAGACGGCGTAAACTTGTGCGTAATGTGGTACGAGAAAACTAACTTTGAAAATCTTGAGTAATGGCGTGGCGTAACTTGAACATGTTTCGCATAAAAAACCTTTCAACGAGTGTCTAAGTGAGTCAAATACGGCGAGGCTAGAGTGCTACGAACTAAAAATATAAAGGGGTTGTTTGTTTTAAATTAATTTCAAAGGTTTTGTAAGTTTTTCTCTTTTTTAATAATTTAAAAGTGCACTATAAAATAAAAATACGTAAGTAATAATTTTAAGTTTATCTAAGTCTGCATTTGAATATTTTAATAATATAAGTTGCTATAGATTTAGAATGAAATTATTAATAATTAGTATGTATGCTTGAGTGTCTGAGTTTGATAAGCATGGTTATGATTTGCCAATATATATTCTTGATTTATTTGTGTGTTTTAAAAAACTTAAATGAGGCATTAAAAGATTAATGCCAACTACTATGCTTTCTTAATTTGAGTCCTTTCCTTCCCAGCAGTACTTTATGGTAAATCGAACCTTGTAAATTAGAAAATTAATTTCAGTGTAGCTTATAAGTGATACAAAATGGCGACGGTTGAGAGTGGGAACAGTACGTTTTGGCGGTATGAACTCTGTGTGTAGAAACATAGATGTCGTGCTTCTGAGATGATCTGTCCTGAGCTATCAACTGTACGAACAGATACAATAAATTAATGCGTAACAGAGATTTGGTAGTCAACTGTGATGAACACAGATCTGACTACAACATAACCTGTTTTCAATTTTGGGGTTATGTTTGATTGTTTTTGTTATGATTAAGGGAGTAATGTGTTGTAATATTTTGAATTAATAATTAAATAAGTAAAGTAAAGTATATGGGTTCTAGTTTAGAACAGCTTGACCACAGGTTTTAATAGAATTACACTATATATAACTTTTTCCTATATATATAATGAAATTAGACACTTCACTGATCGCCGGAAATCAATTATAAATATTCTAAAACAAATATAACATAACAAATTAACAAACCAAAAATCGCTTATGGGATTTAACACAGACAATGAACAGACATTTTAATACGATAGGAACAGGGTTGCCAGATGGTTGCAATTAGATTTCAGTGGGTTTATAAGTGCCTCCTATATTGCCTAAAATTAGAAAATAATAACTGTTTAAGTTAGAACCCTACAATATTATAATTATACTGTTATCGGTAACATATTGGGACTAAACAGTATAGGTCAGTACCTCTAGTTTTTTTTTATTCTAATTATATAATGAGATAATAACGACGAAATATTATAATTATACTGTTATCGGTAACATACTGTGACTAAACAGTATAGGTCAGTACCTCTAGTTTTTTTTATTCTAATATAATGTGATAATAACGACGAAATATTATAATAATACTGTTATCGGTAACATATTGTGACTAAACAGTATAGGTCAGTACCTCTAGTTTTTTTTTAATTCTAATTATATAATGAGATAATAACGACGAAATATTATAATTATACTGTTATCGGTAACATATTGTGACTAAACAGTATAGGTCAGTACCTCTAGTTTTTTTTTATTCTAATTATATAATGTGATAATAACGACGAAATATTATAATTATACTGTTGCGTCATCTTTTCGTATTACATATGTTCAATGTGGCAACGTTGGCAATCAGAAATGATAACTTTCTTCTTTTATACTGGTATTCAATGTAATTTATTAACGATAATTGTTATTGTTTTTAAACTAAAAGTTTTGAAAAGTTATATAAATATCTACATATATTTTCGTGATTTCTTTCATTAATTTTGTTTAGTGAAGTTATTATTGATATTTATTGGTGTATTAAGTGATTTGTTTCTTTTATTTAGTGTTAAATAAAAAAAAAAATACTGAAGTTAACCTCTATATTTTCTACTATCTCGTAATTTCTATAATTTTTATTTCCGGCGGATATTTTTCATGTTTTTATAATCAGTTTAACGTGTTCTTTCATAATATGAAGAAATTTTAAAAAAACCTCTGGTCAAGCTGTTCTAAATTTTTACCAGTATATGGATTGAAGATAGGATATAATAAATAATTGTTACGCAGTAAAGTTTTTTTTTTTTTTTTATTAAAATTAACTTAGAAATAATTTGTCAACATTTTATTTATTTATTTTTCATTAATAAATTTGTTTGTAAACGGCTTGTGTAGGCACAGCACGTTCCATAATAAGGGTGCAAAGTTTACTTACTCACCATCAACAAATTGTAACACCTTCGACTTCGCCTCAGGCATCAAATGTTTTTCGTGTGACAAAATCAACTTTGCACCCTAGATACATAACTAATAACTATTTCTTAGTAGAATTCAGAAGTATATGTTAGTCTGTGAATCAGTGATATTTAAACAATAAAATTTTGTTTAGTACTAATGAAATTAATCTGCTATAACAAACAATCAGCTGATCTAAGCTTTTCAAACAAACAGCTGTTTGAAGTGTGATGTAATCGTAACTTATCGACTCTTTAAATCACTAGAGATGTAATAGTTATTTACGTACCTTAAGCTGTAAGAGCGCTAATTACAAGCCGAGGGCGAAGTTTGAGGGCACGAGTGCGTTAAAGCCCAAGGCTGTCATGGCGCTTACAGCTTTAGGTACGTACACAACTTTACCACCCCCCCCCCTAAGTCAGCACCCCCCCTCTTACAACGAGGCATATAAATAACAATGAGACATTACAACTAAATACACATTTATTATTTTATGAAATGGCAAATATTCTTCTATGTCTGAAGGTAGACTTTCTTCAGATTCACTCATTTTCATCACCTATAATAGGCCGTTATATTAAAACAATAAACTGAGGTTACGTTTGTACGAAAACAACAACTCAGTTATGGCAAAATTGATTGTTTCAAATTCAAGCTGACGCTGACTACTAGCGCTCTTGCGACCACTTCTCGAACTAGTAGCGGGTTGTAATGAAATAACATGCATTATTACATATCATGGAGCTTCTATTACATATCATGCAGCTTGTAAACAAGAACTTTACACGCCGCTCGGGATAGGGACGTTTAACATGGGGTGGGCGGTAAAGTAAATTAGGTACTTCTGGGATAGGACAGTTTAACACATGGGATTAGGTTCACCAAATAAAACTCTGTTTCAGTTGCTAATTTCAATGTTTGATTAATAATATTAGTGCAATGTTTGGTTAATTATAAAATAATATAATAGTTAAAATGTTGTGTTGATTTTATATATTGTACAAAGTTATAGAACACCCTGTAAGATATGGGGTTAGGTCAAATATTGTACGTTACACGTGATAACTGCTTTTTTACATCCCTCAGGGGATTATTTTTATTTGCGACGAGATAATGTACAATAGCTGTTACCGTACAATTTTACTAAAAAGGATTTCAGGTTAACACAACCTGTTTTATTGTTGTATAAAATGAGTGTTTTCATGAACTTTGACAGATTTTAACCAGGTAGATGACAAAGCCATTAAATAACAGAGTCCAAAGAAAAAAATATGCTATGCATTATTTCTCCAACAGAAAAAGTACTTCACCTGCAAGTGAATAAATAAATTTAAAAAATACTGCAGATGAAGCAAATATGGAACTAGAAATCATGCAATTTCTATTGAATCACACCTTTTTTTATAGCTTCAAATTGTCTTCCTTTTACCACTGAGAAAATAATATCCAGCTTTGATTGTCCGAAACATATGGGGTAATTTGTCAGCTAAAAACAAGCAAATAATACAATATAACATGTGTCCTATCTCGATCTGCTTTCTGCCTGTCAGTCTGTATGTGATACCTTAAACAGTTTAAGAATTATGAAACTGGGTATGAATATTTAACTAAATAGGGTACGTTTTACTTTAAAAAATTGTTTTCTTGCAACAATCCGTTTTAAAATGGCGGTAGTTGAAAGTTTTCAATGTTAAATATCTATAAAATAATACAATTTTTAAAACAAATTTAAAGTAACTAAATTTATTTTTATTTTATGTAACCAAAAACTATTTTAAGACAAATTCAACGATATATCGTCTTAAATAATTGAGTCATAAATCACGAAGAAAACTCAAATTTAAGGCCACTTCACACCGGCGTCCAGTCACATATCGTTACGTGACAGACGGCCAATTCACACCACAACAGATGTCCGCGGACTTCGGTGAGGTATTGGGCCTACTGGGCAAGCTTTTTCACCCAGTGCACATGCGCAGGGTGAACGACGTAACGTTACGTGACAGAGGAACAATTCACACCGCAACAGACGTCCGAGTACGAATTCCAGAGATCGCTCGCCGAGCAATCCCGCAGATCCATCACAGCGCGCCGGTGTGACTAACGCCGACGTAACATTTTTTGGCAGTGTGAATTGCTGCATTAGAAACAACTGTGGCGAGCCTTTAAAAAAATCTGTCACATTACGCCGGTGTGAAATGGCCTTTTAGTGGTCGAATATAGGTAGGGTTATATCCGATGGCTAGTATGTAGGCTCTATATACTAGCCTTGGGGCTATCCGGGTGCTGAAGGTGGTCATATTAATGAATCAGTTTTTAATTGACAAATAACCCCATAAAGTTTTAAGACTATCGAAGCTAGACATCCCATAAACATAGATTTATCTATTTTAAATCTACACCTTAAACCACAATAAAATGAAAACATTTTTACATCATCCATCGAGTTTGGTATCATTAAATAGTACTTTTAAATGTAACTAAACAAAAATATTTATTTGAAAACACTTTAATAGTAAGAAAAGAACCTCCAAAGTTGTTACATTATTGTTCCTTGTAACCCAAGGCAAGAAATATATAAAAATCTGGAAAATAGCTCTTAATAAGTAGGATTAGTTTCAACGAAGATTGGCTAGTAAATTGTCCTTGAGAGAGTGCGAGTGGCTTTTGTTGTTTACGAGTTATTCGTGTCTTGGGTCTGTTTTGACCCGACTATACCGTTGACGCTACCTTTTTTGTGACCGAGCTATAACCTAATTAGCGATATTTCTGATGTGTTTTTAACATGGATGACTAGGAAATTGATGGTTTATGGAACAATGATTTCGTGAATAATAAGTGATAGCGAAACAGTTGTTAGTGAAATCGAATGTGATCCCGATTTGGCTTTAGATCAGGTACCGGTAGGTAGTGAAGAGGAATCTTGTGAGTGTAATGCTACAGTGAGTAAAAATCACAGTGTAAACAAAGTAGTGTGTAATAATTGTACGGATGAGTGAGGTAACCCACTATGTAAGAAAGCTAATATTTCATTCATGTAATATAACTTAATTATTACTTTATTTCAACTCTGAGGTAAAAATAAATCAACTATTTTCTTAAAAGTTTTGTGTTTGCAATTTTGTTTTAAATATAAATATTATCTTGTAATGTTTATATAAATATGATCAATTGTAACCTAAACAGTAATAATATCCCATGTTTATAATAAATATCATAAAAACTGTATACAAAAACGTGTTTTTTCTTTAACATAAAATTTTTTGTTAGGGGTTTAAGAAATAGTTTTTTTCATAAACACAATTACATATATTTTGATTAAAACAATATTTTTGAATTCTTCTATTTTTGAATAGTTTTAGTATGATGCTTAATTTTTTTCAAACACGGAAAATAAATATAAATTTTTTTTAAATTCGGGTCAAAAAAGATCCGAAAATAGTGAGTAGTAACTTACTTGGCAAAAAAAAAAAACATCTGGTGTGCACATCACACAACTTTCCTTACCAAAATAGATGCTGTATCAATTATCAAATTTCTCGAGCGAGAGATTGATGATACAGTACCATTTTCGAGTTAATAGGAGTATCCGTTTCGAAGAAAGCGGTACTAACTTCAAAACGGTTAATCCCACGGACCTGATTTTGGTCTCAATCGATATCTAACCTCACAAAATGTCAAATTTGATACCAAATACGGCTAGTTTAAAAAAAGACATTTTTACCCCCAAAAACGCCCTTTTTGGGGGCAATTTTTGAAAAAATGGAAAAAGTTGAGTGGGGTATCGTTTTTGACATTATTTTGGACGCTGAATCGAATGAGGCCATTTCAGAGATAAAAACAAAATAACTTGGTTTTTGTAATAACTTTTTTCAACGAATTTTTAACGGTCTTTCGCGTACATAGGGTGTTAAGGGGGTCGGAGTAGAGTATGTTAGCAAAGTTTAATCAAAATCGTTAGAGGGAATTTGGAGTAAATACCAAAAATGTGCTAAGAACTGCTCCCACGGTAAGACACCACCTCCGATTTGCTTAAAAATTTACATGGGTTTAATTGCTTACATGTTTGAAGATATCCTGTAAATTTCAGTTCGATCCGTCCAGCCGTTTGCCCTGTGCACTCCGGACACACACACACACACACACCAATTGCCAAAAATGCATTTTTTGGACTCAGGGGGCCTTGAAACGTAAAGATATTATGAAAACTCGACATCGAATTTTTGGGTCGATCGCAATACTTACCTTACCTAGTATAGGGTAAGGAAAGTAAAAAAAACCATGATAGGAGTTAAGGGTTAATATAGTAGAATTAGAAAATATTTTATGCAAGTGAATCATTGGGGTACTTTTAATTGAGATACTCTTCTCAACATATTTTTAATACAAGTTTAGAGCAGCTGAGATATGTGCAAGATGTTTCATGACGCTGAGTACATTTAAATTACAAATAAACAAAACTAAAATTATTATGATAGTTAGCCTCTTAGTTTAAAGTTGAAGTCAAAGTATATGTTTCCTAAAAACATTCTCTTTGTATATAGTTATAATCTTCTCACAGTGTGAGGCAGATATAGCTTACCATCAATTGGATTAATTGAAATAGAATACAGGGACATTTGAAAGTGAAATCAATCTACCATCTAATTGACAACTTCCTATTTAGATGCAAATGTGTAGCTCCTTATACATAAACTGCATATAGGAAGCAGTTAAGGAGATATTTTTTACAAATAAAATTTGCCTGCATTAGACCAAGTAGCTGGGGAAAAAAGGGCAATATTAAAAATGAAAAATTTTTGAAAAAAATACTTTATGAGTTGATTAAATAAAAAATGAGTTGATTAAATGCGTAACACAACTCTGCATTCATTTTATTTGTGTAAATGTAGGCCTAAATTAATTGAATATGTTGTAAGCATTTATGTAATGTATTTATACCTAGTTGACTCAAATTTTCAACTAAAATATTTGCTAAATCATACAAATTTGAATAAACTGGGTTTTTAAGAAATATTTTATTAATAGCTGACCCGACAGGTGGTTGGTTTGGGAATTTGTGAGAAGTTGTTGGAAAATGGTAAAAAAAGAGAAAGAAAAGACATATTTCTGAGTGATCATTGTATCTATTAACGATTGTGGAAATGGATATGAAATTTGAGTAGTAGATTCAGAAGAACTAAAATAGTTAAAATTTAGGTAAATTTGGAGCTGAATTCAAAAATTTTGTTGTATCCGCTTTGAATAAATTACGTTTGTTCAGTATACAAATTATTTTTTAGTTTCAGCATTTTTGTTTTTTTTAAGTTGGTTTATTTTTTCAAACATTTTTATTTTTAGAGTGATGTGCAGATTAAAGAAAAATTTTTATTTCGGAAAAGGTGTTTATGAATTTGTATTTACTGTTTAATGCGATTTAAGTAGTGTGTTTTTCTTAAATTATTTTTTTATTATATACAGCTATACAAAAGTTTCACTTACCTGAACTAAGTCTTTTACGATATCTATAAAATTTTTGACTTATTTACATGAACAATGCCGGGTACGACAGCTGTAACAAGTTTCCCTTATTTACCTGACCGAAGATGGGTACATACAAAATTTGGTATGGCAAATATAAACATCTGTTCCTTATTTACATGACCGAAGCTGGGTACGATAGCTGTAAACCAGTAATATATTACACTAGAGAAAAATTGAATGGATTCATGACGTGGATTTCGTTTAGATACCCATGCAAAAAGTGTCCAATGGGTCAAATATAAGTTTTAACTTTAAAAAGATTTATCGAAATTGGTTCATTAATTCCGGAATAATCGCTGGACAAATGTAAAAACATAGCATAATGAATTCTAATTGAAAATTCAAATTTCCCACCATCTTGTACAAAAACGACGTATTGGCAAATACTAGCTAATTTCTGGGCCGATCCTTACAAAACTGGAGTGGGACCACATTAGGATGATTCTGTAAAATTTAGAATTTAAAGTCATTCTTTTTACATTTTGAATTTAAAGTGATCAAGCAAAATCAAATTATAAATGAATTGATCATAATGTGAAATGATACACAAAGTGACTAAATGTCAGTTACCACTTTTGTATTTCTATTACTTGTGACAAAGAGGTAAAATAATATATTTTTTCATGGACAATTAATATAAGCTCACATAAATTGCAATTACGCTGAATTTCAATGAATTGAGTTTGGGTTGTATAAATGTTTAAAAGATAATAAATTGCAAGTGGGAATAAACGTAAAAAAAGGATTAAGTATTAAATTTGTGATATGTTTGTAAAGGATAAATAATACATTTAATTTTTAAAACAATGAGAGCTAGAGGGAACTTTTTTGAGGTGATATAGGGAATAAACTAAAATAGAAAAACCCAGCAAACCAAAAGTGACCATAACTGTGGCAAACGGGAATTTCAATAAACGGGGAAAAAAACTATCCATTTCCAGATAACAGCAACAAAGTGTGTGGAAAATCGCGAATCCATGAGAAGAAAATGAAACAAAAATAAAAACGCATGTAATAACAGGGACAACACATGGATACTATTAAAGTCCACACATTTCCAGGTGGTACAAATACATACAAAGAACTAAAATACATTACCCAAAAAGAAATCCAGTGGAATTATACAAAAAATGAAAAAAACATTAGAAATCGGACAAGTTCAAGATCGCATGGAAGATAGTCAAAGGATATGCCTATCGAAAACCTAAGGCTCCTACATAATAAAAATTTTAACAAGGGAATTAAGAAAAATTTAAAGATTAAATAAATAACATGACGAAGTAGTAAAACTAACCAGGAATCTGGGAGATATTCTAAATGCACATAATACAAAGATATAGCCATGCCCCAAGAAGATATGTATAAAGGAAAATATGTGTAATTTACGAGTCGGCCAAACTTTTGTCCTAGAAAAAGGAGAAGAGAAAAACTAGGTTTTGTTTTGACAGTTATGTTAAATAGTCGATCTAATAGAATCGTATTCTAATCGCCGAGTAGAAACTACATTCCAAACAAAGTATCAATTTGAAATGAAGTTAAATAAATTAGCTGGTTCTTTACCTGTTATCCTAAGCTTTTAAGGGTCGGCTCTAGTAAAACAGAAAGCAACCTCCGACTCCAGCGTAGGGGCGGTAGGTTACGTGGACATTGCTCATCCTAAATCCATTTAAAACCCGCAATTGTTCAGATAGGATTTTTTTTAAATACCAAACTCTTGGGGACAGAATTCTTCATCCGAATGGCTTGGTAATTTTTCGCTATAATTAATAGTTACAACATAAAAATTCTGGAAATTGGTTGACCGTGCAGGCCAACCCTAGAACTTCCCGCTTAGTTTGAATTTTAAACGCTTAAAAATGAGTTTATTAAAAAGCATTCTACGCAGTTTTTAAAGCACAAAAAGAAAATGTACAGGTTTATATTGATTGGTTGAGAAATCTGGAAGATATGTTAAAAAAATACCAAAAAACGAAAATTTGTGAATTTTTAAACGATAACTTTTGAATGCGTCGTCCGATTTTCATTTTCAAAAAAGCAGTCGACGCAGTTTTTTAAGCACAAAAAATGTATACATGGTTTTATTATGATTTTTTCGCATGCTTTAAAGTTATTTTTAAAAAACATAAAAATTCCAAAACAAATTTAGGTTATTTTTTTAAATTTCTTCGGATTGGCTCGATGGATTAACTCTCAAATCTAATCAGATCTAAGTTTTGATACACCCTTTCGAATGACATGTCGTAGAATTCAATCGGTTGATTCGTTTTTGAGAAACTGTACGACAAAAATTTATTTACACACATACATCCACACACACACACACGGTCGGACATCTCGGCGGGAACAGTCAGAATGGCTTCCTGGGACCTCAAAACGTGGAGATTTAATGAAAACTCAACTTTTGAAAATCGGACCGAAATCAATAATTTCCCTTTATTGGTAGCGGAAAGTTAAAAATATTTAAAATCACCCTATAGTGGCGGTAGGTTACACGGCCATTGTTCAAATAGTGTTTTAAAAAAAATACCAAACTCTTGGGGACGAAATTCTTCATGCAAATGGCTTGGTAGTTTTTCACTATAATTAATAGTGACAACATAAAAAATATTAAAAATCAATGTTTTAAATTGTTAATAAATATTAAACAAAATGATTTTCTTAGTTTTGAAAAAGCCATTTGCATGCATATTGGCCATAGCTTTAAAATGACATATCGTTCATAATTATCCGATAAAAAATAAAGGAAAAATTTGGATTTTAACTTAACATTGGTGTTATGGAGTGTCAGCGAATCTCTCATAATCTCTGTCCCCTTATATCACTTAATTAAGGAATATCAACAAATAGTAAATTCAAATTAATAAATAAATTCTGGGGTAAAAAATAATTAAAAGTTTTGTAGAAATTAAATTCGTTTTAGATAATTCTATATCTTTCACAAAGTATTAGTTAATTGTAAAAAGCTGGGTTCAAAATCAATAAAAAATAAACGTTACCAGGAACTGGCACATACTTTCTCACAAACATATTTAAATTATTAAACAGATTCATTGTGATTTCATAATTGTAGGTGGGGTAGGAGAGGTGATATTAAAGTAGGAGATTAACTAATAAATATTATTATTATTAGCTAAAGAGAAAACTATTTGATCGATTTCGAACAAATTGCACAAAACATGTCTATTAGGCCTGTATAGATGCACGAAAGAAGACAAATTTTGAAAAACAACCCCCTTTTTGGCCAAAAAAACCCCAAAAATCAGTTATTATTATTATTAGTTAAACAAGAATTTTTAGAAAGATATGGTTTTCTGCATATGGTAGGGTACATTAAGGGCTACAAATAAGCCAAATTTGATCAAAATCGTTAGAGATATAAATCGGAGTTTTTTTATAAAAAAATAGTAACCGATTTTTTGGCCAAAAGGGGGTTGTTTTTCAAAACCCTTTTTCGTGCATCTATATAGGCCTAATTGATATGTTTGGTGCAAATTTGTTCGAAATCAATAGAATAGTTTTCACTCTAGCTTTGTATACATACAGACATACATTTTGTAAAAACCACTTTTTTTACTCAGGGGGGTCCCAAAACAAATATTTCTACAAAAATCTCAACATCGATTTTTTGCGATCACTATACTTTCTCTATACTATAGTATAGTGAGAAAGTAATAAGGGTAATGTATATATCTCACAGTGTATTATATAAAAATGTGTTTTGTTAGTAAAACAAAGTAGAATATAAAAGTAATATTGTTTTAAAACAAAATGTTTTGATTTCTTAGAAAATAGTTCCTGAACTGCCAGTGTTTGGAATATATATACACATGTTAGTTTAAGTAGGCTATCTATATACTGGTACGTCAGACTGGTACAAATAAAGCAAAGGCTCCTCAAAACAGCAAGGTGGAAAACAGAAAGAGTTCCAGCAAAAATCATTAGAGCTCGAGTCAGTAAGAAGAAGTTGTAATGAATAGTATCATAGGAAGCAACAAAATTACAGGTACCATTTCTTGCGAAAGCTTGCTTCATCTAATACATTGCAAGGAAAGGCCAGCTAGGAGCGGTGTGGTTGCTAGAGGAAGTATTGGTCATAGCAGTGAGTCAAACATAAACTCGAACTTTGATCCATGTTTCCTTAGACAATCCTGACCGAACTGGCAGAGTGGGCTATTGGAGGTTCATGTGTCATGAGTGGGGAAACTGCAAAGTATTGTGTTTCATTTCCCAGTACTTCCACGAGTGCCGAAAGGTACCAACGGCCTTTGCACAATGGATTATAACAGAGTTTTTAACGAAGGAAGGCATACATGCAGATATGGCAGTATTTGGAGATGATACACTGTAACGGATCCAGGCATTGTTTGGGCCAGCAACAGTGGCGGCGCTTCGGGTGGGCCCGGGCTCACCCAAAAATAGGGTTACTTTGTGAAGTCTCATATTAAAGCCACAAAACAAAATAAATACATTGAAAGTGGATTTTATGACAAAGAAAATTTGAATGCCAACATTGTACATAATTATTATACAACTGAATAAACTAATTGATCGATCAATCGATTCATTTTGTTTTAGGTGTTTTAGCGTATCGGTCTAGGTTTATTCATAGCAAACAATAAAATCATGGTTTTTGTACAAGTACTATATATTGCATGAAGATTACTGTGTTATTTTAAATTAAGTGCGTTAAAATAAATTAAAAGTGAATTTGGTGAAATGGCAAAACGCCCTAATATATCAGTCTATTTCAGTCGGTAACAAAAAATTGTTAAACAAAATGGAGAGGATGTTACACTGCCTACATCAGTACCAGTTGTGGTTAGGTTTCACAATACGAAAACTGAACCTGAAAAAAATTGTGTTCGCTGATGCGGATATGAATGTAGGAACTGAAGGAATAAAATCGAATAATGAAGACCTCTGTGAAAATAAAGGTAATATTTATAATAATTCCTAGGAGTAATATTTGTAGCACTAATATATCTGGATCTGGTACAATTAGTGATAAAGTCTCAAAACCTACAGATCAACCATAACAACCTCTACTAAGACGTTTTCCTTTTCATCAGTTTTGAGACAGAAAAAGGAATTTTTAGGCTGGTTAGTATAAAATCTCTCTTTGGCTTGAATACAGTATTTTAAATGATTCTGCAATTTGCTGTCTGTCGATTTTTCCGTTCCCAAACTATAACTCAAGAAATAAAAAGTGAATCGCTTAGTTTTGTAATTGAGGGTTTCAGTAATTGGAAAAGAGCTACATAATCTAATTCTGGCTTTAAGCAGCATGAGAACAGCTCCACACACAAACCTAGGCTAGTTACTATACAACCTCTCTTTGGCTTGAATACAGTATTTTAAATGATTCTGCATTTTGCTGTCTTTCGATTTTTCCGTCCCCAAACTATAACTCAAGGAATAAAAAGTCATTCGCTTAGTTTTGTAATTGAGGGTTTCAGTAATTGGAAAAGAGCTACAGAATCTAATTCTGGCTTTAAGCAGCATGAGAACAGCTCCACACACAAACATTTTTGAGTTGCTTGGGAGTCTTTCAAAAATTTAAAATGTAAATTTGGGGAGGACTCGTCAATTGCTACTCTATTAGATGAAACATATGCTCTTAAAGTTCAAGAAAATAGACGGTATATTGAGACAATTGCTGATGTACTTCATTATACAGTCCTACAAGGAATAGCTCAAAGAGGACATGATGAGTCTAAAGACAGTGAAAACAAGGGTAATGTTTTAGAATTAATGGAACTCATATAAAAAAAAGATCCAAGTGTTAGAAAAAAACTTGAATTAAAAAGAGAAAAATATACTCATCATGATATGCAAAATGAAATTCTTAGCACTATGAGCAATATCATGCTAGAACTCATCTCAGATGAAGTAAAAAAGGCTCAGTATTTTGTTATAATGGATTGACGAGTCAAAAGAATGTTCCAAACAATCAGTTGTGATTCGCTATTATTTAAATGGTAATGTTTATGAAAGATTTCTAGGCTTTGAACCTGCAAAAAATTGGATGCTTCTTCTTTGTTAATATGAATTAAACAAAAACTAGCAAACTGTGGAGTTGATTTAAACTACTGTGTCGCACAAACATATGATGGAGCTGCAGTTATGAGTGGATCGTGTGTTGGAGGTCAAGCTCTTTTAATCCGGGAAATTCCACAAGCTATATATACACACTGTATGAACAATACAGTAAATTAAACATCGTTTTAGTGACAACATGTAGAGGGATAAAATCAGCTACAGATTTTTTTATAACATTGCAAGGTCTTTATGTTTTTATGAGTGGGTCGGCAATCCATCAAATGTTTATAGACACGCAAATTAAAATGAAGGTGGGAAAAGGGGAGTTAAAAAAGTTAAGTGACACAAGATGGGCTTGTCAGTATGTTTCATGTTTGGCTGTGAAGAAGACAATTGAAGATATTGTTTTAACATTGGTAAATATTCAGACTGAAAATTTAGAACGAGCTGCAGAAGCATCAGGATTTAGTGAAAAGTGAAACTTCACTTTTATTTTTCATTTATGCCTGTGTACACGTTTGTTGAAGAGTGTAAGGGTTAGCCCATCCATTATATAACATTGCCCATCCTCGGCCCACCCATGAGACATATGCTGGAGCCACCACAGGCTAGCAAGTTTAAGACAAAGGTCAAGTCTCACAGATGAAAACATCCATGCAGTTTATGACCTTATCAAAGATGATCGGCAGTTGATGAAATCGCTTCAGAGGTAGGTATCAGCTATGGGAGTGCAGATACCATCAGTAAGAGCATCAACAGTCTGTGCTCTATTTGTTCCGCGGTTGTTTACTGAAAACTAACCGAAATGCATTAGGAAACCATTGAACACCCCTTCCCAATAACCTAGATTGGTTCCCCTGAGGTTGTCTTTTGTTTGCATCTTGAACAAAGCACTGAGAGAACAGAATAATCAAGAAGTTGAGGATAGTGTGTGCAATTGGTTGGAGAATGAATCGCAAAGATTCTTTTAAGATGGGATCTACAAGCTTTCAAAATGCAGTGAAAAATGTGCAGAGCTTGTAAGAGACTATGTTGGGAAAAAAGGTTAAGTTTGTAATTTTTCATGATCAATAAATGTATTAAAAAAGTTAGGTTTATATTCGATTCAACCTCATAAACACTATCATAATTTTGGTCTTCCATAAAATTTATTGGACTATATGTATGAAGTTTTATTGTGTGTATAAGTTTATAGAAAATTTGAAAATTACATTCTCTACGCACATGAATACCAGTGGCACATCAGTAATCAATATAAAATTTAATAAGAAGGCTCGAGCAGATTTCTTTGTCCTATTAGAAAATATGAGATTCTTAAAACACGAATAATCAACTGCACTATGAAACAAATGATTCACATTTTTTGTAAAAGACAGTGAAATAAAAGTTTGATTTGTTTTATTTGCTTTCTGTATTACACAGAGCCTGCTATAGACAGTGCGCACATTTCTCATCAACATCTTTCAATACTAACATCAAAAACTATTATATGTAAAGATTAGGACTATCTATTGTACAACAGTGAAATATTTTTAAATGATTTTCATATCTGAAAGAAATGATCATCTGTAAATAAAAGGATAAGATTTTGTTGTTGTCTAAAGTGCTTTTTGAGTATATTCAAAAATAAAATTTGCCCATTGGTAATAAAAATGTTTAATTAGAATAAACAAAGGTTGATTTGTTGCCTATTTATAGAATTAACAAAGCAACCACGTGTACACAATAACATATAAAACTGTTGATTAAGGTTACCAGCTTCAATACAATAACTCAACACAATTTTACACGAGGACTACTAATTTTTTTCATTACGAAGGATTTAGGCTTAGAAATTTACTCACATTACATGAAATATTATTGTACATAAAATAGTAAATTATCCCTTTTTATATACAAGTAAGATGTTCTACTTAAAATATAGACTTGGCTGAATTATTTTGCTCGAAATCGTGCATTGGAGTGAGCACTGAAATATCTCCTGGTTTTAAATAAATGAGCTAATGTACCAATCTGATTGTACAATAATTTATTGTTTAAAGCATTTGTTTTACCTCTTCTAATGTATTTATCCTAACACAAAATTAGAATCAAAGAATTTTTGTTATAACTCAGCACAATATAAATGTTTATCCTAGCTTTCATCAAAATCTGTTGTACTACCAAATTTAGATACTAACATTAGCCATTCATAAATATGATCTTGTTAGCATCTTTTCCAGCTTTGTTCAGTTATTTGAATTAAGAAACAAACCTCATACGATATTGTAGTCATAACATGTATTGATGTCTAAAAATCAGAAATACACCCTTGAAAAAATCTATTTTCTTTGTAAATAATTTACATGTTTATGATGTTGAAGAATCAAAATTTCTTCTTATAGTAAAGGGATGAATAAAAAAAATAACATATTACATATTAATGGTGACAGTAAATTATATTTCCCTTATGAATTAAAACCTAAGACGTACAAACACTAGAACTTCAGTTGGACCACTTGGTTCATATCTACATCTGGATGTAACAAAAATTACACAACAAACGTCTTAAATTGGTTGTAACAAGAAGGAATAAAAAATTAAACATAATATAATAAAATACATTTAAGGATTTAAAATAATTATTAAAAGTACATAACAAAATGAAATAATTAACCATTTATAAGTTAATCTAAACAATATAGCTGAAATCATAAAATTAAGCTGAACATGTATTCTTAGTGTGTTTACAGCATATTACATTTATTCATATAAAATCATGGTGAACAGGAATTTTGAAACAGTTTAAAAATAAAATTAATACAAAAATCCTTAGTAGTATTTGGAAAATAAAAGCAATAAGGATAAAGCAATTGTGCTATAGCACAATGATAAAGTATAATAATATAAAAAGCTCGAATATTTAATACATTGTAGAATAAATAATTGAAAATCTTTTATAGATTTTGTAATTTCATATGTTTTGTATTTCAATTATTTAAAGCTGCAGAGTATTGCAATAACAAAATGTTTAAAATGTATTTGTAAAACAGAATTTAAAAATTTTAAACTATATATATATATATATATATATATTATCCTACAAAATAGTGATAAAAATTGTGATTTAAACTCACCACATGCTCAAAGTTGAGGAAGGGAGAATGATAGAAAGGCCAATAGCATGAATGCAGTGGCAGTGGTATATTTATCGACTCACAATTCCATTCTACTATTTATTTAACAATTTGCATTTATCACATAGAACATTTATTTTTAATTAAAAATATAATATCAATTATTTGTGACTAAACTATTAAAGAGACTTATGGTCAGAGATTCAAACGAAAACATACTGAAGTCATATGATGTTAACACCTAAAACAGTTTAGAGCCTTATTTAATCAATCTAGAAATATACCAAATTCAGTATAAATAATAATGTAGTTTTTGAGACTACTGAACCATTCATAGCAACCATGTTTATTATTAAATTGTAGACTCATTATGATCTGCTATTTTGTAAATATTCATGCTAATAGCATTATAATTCAGTAAATGCAAAATTAATTTATTTTCAACTTATATTCTCTGATCATCAGTCTTTGTACTATACAAATGAATTAATCAATTTTATTTCTGTCTCTTTTCTGAGTGTGTTTGTCTTAAACAACTTAAAAAAGACTAACATTTTGGTTAAGTATATAACAAATCTTCATAATAAAATTCAGTAACTTGTGCAAAAGACGGAACTACCAAAAATATTACAGTTAGTTGTACAAAACATTCTATTGAAGTTTATGGGAAACAATTAATAATAATAGTACTGTAATAAATTGCTTCTTTCATTGCTATAAAACCCTTTGAATCCTAGTTCATAATTAAGACTAGATCATTCAATTTAAAATATGTCAACAGATATTTCTTCTTTTTCAAATAATTTATTCAGAACAAATTGTACATAGCTATAAATTAACGTTAACACAGTTAAGTCGAACATTCGCTAGCACTTTAGGTAAAATGAGTTACCTTTTATACAAGATTCAATTGTAATGTCTAGATTCTAATTTTTTGACTTTACTAACATATTATTGGACTTAGTTAATTATAATATACTTTTAACGTTTGGCACAGGATAAGACAAGGTCACTTAATAGAAACAAGATGGAAAATTGACAAAGGAAGTAATTAAAATCATGAGTAGTCATTTCAAAGAATTGAATGTAAAATATGTTGGCAAGATTATAATTCAAAACGACTTTAATTCTTTAAATAGTAAAGTAGACGTAATAAATCTTTCCCCAAAAAGTTTGTAAGATCTACAATCATGAAATTATTGTTGCTCATCTTAGTATAAAACAACTTATAAGTGCCACTCCAGCCACTTCAATGTTTTGCTGAAAGTCATCCAAACCCTTGTTAAAATAAATAAATCAAATGAAAACTTGACTGCAGACAAGTTGAAGCATGAACAATCTTTTCCAATAGCATTTGGCTCGCACACATAATACTGTAAGTATAAGTTAAAATGACCAAGTTAACAACTGATTGAAATCCCGAAAGAAAACAAAGACTTAAAATTTAGTTTACCATAAGTTTTTATTACCGTTATTCGGTATTAGGTAAGTCACAGGTACTTATATACATTCGATGAATCTTTTAGTTTAAAACTCATTTTCGAGTATAATCTTTTAGGTTCACCCTTTCAAATGATCATAAAATACATCACAGTTAATTAATATCGTACTTGCTGTTAGATTACTATGCTCAGTTCAAGTAATTTAAAATGTTAAGATTTTATGAATAAGGAATATTAAAAAATTTAGTGCTTTATTTAAAAGCACTGGTTAAAAATGTGTAACAAAATAAAAATACTACAGAAATTAATTAATATATATCTATTAATAGAGATACTTTTCAATCTTGCTAAGTATTTTTTTTCTAGAACAACATTCTTTGGAATTAATACAATCACATTGGTTTGGTAAGCAAAATAATAATATTTTCTAAAACACAATGGATCTTGTAACAAATTTAATATTTTTTTATTTTATAACTACTCAGTCATATCAGATGGTAAATATTTCATAATCTATCCCTTACAAGGTAAGTAATTCTGTCACTATGTGTTCCTAGCTTAATAGTTCTGAGTATTAAGCTAGAAATTCACAGGAGATCAATTACATTTACTTAATACTATTGGATATTGTATCAAATATTGACAGCATTAATGCCTGCGTAAGGTCCAATATACTGCTCCACTCATGGCTACATATTGCATAGAGCAATTTTGGTTCTTTTCTATTGCATTACCGAATACCAATAATTGAATACTAAAAAAGAGTACTCTGCTTTTGTCAGTACAAACAAAAATCCTAACCATGCTTAAATTTAATATAATAAAGTACAATACCTTTTATTTTCCATCAGTGAACCTCTTTTGTAGAACTTTTGACACGTTTCGAGATATTTATCTCATCCTCAGAAAATCCCTCTTTGCATGGAGGTCAAACGTTAATTTTCTGAGAATGAGATAAATATCTCGAAACACGTCAAAAGTTCTAGAAAAGAGGTTTACTGACAGAAAATAAAAAGTATTGTTCTTTATTACATATATTAGTGACCTGGATACTGAAAAAATGAATTCATTATTTAAATTTAAATCTGCACAGATTACGAATTACTGCTTGAAACAAGCTTCAATGTCAAATGACTTTATTGGTTCGATAACTCTTATGACTATATGTTTGCTGATAATACTCAATTGTAAAAATACTAAAATAGTAATGATTTCTTTTCATCATGTGGATGCAGTGTCATAAATTTCAAAATATAAAATTTGCAAGATGTAAAATAATGTTTGTACACATTTTAATAGTTTTGAGGAATATTTCAATCAATTATAAAAGTGTTAAGTTCATACTCTATTAGTAGTTTAGCTTTTTCTTAAGACTCTTAAAAATGCATTGTTTTGAAACACTTAACTCCATATTGAATCAATCTCAGGGGCAAAATATCAATTTAAAAGGGATTTGTACATGGAATATAATTATTGCAGAAACTGCACATTTTATAATAGTAAAGTTAGATTATATGATTTAGTTTTGGTTTATTTCAACTCGTACAATATGTTTTGTACTGACCAATTCTTTAATTAATAGAATAGCTTGTAAGTATTCAATATAATTCTGGTAAGCAATGGAAAGTACTACACACATCTATTCTTACACAATGTAAAGTGTATAAAACTAATACAAAGTCTTGCTAAAACTTAAAACTATATGGCTACAAAATATATACTTGTAATATTGGTAACAAATTAAGGGTTAACATTAATAAAATGAATATATTCTAAATAATAAAATAGGTAATAATAATCATAGCACTAACTCAATGATATGAATAATAATATGTAGAATAAATCAAATAGACGATCTATCTGTAAAATTTACTTTTAGTTCAAATTAGTTATTTTTACTTATAATTAACTTGCAAATTGGTAAATGAATTTACATTGCAAAACAATTTTAATTGCTTGAGAGATTGGACATAATTCACACAGATTTAAACATGATGTTTGAAGTTGTCCTTTATATTAGGTCCTATATATAAGAAAAAAAACAAAGTGACAGTGAACACTTATCAAACTATAGTGATGTAAGTAAATCAAACTTTAGTACTACTTACAAGAAATATTTGCTTGTGTGCTTTTTAAGGCTTGATAACATTGCATCATTTAAATATGTCGACTGTACTTATTTAAAACACAAAAGTATACAAATAAGTGGATGCCATTAATTACTTTTTAAATCATATTTCTTAACTACACTTTATATTTTGGACGAATTTTAGTTTTTAAATTACCTATTTAATAGAGAGTAGATGAAACAACACAATATTTTAATAATCTGCGACTTGCATAGAATGTTATAACTAAGAGCACATAGCTTTAGTACAATTAAAAAAGTTTACTTTCAATTCTCATAACACATTCAAACATCAAAATATATTATTTCTTTGTTGCTTGAAAACTATTAACAAGAGTGATACATTTGTTTAAAACTTTACTAAAAGAGCTCTATTGTGCACAACATAAATATCCACAGAATACATTTTGTTCAGTGCAGTTTGTGGTACTTATTAACTTCGTATAATTTGAAGATTTGTTTTTAACATATCCTGAGAATTTTCACATTTTAACTCAGCTTAAAAAACATTTTCATGGAAATACAAATCTCCACATCACTTGCAGTACAAAATGTACACAAGTTTAAATTTCGTGCAAAGTTGATGTGGCAAAGGGAAATTGGTAATAACATAAATCAACTACCCAAACTGAACGGTAGAAGTGAATCTTATAAAACTCGCACATCAAACATTTTCAATACCATGGAAAAATTACAGTACATTTATGTAACCCAAATTGGTGGAAAATTTATTCCATAAAATAAATTTTGTATATCAAAGGTATTAATAAACACTTTCAAAGTAGTTTATTGAAACTTTAGTAAGGATAGAAAAATAAACATTTTAAAATGTATAAAGTGGTTTATTTATAAGTCAACAAGTATTTTCAAGGCAAAAGGGCTGAATTGAGGGGTACATAATTTTAAACATTTATTTTTGCAGTGTTCATCGCTATGTGGGTTCCATATAAAGCAGAACACATTATAATATTTTACAATAATTAGATTTAAATATGATTTTATAGTTCTCAATAAAGGTAGCTCGAACAAATATAGGATATTTTTATTACAAAAAAGTACAGAAGGTTATGACTGTGTTGTTTTATCTACTCCTAAGATTAACATCCGACATAGATAAATATAAAAACAGAGCTGGGCAAGTATAAGGTTGATTGTCTACTACAACTCATTATAGTCTTGTAAATAATCATGCCTATGGGTATATAAGAGACCATTAAATTTTAAGTCATGCTAAATAAATTGGAATATTTAGCTTAGATATTAGAGGCATTCATTAAGTGGTATTATTACATAGATTCTAATTTAATTTATTCAAAATCCGATTCTATTAAAATATCTTGGATTTTAAACTTGTATAAAGTATTCCAGCTTTCATATTAACATAGACACTTGAGATGTCAAAAATACAAATTTTATAGAAGTAATATAGAGCATTTGACCAATAAGTCTAAACTCTATATACTTGATCAACCTCCAATAGTTGCTGGTGTTTTGTTTTTCTTTGTTTTCATTAATCTAAAAACATAGGTAAAATAATAATAACAAAAAGATATAGCATACACTACAAAACTAAGTGATAAGACTGGATCGCTACATTGGGATATTGTAAGTAATCTAAGGAAACTTAGTTTGTTCTAAAATGATAAATCACAGTTGAGTTATCAGTATAATACTGGTTTATATGCATGACATATCTAAAGTAATCCATATATTGTTATAAAAACATTGTCATAATTATCTGTGTCCAAGGAGGAGGTGATGGGAAAAGCAAAAGGAAAATCTGTTAAGAAACTTCTTGTAACTACAGTAGAGTCCCGATATTTCGAGTTGAATGGGACCGAGAGTACCTCGGATTATGAGAAACTCGAATTACATGGAATATGTGGAAATTAAAATAAAACCGCAAAAATGGAAGTTTTATTAAATATACACTGTTGTGTATTGAACACTGAGGTAAAAACGTAATTTTATAAACAGTACAAAAATATAAATTTACTTTTTAAAGAAATCATAAATAGTTTTTTGTTTAACTATACGAGCAGCGATGTCACACCAATGACAGAGTAATACGCTATCAGCTGCAGTAGCTTCTGGTTGTTGATCAACGTAGCGTAGCGCTGCAACCATATCAGTGATTAAACAAATGTCACATATAATACAGTAGTGGGACTGATTTATTTTTAGACATGCCCAGAATGGTATCGAGTCACCTTGTAAGAGAGGGGTGAGGAATACTGCAGTGGAGGGAAAAGTTTGCTTCTAAGGTATTTTTGTATATTGAACATTTGCGACTCACATTACACAGAACCTTGGATTACCAGGACTCTACTGTATTAATCTTTTTAAACTGTGTTTCACAGAAACTGTGATAAAGTAAATTAACTGTTTTTTGTATTATTATTGTTTTTATTATTCATGGCTAACTTTGATGTAATTTTACTAGATTACAAAGACTGTGCTCACAGACAATGAGAACCAAAATAGGTTATTGCTTAAATATAATATATATAATACATATTAATTTATTTTAGTGTAATTTACTTTTTTATTAAAAAATATTAATTTAAAAGACAATTATTTAGAAAATTTAAATTATATTTACACTTTATACAGTTTAATATTATTGCAATAATTTTGTTGTACAATAAAATCTTTTTTTAATACTAATGTTTATAACATATTAAAAATGTCCATCTTAAAGTTTCAACTTATATCAAAAAATTGAGAGATGTTTGAGGAAGGCTTTGAGCCCTTTGCATAAAATGTGTTCTTCAAGTGACAAATAATATATTGCTCGATTAAATTATAACATTATACAGAATTTAACTTTGGTGCTTTATGTGAACTTGAATACCACAGCAAATCAATTTGTATTACAAACATAAAGTTTTTTTTTTAACTGTTGACAAAATTTTAAAGATCTGAAATGGAATCAGAATCAATTATTTAAAAGTTAAACAAATAAAAAAGGTACATTTGATCTTCTTATAAGAAATAATTTTAGTTCTTGCATATTGATTCTAAAAAGTACTGTTTTTACCCAGCTCTGTGTATTACATAGGTAGAAAAATATTTTGATCTACTGTCCAGCAGTACTATGGCTTAACTGTCTATCTAGTGTAATAGACAATCAGCATAAGTAAAAGATGCAGGTTTAGATGGCAGCACTGGTCACTCATCTTCTGGACGTCTCTCTCGCCTACACGACATGCACCGACTGAAAACATATCAATTTTGTAACTTCAAATTTGTTTAAAGGAAATGCAAGTTTTTGACAGCTAATCCTTTTTCATAATCATTTTTTGTCACAAATAGAAATAAACGGTATCAGTTAACTGACACAAACTTTCTCCCAACTTACTGTAGTCAAAATAATATTGTTTTTAATCATTTTATTTATTACTTTTTAGAACAAAACAAAAAAATAATATTCTACCTACGTCAATCGTATAAAAAAGATATTGTCCCAGGCGGGATTCGATCGTGCGACCTTTGAATTACTGGCCGTCCTCGCTACCGTTGTGCTACCCCGTGCGGCCGTCGCCATGATGCTAGATTGACAACATAAACTTGTTTATTTTTTAACATTTCCCCATAATTATGAAACGCCGAAGTTTTGATAAAAGCGGGTGGTGTCATTTTGTTTGGCATCTTAAACACTATAAATACTGAAAATTTGATCAAAATCGTTAGAGCCGTTTTTGAGAAATTTGCATTTTTGTCGTTTTTTATTGGTTTTTTGGGGTAAATTACCCTTAAAAATTACAAATTCCAAAAAATGAAAAAAACGCCTGGAGATATTAGGGTTTAGTACCTACATACTAAATTTCATGAAAATCGGACCAATAGTGTCCCCTCTGGTCGTGTATACATACTGACACACTGACAGACAGACACCACGTTAAAAACACTTTTTTGGGTTCAGGGAGCACCGAAAAAAAAAATTCCACTAAAAATATTTTTGGGTTCAGGGAGCACCAACACAGATAATTGCACTAAACAATTTTTTGGGGTTCTGGGAGCACCAAAACAGATAATTCAACTGAAAATTCAAATTCGAACATTTTTACGAAAACAATACTTTCTCCATATACTACGTATAGGGTGGAGAAAGTAAAATATAATGTACAAACCATCTATACATCTTCATATTAAAAATTGTTTCCTGTAAGAAGCCAATCTTGATTTACTTAATCATATCTAGGTTTATTTTTTTGACTATTAAGACAAACTAATATTTTTATATAAGTATCTAAAGAGATACAAATAAAGACAAAATAATGGTAAATTTTAAAATTGTACTTAAGTTTCATTTCATATACAGTAGAGCGTCGAAAATCCGAACTAATTGGGACCAAAGGGGGTTCAGATTATCAATTTGTTCGGATTTTTGAAAACAACCAAGAAAAAGCCATTTAGGCTAAAATATATGCCCTTTAATCGATTAAAGTGGTTAAACAGTACAAGAGGTAATGTAATTACAATACAGTATAAGACTACTTACATATGATTTAGAAGAACCTGCACGTACACATGTAACTCTCAATTATAGTACAGTACATAATTACAAGTTCACTTCATTGGCGGATTCAGGGGGGTGGGGCTGTGGGGGCTGCAGCTCCCCCTTTGGGTTTTTATATTTTTGTTTAGTCGTCTAAGTGGCAGACTACTCAATTGAAATTGAGTTGCCTAAATCAATATTGATGCTGCGCTAGAAAGCATAAGGAAATGACTCAAACTCGTCACTTTTTAAAGGTACATAATCGTTAGACGGCTTGTTTTGAGAAGAAGATAAGGGCACCACTGGATTTGTCAAGATTTTAACTTACTACCACGATCTAATCATTCTCCACTTTTATAGTTTCTTAGATATGAATTTGTCTGTAAACCCTTGCCATTGGACAGTTTCCAAAAATGAGAAAGCACATTTTGCAATCGATATGTATCTATTACAAATCTATAATCTATATGCAGTATTCGTATAATAGTTTTTATATCGATTTGATGTGCAAGTTCTATATTTTTGTTTAATATAAGTAAAACCTGGTTTAGTGTTCCGAACTATTCGTGTATTTCCGTGAAATATGTACATTTTCAACGCCCTAGGCGCGTTAGCCGTTACCTTTTCATGTCTGGCTGGAACTATATACTATAAGTTTGTGATAATTTTGTTTAGTTTAGTTGTAATTTAGTGGAATAAGTTTTTAGAATAAATATATTTAAAATTTTCAAGTACAGTACAACCTTGTTAAATCGGACCAGCCGGAACCACGGCCGATCCGACATAACGAAAAACCGTGTTAGCCGGAGAAAGAGCATAAAACATAAAAAATACACTGAATACTTACAATATTTTCCTTTATTACGGAGGAAAACACTATAAAAATATTAACTGGTCACAATAAAACGAAAAACACTTCTGTGGACTGTCTACTTTTTGGGGAAAAAGCTTGTAAGTTTCTGTTGCGTCAACTTCGAGTAACGTTTACGTGCCGCACGGCAAACAAACTCGGCGGAAACACGATCACCGAGCAGTACGCTACGATTATGCGCTCGTATAAAGCAATAGTGCTACCAAAATGCATATTTTTATTTATTGCAAACCAATCCGGGTTACCCGGAGATCCGACTTAAAGGGGCCCGACAACGAGGTTGTACTGTATACAGTTCAATTCTATGATTCTCTACAATTTGTTACAATAAAACTTTATTTTTGGGTAAAGCATATAATCCTTAATTCCTATTCAAAATGGGTGATCGTGAAATAGTCTAAAAAGACGTTTTCAAACCCTGTATTCCAATACTATCATATATAATACTGTATGTATGACACTGTTATAATGATTACACAAAGAGAAATGAATGAACTTTCTATATGTTTACTGCTAGCGCTAAAGCAGCTTATTAGCGTGACAGTGAAAATACTGACAGCCAGTCTGTTGTGAGGGCGAGTGAGAGCAGGTATTAAATAAGAAGTGTTTGAAAATAGATAATAATGTCAAACTGCGATGAAGATTTTTGTGAAATTTTTAATGACGCAATAATTGGATTTTACGAAAACGAAATTTTTTCAGGGGCTGCCTCAGAACGCGTTCGGATTTTTGATGTTTTGAATTATTGACGTTCAGATTATCAACGCTCTACTGTAATATGATTTGGCGTGAAGTCTAAAAATTAGTCTTCTATAACTATTTTGTATCCAATGTTTCTAAGGAAAATGACCACAATAATAAGTCGGATAATATTTCTTTCAAAACTTTAACCTAATGTGATCATGGTTTAGATATTTATTCAGTTTTATTAACTCATAGCTAGGCCCACAAGTTCTCCAATTATATTAAACATCAAATAATGCGTATAAAGACAAATTGTTTTTACAATTTTATTTTTTTAACAAAACAAACAGTTAATGTAATAAACATTATTTCCCAAGCTAACTCAGTTTGTGATTAAAATTAAGCAATAGGTGTCACAAATTAGGTTAACCACCTTGAGATCTTTTTTTAAGACAGAACGGATTTGGTAATGGTTGTGCACTGGCTTCCCCACCACTGTGTGGTAATATATCTTTCAATCGGCCAAGTCAGTATGTTTTATCACAAGAAACTATGCTTATAGCCCAGTCAACGAATGATTCTAGAAGGAAAGTCAATAAGCGGAAAGACCAAATATGGTACATTGTTTGAGGTACCTAGTAGTATAACATACTAAAAGTCCTTGACCCTAAGGGTGGCGGAAGAGGGGGGGGGTTTAAGTTCCCTAATTTAGATTTTTGCTTGTATCTCAGTACGGGTTGGTCCTAAAAAAATGTTTACGTATACAAAATTAAAGCTGACAAAATTCTCTACATTGTTCATTCCTATAGTGTTTTTGCTATCTGTAACCGTTAATCCTCTATCCGGCAAAGAGTACCTGGGGTACCCTTTTAAAGCATCATCCCACTGGCAAGGAGTACCTCAGGTACTCTTTCAACAAGCATTTTTTAAATCAAAGTTTGTGAATCTAAATTAATATTTAAATAATTCATATTATATATCATTGTACGCAGAACATTCTAAAGATTAATTTGGTTCATAGTTTATTACATTGTGACATATAATAAACACGTAAAAATATACAAAGTCACGCAAGAAATGTTGGAATGTCGTCCAGTTTGTTTGATGCGATAGAACACGAATAAAATGCGCGTTTTCTACTCGTTTTTTGATGGTTAAATTTAGTTTTGGAATAATTTTGATTACTCCACTGCTTAGGTCAAACCTTTTCCTTTGAAAATATTTTTTCTGATTGTCACTGCCTTTTATCAACAAATAGTTACAGATGTTTATGTAACACCTTACACAAGCAGTTTCTATACTGGTAAAGAGTACCTGCAGGCATCGATTAGTTTTTAGCGATTATTTATTTAGTAGTATTATAAACCAAGTAATTTCGTATTGACATTATCTTTAAATTTATGTAAGTATCGATAAGAAATAAACAGTTCTTATTGAACAGAAGACCGTGAAGTTTACGAATATTTAGTATTTACCGCTTTTTTCCTACTTAAAATAGATATTTTAGTCAGACAATTTGTCATAGTTAGCTCACTCTTTTTCCAGTTTTTTTAGACTGAAACTGTAAATTTGTCTATACTGTAATAGCCTACTTACTAAATAATATGTGTATTATATGTTAGTTTAAGTTAGGCCTCATTTTCAGCATTTTTGGAAACATATTTTGTGGTTTCCTGATCTAGGCTAAATGGCTAAAGTTTGCAATTAGTCTCCTGACCATATTGTAGTTTCTAGAAGAAATTTTTTTCCTTCTTACTAAATAATTTTATGTATTATATTTTTGTATATTTAGAACGAAATTAGGCTTAATTTTATGTCTTTTTGTAAATATTTTTTGTCAACATGGCTAAAATTTAGAATATACGCCTCCGTACCATATTTTAGTTTCTAGAAGAGACATTTTTTCCTACTTCCTAATTAATTTGTATATTACATTTTTGAATGTTCATAACAAAATTAGGCCTCTTTGTGATGCCTTTTTGCAAACATATTTGTGTTTTTATAAATGTTTTTACTCGTAGAAAAACAAATTCTAGTTTATAGAAGACAATATATATGTATATGATACCCCAACAATTTACACTTGAAGTGATTTTTGTAGGATATATTATCCTTTATAGTATAATATAGTTTAGAAACACTAATTATAAATATTGAAATTTTTATAAATGTTTTAATACTAAAAGGATTTTTTTTGCAAATTTCCCAAAAATTACTATTTTATTTCCCATAAACATATTTTTTTTAAAAATGTTAACTTTTTTTATTGTTTCTTGTAGAAAATTATTTTGTCTACATTTTTCATATCTTAGATTTACTATGCAATTTTTTAACATTTTTCCAAGGAGCCAGCTTTTGAAATTTCCATTTACCAAAATAGTTTTTTTTCTATTTGTGATGCAATTAATGTTTGTGTGGTAATTGTTCAAAAAAATCAAATACACAGAAATGTTTTCTGTACATTTTCTGAACATGAAAATGTATAATAGTATATACTTTACTGAAATGGATTAGATTATAGAGGTGTTTAAAAGACAATGTGTTCGAGTAGTAAAAACGTGCAAGCCAGTATAGAAATTTCTAACTGCCAGATGGAGGGTTAATGAAATATACGCTCTCAAAAATCGGTAGTTTTTGAAAAAAAACGTTTCTTCCCATTGGAATACTTTATTATTTGTTCCCCATGCGGTCTATCCTCGTGAGCTCTCTCCAGTTCTTACCTCAGTGAGTTACATAAGCGTTTGTAGAAAGTCAAATTATTATGTTTTTTAGTATATTATTTTATTTTATTATTACTATTATATCGCGATGTCAACGGAAAAGTATTTTGTTAGCTCGCTTTAGTTGAGTTAGTTTAGTAATGTCATACGTAGGAAGTAAAATTATTGTGTTTTTTGCCTTTATATTTTATCTGGTATATTTTATTATTATTATATCGCAATGTCGACGGAAACGTGTTTTGTTTGTGACGAGAATTTGTACAAAGGTGGTAGGAAAGTCCTGTGTGAGTGCAAAAGTAATAGCTTCACTGATAATTATCAGTTTACAAAGAAATAACGCAAAAAGCTTCAAATTTATAGGTTTAACATCAATCAAAGTTCATTCCACATGCAGAAAACATTATACGTGTGCTGAAAGCATTGCAGCTTATGTGAAGAAACAGGCTCCTGTTTTGAAACAGCCAATGATAAGTCAACAGATTCACAAGTTGTTGTCATTGCAGAGGACACAGACCTCATAGTCCTTCTGATTGTGCTAATCCCCAAAGACCAAGAGACATCATAATTATGAAACCGGGCCGAGGAAAGGTGCCAACCAGTCTGTATTCTACTCCTTAGTTACAGGAGCTCAAGGCATTATGCTCATCCATGCTTGCACACGATGTGATACTACAACAGCAGCCTTCCGCAAGAGTAAACTTGCATTTGCCAAACTGTTCAAGAAGCATGCAGATGTAGCATATGCTGCTGAGGTCTTTGACAGTCCTTCAGCCACTCACAAGCAGATTGCAGAGCAGGACAATAATTGTTCCTCCGGTTGTACAATGCCCCGAAGTAAGAAAAATCACTCAACAAATATCGCTACGACACATTTGTCAAGTCTGTGGCGAAAGTACAGCCCGATATCTCATCCCTCCCACCATCCGAAAGATCAGCCAAACATAGTCATCGGTGCTACTTTCTGATACAACAATGGCAACACTAGCTTACGCCCAGAGGAATGGGGGTAGGAGCGGAACACAATGGACTGCCTCACTGCATCATCCAATAGCCTCAGATGACATTTTGAACATAATATTCTGCAAGTGCAATGGTGACTGCAGCACTGCATGCTGGCCTCAATTGTTTGTTCTACTGTCTGCAGTAACTGCAGCGGTACCTTGCACAAACCGCAAGACCTATTGCGGAAGAAGAGGATGATGCAGATGAGGAAGAAGAACCTCCCCTACTAATCTCTCCCCTCGACACTGAAGAAGATGAAGAGGACTACACCAGCCAGATGGACTGCCTAGAAGATCCAGAAGCTGGTCCCTCCCGCCCAAACCGACTACGACGATGAACGAACGCAATGATGACTCCCAACATGATGACCTGTAAGCTATGTTACCACGAATTTCTCCCTTGGTTTTATCATCACACACGTTTGTGACTTATTGCAGGCTTTGTAAAAACATTGATTTACTATTTCTAATCGAAATAACAGCCAGTTTGGAACAAGAAATATTTTTGAATAAAGTTCCTTTACGCAGCTTGCGGTAGGAGTTGACAAATAGAAAATGTAACGCGTAACTAAAAATCGTTATCGAATAGGTTGCTATAGTAATGAATGTAAATACATTCAAGAAACATGTGTTTTGGTTTATCAATTATTTAAGTTAGGAGACGTTCGGTTCCGTCCGGCGTAGTTCGGATATTATCGTCAAGCGCTGGTATTAACAATTAAAAGTGAGTTTATAAATTATCAAGTATTGCAATTTTGTAATGTAGATTAAAAAAATGGAAAGTATGTGTAATACAAACTTAGAAAAGTAAGTTAATATAATTTTATATTTTGATACATTGTACAGTGATGGAGTAATAACGTTTAATGTGATTATAATAAATTAGTAAAATTAATTATAACCTCAAAGCTAAGATGGTAAACGATAAACATAGTTAAATGTAGATTTATTGTAAATATATTCAATAAAAATAAAATGTTGGTTCATCAGTCTAGGCATAATTTAAATTTATTGTGTGTATGTTTAATTTATTTTACCTGCCTTAGCGGCAACATACTCACATAATTTATGTTTTGTGCACATTTATGGCACAGTACGTTACAAATGATATATCTTTCATTTTCCATTTATTATGAGTTTGTTTTTGTACAAAATATTTACTGTTTCCATACGTTTATGTTATTATAATAAAAGTGTAGAATTAATTATTTAAATTACATTAGGATTGGAAGAAAATTCGTGATGAACTTCGTTCCTGACGGGGGTCCTATGACTGCACGCCCTTTATTTTCATGTTTCCTTCTTTATCCCCCCTCCCCGCCAATCCCAATTCAAACCCCCCTTCTACCAACCTTTCTGGTCATGAATGAAGAGGAAGTACTATCATGTACAACGAGTTGAAAGTATACAGAAAAACATTTTTTTACATGTTTTTACATTTTTACACTTAAAAACATTTTAAGTGCTGGTTCTACCGGAATCGCTAATATCGCTAATTTCAGTAAAAATCTTTAAAACTCTAATATTCTATTAAATTCATATAATATGATGAACCAAAAACTAATTTTGAAGGAAATTACATTTTCTACAACTTTCTCTTTGATGAATTTTCTATGGAATAAATATCTGAGGCGCTGGCGATAGAAGTTGAAGAAAAATGTGTAGTGAAGAAAGTTGTTTTTAGAAAATTACCGATATTTAAGTGCGTATATCTAATTAACGGTTACAGGTAGCAAAAACATTATAGGAATGAAAAATGTAGAGAATTTTCTCAGCTTTAATTTTGTATACATATTTTATTTTTGTAGGACCAACCCCTACTGAGATATAGGCAAAAAACCAAAACAGGGTCCTTTACCCCCTGTTCCGCTACCCCTAGGGCCAAGGACTTTTAGTATGTTATACTACTAGGTACCCCAAACAACGTACCATAGTTTGTCTTTCCGCTTATTGACTTTCCTTCTAGACCCCCCTTTTGGGCATTCGTTGACTAGACTATTAAAAGAAGCCAAAGAAAAAAAGGATTGTCAAAACAAGAAAATAAGTTCCTTGCCTTGAAAAGGATAAAAAGAATGCATCTGGTCATAAAAAATAATCAAAGGATGACAGTTTTGTATTGTAGTACTGCTGCTGCCCTTTGTTTCAAAAAAGTCTTAGAGCACCCTGACAGCCATATAACGTAATATTACTTGATGTTGTATATCTAAAAAACTATTAAAGATAGCTTAATGATTTTTTTTACTTGAAAGTTTACTTCAATTACTAGTTCTGTACATGTTTTTTTAAATTTTAACAAAAAATGTATTATTTACAATTTAAAAAAAAAATTACGTTACTTTTAAAACTTTTTTTATAAATACAAATTTTTAATTTAGGCACTTTTGCTAATTTTTTACAAAAGCCCATGGTAGGAACTAGATATTTGTTATAAGAACATGCGACATCTAAGTTTTATAAAGTAAACTTTCGGAAAACAAAGAAAAACGACAATAATGAATTTCAAAATCATTTGACTCATTAGTGGAAAGAGCAGTAGCTAAGGTTATCTGGGTTTTCATTCTCTTCATAAAGATTCAAAAGTTTAAAAAACACAATTTTCAGGAAACGGCAATAAATAATGTAAAAAAATTTAATGAATTCGCTTATAAACGAGGGGCAAGATAGGCAATATGGTTGCTTTGTAAAGTGACTAAGAGCGGTTATTTTCAGTTTTATTCTGTACAAGCCTAAGTAGCCGAGAGGTAGCGTGGGGTCTTACTGATCAGAAGATCCTGGGTTTGAATCTCGCGAGACTAGGTAGCTTTTCATATCTGTGGTTTGAGGGTAGGAGGGCGGAAGTAAAGCAAACGGTGGTTGGCTCGCTTCCAAGCTGACGGGATATGATTAGTTACCTGGTCTAAAGGCTTGAGATGTATTACATAATTTTACTGTAGTATTTCAGTATATATATATAATTTTTTTTTTAAATCAACCTACGACAGGGAACACGACTTTCATTCATCTCAATTTTACATCGATTTTGTATACTATATCAGATGTGAAATGGAAGGAGCTATTCATTCATAGTAGATTGATATAAAATATTACCAAAAATAATTATTTTTGATTTTTTGATGCAGTTTAGAAATAACATGTGAAAGGTCTACTATATCAATACAGATGTCGCAAATTTAGAATTTTTACCCGCTGCACAAATATTTTCAAAAATTATTGTTATTATATTATTATTATTTTAATATTAATAAAAATATTATTATTATATTATATAATGTTTTATATGTCAAATTACTCAAATAAGAAATAGAAAATATTTTTGGATGCAGTTTAGAAATAAACTATAGGGCTATAGAATACAAGGGCTGATCCACTCCTTTGATGTTGAAGCTCGCCGACTGTCACAACCTTCCTCTCGCCCCCCCCCCTCATATGTGACATCACTCTGGTACCATGACACACCGCGTAAGCACGGTTCGCCTTAGCTCTCACGTGTTATTTGATATAACGTTTCAGACGATAATTCTTTAAAAAATTATGCAATACACACAATCACCTAAATTATATGTTTACCAAGTTTGGTGAATATTAAGTAATTATTTTGTTCAGTACAAGTGTTTAAAGAAGGTATATAATTCCGCGAGATTTTCGCCTTTTGGCGTATACACAAGGCTTATTTTCTCGAAGAGGCATTCCATGAATTTCTTTAAAAAATTATGCAATACACACAATCACCTAAATTATATGTTTAGCTAGGTATTTATTTATTTAATGTTACGTTGCAGACGAGATTACTTTACAAAATGTTACCAAGATTATCAAGTAACATTGTCTGCAGCGTTACTTTAATATTCCAATCAAAATTTAAAAACAACAAATTTGAAGTAATCAGCTTCAAATTAAAGTAAACATTAAAAAATAGTATTTATTTAATGTAAGAGTTGCATTTTTTTTTTTTTTTTTTTTGGTTTAACGTCCTGCTGTCTTGCACTTAAGGCTAATGAAGACGGGACCTACAGTTTTACGCGGAATCTGAACCACAGGCAACGATGGCTGTTAAGAAACCATTTAGAAAATATAAGAGTTGCAAGCGAGATTACTTTATGTTAAAAAGTTACCAAGATCCTCAAGTAATTTTTTCTGCAGCTCTTTAAGTTAAAATGTTTAAAAAAATCTTTACTAGCAAAATGCACTTAAAGTTGTCAGAATAATTAGATATAAATAAATATATAATATACAAATAATTATAATCAAATTTAAACCTAGAGCAATAAAATTATTGATGACAAAAATAAAACATAATTTTAACTTAAACTTCTAGACTAAATTAAATTGCACAGTGTCAATAATTTAAATTTAAATAGTTCAATTGTTTAAATTCAACTATTAAATTAACTATTCCCCAAGGCCTAGGGAAGGAAAATTTCTATAAAGCAGTTTTATAAGCTACTCATTATGTGTAAGTATTTATAACTTTTATTTGTTTTATTTTATATGTATTACTCATTTTTATTAAACTGCAGTATGACATTCAAGTTTTGGTGGTTTATTGTAATAAATACAATAATTTTCAATAATGTGGTACATTTTGTTCAATTTCGTATCTAGTTTTCAGCAATGTTTCAGAGAATCAAATTAAAAGTATGCTAACATTAGAACACTACATCGGTTTATTACCTACGAATTAGTTAGTTTTATTATAACCCTGTCTTCTTCTTACATCTTTAGACTAATTGTTTACAGCATACTTATTGCTTTGTGTAGTCTCAATACTAAAACTAAAAAAGAAGAGCGCATCATAAAAATGTTACAGCTTTGCTAGGAAATTAAAACTATTGTAGCAGAGAATACTTATGAGAAGCGGTGGGAATGGTCCGGAATGGAACAGGCGTTATCACCGTGACGTCATCACAGTGGCAGTGACGGGAACGCTTTCCTTGGCGGACTGGTCTCTAGCCCTTGTATTCTATAGCCCTGGGTCTACTATATCAATGCAGACGTCGCAAATTTCGAATTTTTACGCGCTGCACACAAATATTTAAAAAAGTAATGTTATTATATTATTATTTTAATATTAATAATAATATTAATATTATTATTATTATGTTTTATATGTCAAATTACTCAAATAAGAAATAGAAAATATATAGTAGAAAAATAACACGACAATCTTTGAACAAAATAAAATACAAATTGTAAAAGAAAATCGAAACAAAGAAAACTTCATGTCTTGACAGTTTGTTTAAATTTTTTCAAGGGCTTATGGGTAAGTTACAATAATGAAAGTTATATCATTTTAAAGGGAATGAAACGGAAAATAATCAGGAAAAAAAATCCGGTAGGAAAACATTTTACCCAGTCTGGCTTCCCTTAAAACCCAGGGCTTTGAAAAAGATGTTCTTTTGTAACCACTACTAAAACATTTTTTTTTGGGGTATCAACCTGTTGTTGACCAAATGATTTAATTTTGAATATGTCCCTATTGTTTTTTTTCCACGTTGAAAACCCTTCCGAGAAAGGCAGTTTTACTTATCAATAACACAATCTAATCTGCCGAACGTTGACATATCTGGAACAAGTTTGATCCAGCCCTTCGATCCAGTTTCTAAAAAGGAATTACCATTGATTACTTTTGAGATCCATATTATAAAAGACAAATTAATCAAAAACAGTCTCCATAACCCTGAAATCAATTAACATAAAAGACATTGTTTACTTGTGTGTTCATTCCTGAAAAAAAAACATAAATCATCAATGCTGAAAACATTTTGGAAAACAATTTTAGATAGGATTTTATCTGAGGACAAGAACATTGAAAAAGACAAAATGCTTAATTTTATTGGAAAAAATACCAGGATGTGAGCCATCTGACTTGCTCTCTCTTTATTTACCTAACTTAATTTAAAAGGTTGAAAACATAAATTTATAAATATTGTGATGAAGGGTCATGAAATAATGGGAAGGATAGATCACCTTACTTGCAACAACAGAATATAATATTCATTGCTAAATCATAATGAACTTAATCAAATTAATTATATCTCAATAATAATTAAAATATAGTAACCTCCCAATTACCTGAATAAAAAAACACAAATTTAGTCAGATGTGAAAATTAAGAAAAACATTGTAAGAATTGAATTTTACTCCTACACTTAAGTCACTTTCGGAGGGCGGCTACAACTCCTGATTCAGCATGATGAACCCTTACAAGCTGAAATAATTATGTTACAAAAAATTAAATCAAGATTTTAAAAAGTGATTTCTTAAAAAAAGCAAAAACTAGTAACTGTTTGGTCCTTGTGTATTATACGGAACTCCCCTTTTCTACACCGAACTTAAATTTATTAAAATAATACATTTTCTAAAAAGAAGTTAATTTGGCAAAATTATTGCAGTATTTGCCCTCTAAACCACTTTCCTTTTTTTATATAAACACTAGTGGACCCAGCAATGCTTCACTATTGCTTGATTTAATTTAAAGGGTAGTTATTCCATTTCATTAAATTGACTTAAGTGATCGAATTGCAAAATGGTTTTTATGCCACTTAAGAATATACTACACAAATAATTTAGATTTATAGTTCGTAAACCTTTATATATAATACACTAAAGATTTTGTTTGCTTTTACCTATTCTAAAAAAAAACTGGTAGTTGTGAAGAATTGTAAAAAATATGATTCTAATAGCCCAATTGGTGTTTTGGTTCACTGTAGGCCTAACCTAAAATTGTGTTCAGTTTTTGATCTAAATCAGCTGTTTTATATACATATGTTTGCAACCATATGAACAAACTTTATCACGTTATTCAGCATGTCAAAAGAAACAAAAAATGTAATATATAACATGTGTCCTATCTCATTCCGTTTTCGGTCTGTCTGTCTGTATGTGTTTTTTACAAAATACTTAATATTTTTAGAAGTAGAAAAGATATTTAGCTCAAACTTTGTACACCTATTTGTTGTGTAACCTTTTATCACTGTACGAAAAATAAGAACAATATTTTAAATGTTTTCAAAATGGCGGCCGTTTATAATTTTTAATGTCAAATATCTAAAAAACCGCTAACTTTACAAAAAAATCACAACCAATGTAACAACCAATGTTTGTATTGAATTAAAATATAGTAAGCATTTTTCATTGATTTTTGTTTGTTTGTTTTTAGTTTGTCAATGTAACCTCAAAAAGTTAATACTCTTCAAATTTGTTAAGTAATGTTGCTATGGTAATGAATGTAAACAAACATGACGTGTTACTATGCTTTTTATACGAACAGCTGTTTTTATGCTCCTGATAAAAACAATAGAAATCTTCTTCTATAAGATTAACATTAAAACTTTGAAGTCCAGTAGGACACATCCCTAATGTCCTAGGACTTTGATAAATGTAAAATTTCAAAGCAATCGGATGGACGGTTTGGTAACGCATAAAGGACAAACAGAAGACAGACAGACATACATTAGATTTTATATATATAGATTAAGTAGTGATACCAACTTATTCATGCTTACAAACTGGATCATACTATGACTGGTAAGTTGCTGTAAGTTAAGATTATTTTTAGATAGGCATTGTATGTTATTTATTTAATAAGAAAATAACAAAAGTTATAATTGCAAATCAAATGGTGTCATTAACTAATTGATAAAAGTCTAAAGTGTATAGTAGGCAAAAGAGGGACTGTACAAGTACCAACTGTTTATTTCAAAACGAATTACAGTAAAACCTGGATATAAGTAACCTGTATATAAGGAAATTCTCTATGTAAGGAATAAAATTCCCGGTCCCACCCCTTGGGACCCAAAAACCTCTTTGTAAGGAATTTCATCACCTCTATGTAAGGAATCTCGGCTGGCCGGACTTTGCCTCTGTGTAAGGAAAATTTCCAAGACGCTACCTCTGTGTAAGAAAGTTCCCCCCCCTTCCCTTCATGAATCATGCATTGTTTATTTATTTTTCTAACCTAAAACAATTCAGTCGAAACGTGTTCTCGTAAACAACATGCCGAAGCGAAAGTGGAACTCCGCGGAAAGATGTGTGCAGGAAATACGAAATGTCACAGTCAAATTTTAAAAGATAAGGAATCAATTGAAACTGAGTGTCGCGAAGGACATGGAAAGGTCACACGGGTCCGACCTGCAGAATTCCCTTCAATCAAAAAGTGCCTCGTGGACTGGAGCAAGCATTGTAGAAGTCAAAACATTCCAGTAAGTGGAGCGTTAATTAAAGCTAAAGGGCAGAAATTTGCTTCTCAGCTCAACATCAAAAACTTTGTTAGAAGCAATGGATGGCTGGAAGGTTTTAAGAAGAGACATTTTGTGTCATACAGACAAATTTGTGGGGAGAGAAAAGATGTGAGGTATGCAATTAGTGGTTAGCAGCTCTTCCCGCCCTTTTGTCTGGCTATTGTCTAGATGACATCTTCAATGCTGACAAGACGGCGTTATTTTTTAAATGCCTCCCTACCGCAACTTTCACAATAAAAGGAGAGCAATGTCATGGGGGTAAAATGAGTAAGGAACGAATCATGGTTATGGTTAGTGCTAACGCCAGCGGAACTGAAAAACTTCCATTGCTCATTATTGGGAAATCTACTCGACCGAGGTGCTTCAAAAACACAAAAACTCTCCATGTCACTTACAAAAACAACAAAAATACATGGATGACGAGGCAGATATTCACGGATTGGCTGAAGAGTATTAACAAATCAATGAAATTGCAAAAGCGTAAAATCATCATGTTCGTCGACAACTGTACCGCTCACAAGGATCTCCCTGAATTGGAATTTGTGCAAGTGATGTTCCTTCCAGCCAATACCATCAGAAAAACTTCAGCCCATGGACTTGGGAATCATAAGAAACTTCAAGGTTCATTATCGAAAAGAATTGGTTAGTCATCTCATTAATACAATTGGCCCAGTCCCCTGAAATTAATCTTTTGCAGGCAATGAGATTTGCTAAGAAAGCATGGTTTTCTGTATCCAAAACGACCATATCAAATTGCTTCTGAAAATCAGGTTTTGTAGTCTTTGATGAATCCAACTCCGTGGTCGTAGATCCAGAACCCCCCAGCCTAGAAGTCGAATGGGTGCAGGTGGCATCCCTACCATCGTTTTCTGGAGAGGAACCAACATTTGATGATTACGTTGACTTTGATTGCGACATCATGATGACGGGCACGAGGACAGATGAAGAAAATCATCGCTGAGTGCACCCAGAGTACGATCGAGGATTCGGATGAAGAAGATCCTGCAGAAGACACTCCAGGGCCTACGAGGAAGGAAGCACTTGCAGGATTGGCCACTGCACTGAAGTTTTTCGAGTGTAACATCAGTGATCCATCATCGTTTGATCATATTTGGGAGCTCGAGAAACTCATTTAAAGATTAGAAACTGATAGCGTAAAACAAGCGAAAGTGACTGATTATTTCAGCAGTACAAATTTGTGAGTTTTCAAATTACATTCAAATATGTATACGTATTTCAAATATACATTTTTTCCTATTTAATTTCTAAAATTCATTATGTACCTACCTCTATATAAGGAATTTTTGACTGATAAAACCTGAATGTAAGGTAAACCTGGATATAAGGGAAAAATTCTGGCCCCTTGGGATTCCTTATATCCAGGTTTTACTGTATCTGTAAGCAAAAATTCCAAGTATAAATAACATAGGGCTTGCTTATAAGCTAGATTTACGTAGTTTCAAAATTTTGTAATTCACTATTAATTGTTAATTATAGTTGTATTTGAATATACAGTAGATTCTTGATCTAAATTGGAAATATGAAGAGGAACTTGTATTTATTACAGAAGGTTCTCATAAAACAGCACCGAAATGGAGTAGGTAACAGGTTGGAAATGTATTAGAAAAGATAAATTACTGTAAAGCAGATTTTTACTTTAAGAGGAATTTAGGGAAAATGTTAGTCTATTGTAAGAATAAAATACACAACATGTGAAAAATTGGTGTTTATAGACTGACCTATTATATTTGTAATGAAGCTTATATAGAATAAACAGGCCGTCATTTTAAATGTAGGTTAAGTGAGCATGAAAGAATTGGCAGTTAGTTGGTTCTGTTACAAAGACTAGTTTTTCTTATTATTTAAAAACTCATTCTGTCAGATTTTTATAATAATGCAATTTTTTAGGTTCTCCAAGTCAAACTAGGATTAAATTCATTGGAAATGTTAGAAATTAGTAGATTATTTTGTAAAGACTCTAACCTTGCAGTGAATGATCCTATAAAATTTATGTCAAACTATTAAAATAATTGTTTGCCCTATGACCATAGGCCCCACACACTTTCCTTTTGTTTATTAGTGAAGTAACTGTTAAAGTAAAGTATCTGTCTATTATATACCTATATGTCCGTTTTTCAATATTTTCCTTAGTATGTGCTAAACTGCCTTGTAAATACAGTCACTGGCAAAATCATGATCGGCAAGACTCAAATAAATAATCGTAAAATTTAATAAATATTGTGAGTGTGGTTTTCTTTTATTCTTGATCTATCGTTTTCGAAGAAACCTAGTTTATATATAAACTAAAATATATATTTTTAGAAAGTAACTATTGTAGTTTCAATTTTGTCATTTGTAAAAAATCCTTTGCAAAAATTTGAAAGATATTGAAGCAATACTTCAATTTACTTTCTGAGTCCAAGCAATCTTATCAATTACAACAGGAAGTGATAACTGGTTTCTACATTAATTGGAGGTAGACTGGAGAGGGGTGGATTGTTTGGTCCATAAACTAGCATTGTTCCGACTACAATATAAATAATAACTATGTTGTTCTCATAATAATATTGTTGTTCTCATAATAAATATGAACTTGTTGATTATGCTCAACCACAATAAATTATATAGATGTTATTCAAATTATGGCTTGACCATACTACAAATACCAAGAATTTAACTCACAGCTTGAATTGAAAATAAAATCATCTACATTTTTTGTTAAACCTTATTTTCCGTCGGCTAGAGATTTAACGAAATAGATAATAAAGGAACATAATTAGCCTTTTCCTCATATAATTTAATTCTTGTTCAGTGTTAATAAAGCATTAATACTGATCATTCTTGAAACAAGTCTGTATGGTGACAATCTTATGGACGCAATCTTCATGGAGGCATTAAAAAGAATTAAACTTTCATTTGAGCATTAAACAAAAAATAAAACGAAGTTAAAAATTAAAATAAAGGATAAAGGTGTTTTAAGCAAATGCAACTGTAAGCAGACAATAAACAGTAAATTTAATAAAAGTAAAATTCTTTTTACATGAAGACATACAAAGTAAAATGACTCAAATAACTAAAATCAGTGCTGATACATGTTGTACCGCAGTGCCTTTTGATCATGGCTCCTCGTGGTTAAGGCAGGGCTCGGGCAGCACTGCCTCTCTAACAATATTCTCGCCTAATAAGGTCAAGTGGGCTATCAACTCGTTGAAGCCGTTTAAATGTCCAGGCAGGGATGGTATTTTCCCTGCCTTTTTGCAACAAGGCCTTGATATACTCCTGCCAAATCTGGTAGAGGTTTTCAGGGCTAGCTATGATTTAGGTTATATTCCTGTTTCCTGGAGGGATGTGGAAGTAGTCTTCATCCCGAAGGGTGGCCAAAGGGCTATGGATCTGCCAAGATCCTTTAGACCAATTAGCCTATCTTCGTTTCTCTTAAAAACGTTTGAGAAGGTGCTGGATCAGCACATTAGGAGTACTCACTTGAGTGTTAAACCACTGCATAGTAGCCAACATGCATACCAAGTTGGTAGATCAACCATTACTGCACTTCATGAACTTGTGGGTAAGGTTGAGCAGGCCCTTAGGTGTGGAGAAGTTGCCTTATGTGCATTTATGGACATTGCAGGGGCATTTCACAATACCTCGTTCTCGTCCATTAAAAGGGCTGCAATCTCTAAAGGGGTGGAACCCAGAGCAGCTAACTGGATCTGCTCCATGCTTGCTCAAAGAAGAATCTTTGTAAAAAACGAAAATGACCTTTAGTAACACGGTCCGTAAGAGGCTGTCCGCAGGGAGGTGTTATTTCTCCTCTCTTGTGGTCTTTAGTAGTTGATGAACTGTTGGTCAAATTGGCTGTCAAGGGCTTTGAGGCTATTGGCTATGCTGATGATCTTGTGATAGTTATCTGTGGTAAACATGACGATACTATATCTGAGCTCATGAAAAAGGCTCTGGATCTGGTCTGGAACTGGTGTCAGGGGCAGGGCCTAAGTATCAACCCGGCCAAAACTGTACTTGTCCCCTTCACCAGAAGAAAGAAACTGATGATAGAACTCCCCTCTATCAATGGGGTCCGACTGGAGCTTTCGGGGGAGGCTAAGTATCTTGGATTAATTCTTGATCGAGGGCTTCTCTGGAATGCTCAGTTGGAAGCAGTTCTAAAAAAAGCTACCAGGGCTATTTGGGCTAGTAATCAGCTTTATGGTAAAACATGGGGCATTACCCCCAAAATGGCTGCATGGTCTTACACTGCCATTATTAGGCCAATTATCACATATGCGGCCTTGGTATGGTGGCAGAAGGTCAAACAGACTGGTGCCAAAAACAGGCTGCAAAAACTACAAAGGCTAGCGTGCCTAGGGATTTGTGGAGCCATGCGCTCTTGTCCCACATCAGCTATGGAGGTACTTTTCGATCTGCCTCCTCTGCACATTTATGTGCGGGGGGTTGCGTTGCGATCTGCCCTGGCGATGATGGGGACCCATAACTATAAACCAGGAGATCTGGTAGGTCACCTGATCATATTGCAAGAGCTTCATGGGATCAAGGTGGACCTTATGGTGTCGGATGTGATGAGATAGACACTTAATTTTGACCACTCCTTCACAGAGAAGATAGAGGGTCTCCAGGAGGCAGGTAGTGCTGGACATGGACATATACAAGAATGGTATACTGATGGCTCCAAAATGGCCAGCGGAGTTGGTGCAGGAGTCTATGGTCCTAGGTGCAGTGTATCTAGGGCTATGGGAGCCTTACCATCAATCTTTCAAGCGGAGGTCGTTGCGATAGATCTCTGCGCCCGTGAAATCCTAAAAAGAGGGATTAAGGGAGCTAGGATTGACATCCTTTCTGATAGCCAAGCAGCCTTAAAGGCACTTGAATCATTCACCTTTGAATCAAGGCTAGTTTGGGACTGTTTTAAAGTAGTGAATGACATGGCTAGACTCAATGAAGTTACTCTTAAATGGGTGCCTGGTCATGTAGGTATTAAGGGCAATGAGGCAGCAGATAGACTTGCTAGAATAGGAGCTAAAAAGCCCTTCATTGGTCCAGAACCTTTCTGTGGGAGGCCTAAAAGCCATCTGAGAAATGTTGTTGAAGTCTGGACGGAGAAGACCTGGTCCACACATTGGAACAATGCTCCTGGGCTTAGGCAGGCAAAAATGTTTATCTGTCTCTCTAAGTCAAAAGCACAGAAGCTTTTATTATTGGGTAGGAATAACCTTAGACGGATTGTGGGAATTCTCACTGGTCATTGCCCGGCCAAATACCACCTCAAAAAAATGGGGCTGGTCTCGGAAGACTCTTGTCGATTCTGCTCCCTCGGAACTGAATCGGCTCAACACCTGCTGTGCGAGTGCGAGGCTCTCGCACGGAGAAGATTTACGGCTCTTGGAAATGCTTTTGTTAGCCCGGAAGAGGTCCGTGGTGTTGATCCCGGCACCCTTATTGGTTTCGTAAGACCTGAAAGGGATCTGGGATGATCACTAGAAGGGGATGTATACCACAATAGATCTTATGGGTCGCAGTGGTGAGGAGGCTTATCACACCTCTATCCAAAAAAAAAAAAAAAAAAACTAAAATCAGAACAAAGTGACATTATTTTCGAACATTGAAATGAATGGCACCAAAAAACGGATATACAAATTAAGAATATTTGAGAAATAGTCCAGTCAAATTAGCTCAAAATGGCGGTGAATCGTGCATTAAATCACGGGGTTCAAATTTTTTCAGGAATGTGTAGTGGATGGTCTCCTGAATAACGCCTAATAAGGTCCCATCGGTTTCAGGCACCGCGGGGGGGGAGGGGGTTCTGAAGGCTCCGTTTTTTTGTTTTTGGTGGTTATCTTGAAAACGGTGCGTCGCACAGAAACTTTAATACTTTTAAAAATTAAAGATAATAAAATATCCTTTCAAATAGTATATCCATACTTCTACCTAAACGTTACCGTTTTCGAGATACGAGCTGTTAAGTAAGAAACTTTGCCAAAAAAAGTGGGGACGGTTCAGGTATTTTGTCAATCTTCCTCTTAGAACTCTTTCCCCCTTCTATTTTACAGAAAACTCGTGAGAAAGAAAGTTGTAGAGAGAAAGATTTGGATGCTCAGCAACTAGAACTCTCCTCCATCTACCATCCCCCGAAACCCACACCTGACAGAACATTTCGGCAATATTTTTTTTATAACGCCTACTTCAATGTTGCCACTCTGGATGGATGGGACACGTTTCACAGCTTAGGAAGAATTAAATGTCTAACACCTGCTCAAGCTATTCCAAAATCCAAGGGTTCTCATCAGCGCCCTTTGCACTTAAAGTGGGAGAAATAGGTGTTATGGAACTGGTTACGTATGAAAACGTGCAGAGAAAGGGACTGAGAAATGTCGTAATTCAGGATTTGAGTGTTTTGAGTCTACTCCGTGGGGATGAACTTATCCCAAACCTCCATGACACTCTGTGGATGAGAAGAAAATGGCTATCTCTCATGAAAACCCCAGGAATACCAAAAACCCCAGGGTGTAAAGGTTTTTTGGATGTGGCTTCTGAGTCAATAGTGAGCGAAGTGCAATGATACCGCTTGCATACATCAATCACCTCTAAGTTATGATGATACTTTGTACACAGCCCTGAAATATGCTGCAGAAGACGTACATCAGAAAGGGTTCACAACTTGTTCAGTAATAATGGATTTCAGTAATAAAGCTAGAGAAATCGAATCATCGAGCTTTGCCTATACTGGGCAAAGTAGAAATGATTCTTGGTGGGTTTCATATGCTCATTATAGTTTAGGTTACATCGGAAAACTATGGCTGGAAGTGGCATGAAAGAACTTCTGTCCTGCATTTTTGCTCCTAATTCAGTAGACAAAATGTTGAACGGAAAATCTTATAGCACAGCAGTGAGAGGTCATTTACTTGTTCAAACCACTTAAGCGCAGATCATTTTGGAACATGTAGATAGTACACCTTATGAAAAAGAAGAAATAGTTCAGTCACTTCAGACCTCAGTAGAAATGACTCCACAACACATTTCCACAAATGCATCCCTTGCCAGCGTTCAGCGTATATTGAGCAACGAATTGTCTCGTCTCAAAGGTGATATGGGCCAACAGCAGCTTTGTGGTTCCAGTATTTTGAAATGGTGGTATTGATGAAAAATTCATTGCAGCACAATGCACTGGTAACTGGGAAGATCATATGACATGCGCCCAACTGATTATACCTTACTTTCATGCCAGCGGGCATTTTAATTATGCAAAGTATACTCACTTATATGTACAAGACATGCTGGTACTAACAACTCGCCACCCTCAACTTAAAAAAGATTTTATAGATCGTGGATACTTCACTGTCAATAGAACTAGAACAGTGCCACATATGAACAGTGGCTGGTGTATGGTGCGACATTGCAATTGAAGTGACACTCGTGTGACATGAAGAATAAAGGAGGATTAATACGTGGTCGAGGATTGAGTGATTCGGTGTTGGATAATTATATCCACAGCCACAGGTGAACATAGTTTATTATTAAAAAGTTATAAATATACGAATTTAATTAAACAGCATACAAAGTTATAAAGAGTGTCAGTTTTACCCTGTTTCCGAGATAAATGGTTGAGAAACTTCAATATACTATGTTGTGGGGAATTTCATCAGTTTCATTTTTGAAATAAACATTATACGTACAGGTGTACATAATTTATTATTTATTTATACGGGTTATAAATATTATACTTATTTAATTAATCAGTATACAAAGTAATTAAGAGAGTTACAGTCCTTAGAAATGAAACTTGACTGACGAGCATTTACTAGTAAAATGTTGAAAAGTACCCCAAAACTTCAAAACGCTGTAACTATTTACCGGGTGAAAATAAATTGGCATAACTGAATACATTTTTGAAGGAAATCTTTCGTTCTACAACTTTTTTCTTACGAGTTTTCTGTAAAATGGAAGGGGAAAGAGTTCTAAGAGGAAGATTGACGAAATACCTGAACCGTCCCCACTTTTTTTGACAAAGTTTCTTACTTAACGGCTCATACCTCAAAAACGGTAACGTTTAGGTACAAATATGGATATACTATCTGAAAGGAAATTTTATTTAATTTTTAAAAGTATAAAATTTTCTGTGCGACGCAACGTTTTCGACATAAACGCCAAAAACCAAAAACGGGGGCCTTCAGGACCCCCTCCCACCCCCTGCAGCGCCTGAAACCGATGGGACTTTATTAGGCGTTATTCAGGGGACCATCCACTACACATTCCTGAACAAATTGGAACCCCATGATTTAATGCAAGATGAAAACCTAATTTGACTGGACTAAAACAGACATGAAGTCATGTGATACCGGAACTGTACATATGTCGAAGAGTGTGAGGAAATTCATAGCATGTTTAGTCCTGTGCATGGCTCTGACGGGAGCATTCGTTAGTTATATTGTATTAAATATTTAAAAAAAAACAAATAATATTTGTTTAATATTGTCATTTTGTAAATGAAATACGTTTGTTGAAATAGTGTGGTTAAGAAGAGATTTCTTTGTAGTAATTTGAAAAGGTTAAATCGGATGTTCAGTTGTGTCTAAGATAGACTTTGGAGAAATGACTCTGCAATTAAGTTGAAAGGGGTTTGTGAAATGGCAATCATCATGTAAATGTATGATGAAATTTGTCAACAAAAAAATGGTGTAATAAAGTGATTTTTGAATATTTTAATAAAAAAGTGTCACGTGGTATGTCTACAGCAAAAAACTTGCGCAAGTATTAACTTTTTAAAACATATTAATATTTTTATTTCTCCGCATTTAATTTAATTGAAGTTTATTTTTTGGTTCAAGATATATTACACATTAAGGTTATAGTTGAACATTTTTGTTCATTTTATATGTTGTTTCATATGTTTTTAATTAACAAGCTTTGCATGATTCATTAAATAGTCAAAATCATCCATCATGTCTGTCTAGTTTTCATTTAGTAATCTCAGTTGATTATTTCCAAGTATTGCCACACTGATCCAACCTAAAATTTTATAAGTGAAGTTAAATTAAGAAATTTCTATTGTGCAAATAGAAAATATGGTGTCGGTCAAGGATGTGTTTTGGCGGATTATTCCGGTGGCAAACTGTGGTCTACTGGTGGATCGCAAGTGGCCAGTCAGATATTTGCTAAATAAAAGATCTGTGGCGTCAGAGATAAGTTATATGACACAAAATGTAAAGATGAGGATTTGATTAAAGGCTGTGGACCGCCATCTTGCTAAGTCACCAGGTTTGTTTACATTTGAGTTTCAGGTTATATATTTTTTAAATTTTAATTAAATGAGAGTAAAATGAAATTAAATGAATAGTTAGTAATAATAATTACATAAATTCTCATTTTAGGCCCTACATGATTTTTTACTTAAAATTTATTTTTATTACATCCTAAATGTTACAATGGGGTTGAGTTATTGTATGTATTTTTAGATAATATGCTAACTACACTTTTTGTTAAGTGCATTCAAATTTTCACAACTGTTACTATATGTCCCAATTATCAATTAATTACGATATTTTATAAAATAGTGTGATTAATAGTGCCCGTTAATACTGTCGCTAACTTTTTTAAATGTATAAATTACATTAAAAAATTTAGTAAATTGAATTCTCACAACTGTCATGATTTTTAATTACTATTTAATCAAACATTTGGTTTCGTGTACTTTTACATTATGTTAATTAAATTTAAAACCAAACTGTTTTAAGAAGATTTAATTTTTCATAACTATTGTGATTGTTTTTATACAAAATTGCAATTTAATTATGACATTTCATTAAGTAAGTGCAATCGAATTCTTGCAACTGTCATGATTATTTCGTTGTGTACGAAACAATTTGTACTCCTACCAATTATTTCTTTTGCTCAAAACTTGAGTTGTGAAATGATGGCCAGATGTGGTAAACATGCGAGATCTAATACATTACAAATTGATTAGGGGTATCACGCTCAGTAATGCATATGAATAAAGAAGAAAAGTAAGCAAAAGCTTCTAACTTTGGCCTTTGCAAGCACAAATAAACATATTTCCTCTCATATATTTTGCGTAAATTCTTCTGTTTGGATTTTTTTATGGGAACAAAGCTGTCTCACAAGTCATTTCATTACTTGTCCATTACTGACACAGGTTATTTGTTAGTCCTATGATAAAAAGATCGAATGACAATATTCTGAAGTGAAATCTTTTGTTTTCATTTCTTTTACCGATAAGTCTTCAAATAAACCACAGACAGACTAGTTATTTGACCTATTTGGGTCTGCTCTTTTCATCCTACCAGAGTCGTTAATTAATAAAGTTTCTTACCTGTTTGGATAGTTCTTATCTTTCATACTTTACATGATCATCTAAACTATAACCAGAGAAAAATAACATTGGGACTGACATTTTTAAACAATAAATCTGGGAAAAGTACATCTGGAATGAAATTACATGGTTTATGTAGGCTTTTTATCGTGACCAAAAAATCTGAACGATCGAAGCTACCATCGATTGACAATCTACTGTAGTTTATTTAAAACTTAACATGAACACATTAAAGTTTACTGTTTAACATAAATATAACCCGGATATTCGGGAGTCAACTAAGAACAGTAGATTTCTCCTCGTGTACCAACTTCCAACCAAGTAAAAAAAAAATTACACATTATGGTTACTTTAAAATTCTTTTGACAATTTTCTCACAATCAAAATTAAATTTCTTTGTTGCATATTTTAATTGACAAAAATAAAATACATTGTTCACGAATTAAGAGAAACACATTTTTTTAGCACAGTAGAAACAACGAATCTGAGTGAGTTATCACAAATAATGTTTTGATTATGTTCGAAGTAAAACTCTATTCGTTACACAAATGGAGAAGCAGAACTACTGAAATCTATAGTTTATTGTCATGGTCAAGATTATTATTTGAAAAAGGTTAAAACATAAGTTTTGGTGTAAAAAAAAACACTATAAACCACTATATAAAAATTGAAAACTTAATTACTTAATCACATTTAATTTTTCTTTGTACCGAATTCAGTATGGGAATGATGTTACTATTCCAAATAATGTTTGATTGTTTAGTAACAAATGGATAAATTTTAACAGATTATAAGAGATATGTTGTGCTGAAGTATTTTGAGCAATAATTAACAATAAAACATATTTTGTAATATGAACAAATCTTGGCTATAATTAGTTTAGGATTAGCGAGATCTTACTCCATGGTAAAAAAATTACTGCTACTAAACAGTAAAGAATATATAATGAAATAAGGCTATCTGTGAGCAAGTAAGGTATATGGATGTTAACAACAAATGAAAGACATGTTAGTGATGGTGTGTGATCCTACTTAATGTTGTCTAAGTGATGAACCTTCATAATGTCGACCCCTGTGAGACTCTTAACCATCTCGGGCACTTTGGTGACGATATGCAGAACTTCGCCAGTTAATTTAGCTGCTCCTATTTCACCTTGACCACTGGATACCATTGTGATCTTCTTTGCTTGAGACAGTGGTGCAGCAACTTCAGCAGCAATCTAGAAAACACCCAAAATTAATTAGTCTAATAAAACTGATTCAGAGTACAAAAAATATATTGTACTGTAAAAACGTATTGTTACAGGGTTATCAAACATTGATTTGAGTGAAGCTATCTTCAAAGTATACAATGATGGAACTAAAAAATGATTTGTTAAAAATCTACAAGCTCGCTGGATTTTTTTGTTTATACCCACTATCTGCAATGACATGATTCTTAATTTGCAGTTATGTTAAAGTTATAGTTTAGAGCAAATCTTACAATGAAGTGTGTTAATACGAGTATGAAAAATACAATTGGAACTTGTATTCTGCTGAACTCATAATTTTTTTGGTTTGAGCAGATGTAGATTTAATTTATTCTTCAAGGGGGTCTGTAAAAGCTTTTATTTATCTTATTTATGGCCTGGAACCATCTTATTTATCTTAAGCCTAGTCCTGTCATTTGAGACTTCTCAGCGCACCACAGAAGTCAATTGAGTAGTCTGAGACAATTCAACTTGTATTGAATCTTTGTTGTAATCTTCGTGTGTAATCTTTGTTTTAAAATTGTAGTTGCCTTAACATCTGACGCTACGCGAGCAAACACAAAGAAATGACGCAATCTTGTCTCTTTTTTAAGGCTCATAATCGCTAGACAGACTTATTTTTAAATGAAATAAGGACACCTTTGGTTCGTCAATATTTAAACTTTTTAACACTGTCTTCCAATCATTCGTCATTCTTATAGTTTCTTTGAAGTTTTCTGTAAATCCTTGCAATTGGACAGATTTCAACCAATGAGAAAACACATTTTGAAATCGCTGTATCTATTACCAATCGCTATATTGTATAATGATATTTATATCAATTTGAAGAGGAAACTATATTTTCGTTTGATATAAGGTAAACCTCATTTAGTGTTCGGATTCTATTCAGGTATTTCTCCAAATCAATAGGCGCGTTATCCGTTACGACTGTTATAACCTTTTCCCACAGTCCACAGCGACTGGAACTGTATACAATGCATGAGTGAGAGTTTTGTTTATTTGATCTAATTTAGTGAAACAAGTAAACCAAAGTGAAATAAGTTTGTAAACATTTTCAAGTGTAGCCTATCGTTCAAGTCTATGATTTATTTTCTACAATGTGTTATAAATAATAATAATATTTAATTTTTGGGTAAAGCATATATTCCTAAATTACTATTCAAAATAAGCCTAATTTTGTTAGCAGTCAGTCTTGTGGTAGAAACATAGAAACTGGTGTTTTCTAAAAAATATTTTGAAATTGATATACAGTAGACTTCCGATAATCCGGCACGTTCGGGACTTTTCCGATACCGGATTACCGGAAATGCCGGATTATCGGGCGGTATCGTGTGTGATCGCTGTATCGTAATTCATACAATGAATACAGCTCCTACATGATATTAGAAAACAAGTATCTTTTACCAGTAACATAAGGATAAACATTTCTACTCAAAAGAATACTGTACAGAATATAACAAAACTTATTTTTTATTGTACACCCTATATTATACACTATGGATACTACAGCAATACAATGATATAACTACAGAAGGTCTACAGTGATCTTTCCTACAGTAATTTGTAAACTAAATCATTTAAAAAAATCTCTAATGTCCTTTTGTTTTCTAGAGTCATTTTTCCTTTTTATAAAGTTATTTCTCACAATATGCAAATCAATTATTTCTGAAGAGTTATAACGTGAGTTTGCTTCAGCAAACGCTATAAACTTGTTGTAACACTTATGTCCATGTCACAGAGAAATTAATAAAATAAGATAT
>JAGFPH010000150.1:901653-919105 GCA_018207615.1 Philaenus spumarius
ACATTATACTTAAAATATTTTTATTTTTTGCAACGCATATCGTTGCATTGTTCAATGCGTTTTCCGCTTCAACCCAGCTGATCCGTTCTTTTTCTTCTATTTCTTCATCGTCTGACTCAATATCTTCAATAGGTTGAGGATTGACAACACTTTGAAGAATTGTTTCATCTGTAAACTCTTCCTCAATAGGTAAATTCTTATCGATCTCAACCCATTCTATAATTTCCTTTTCGGGAATATTTTCCAAAGAATTGTTTCCACTTTTGATAATATCAAGTAATTCTGTGACTAAGCCCAAATCTTCTTCTTCGTCAACAGTTTGATCTGTTGAACCATCTTCGGCGGCAGCATTGGGTTTCCAAAGTTTTCTCCAGCATCTTTGTAAAGTAACTTCTTTAACTTGAGACCAAGCGAGTGCAATAGCATATACAGCATCCTTGACATTAAATTTCTTTTGAAATTCGGTTACATCACAGTCGGAGTTTAAAAGGTTTTGAACAAAGGAGCTCCTATAAAAACATTTCAAGTTTTGAATAACACCTTGATCCATGGGTTGGATCAAGGAGGTAACGTTAGGGGGCAGAAGTGTTGCAAATATGTTGCCAGAAACTAACTCGACTATAGGCGGATGGGCTCTGCAATTGTCCAAAATAAGGAGGGCTTTGCTATCTTCTGGTAGTTTCAGTTTTTTAAAGTTTTCCTTAACCTGTGGGACAAAGTGATGAAAAAACCAGTCTTTAAATAAGTTTGCAGTCATCCAGGCATTTCTTTGAGCATCATAATAAACAGGCAAATTTGTAATATTTTTTAAAGCTCTCGGTTTTTTTGATTTTCCGATTACAAAAGGTGTTATTCTGTGGCTCCCAGACGCATTGGCGCATACTAAAACTGTCAATCTATCTTTATTTTTTTTAAACCCCTTAGCTGCTTTTTCTTCTCCCGAAGCTAATGTCGATGTTGGCAAACAACGCCAAAGTAAGCCTGTTTCATCGGCATTGTACACTTGATCAGCTGATAGGTTATTTTCAGTAACGATTTTTTTAAACTCGCCAATGTATTGTTTTGCCGAGTCTTCATTTGCTGATAGTGTCTCTCCCGTTACATCAAGTTTGCGAATTCCATGTCGAAATTTAAAGTTTCTCAACCAACCTTCTGAAAAATTACACTCACCATCTACGATATTCAAATCTGCTTTAAATTTCTTACCTTTTTCTACAATCATAGGGCCCGTAATAGGCTTTCCTTCTGCACGTTTTGCACAAAACCATTTGTATAGTACGCTATCCAATTGTTCCAACTTTGGTTTCTTTAAAGTTTGCCTAGAGTCCATTTTGTGTGTTGTTACAGACTGAGAAGCAAAACGCATAAGTTCATCTTTTTGTTTTTTAATATCATAAATGGTTGAAGAACCAATATTAAATTCATTCATTAAAATGTTTCTACTCTCACCTTTCTCCAATCGTTTTATGATCTCTAGCTTTTGATTGATGCTGAGAGTGACGTGTTTTCGTTTTTGCCCCGCACTGTTTTTGCCACTTGTCGACGCTTTCGAAAACATGTTTACCTACGTTCCAAATTCAATTTTAAATTGAAATTAAATGCCTACAAGACGTGAACTGTAAATCACTAAATGCACTTTCAACTACAGCACTAAATCACAACAGTCAACTATTTGTAGTGAACTAAGCAACTAAGCGATGCAACAAAGTTACAAGAAAATGGCGAACTAACACAGTACACAGTACAGTCACAGCTAAGCGGACCTGTCTGAAACGAGTCTCGAGCTCATCCGAGGAAACCCGAAGTTCACCGAAGTACAATCTAGCACTCTAGGCCTACTGCATTGCAGAACCACAACTTGTACAAGCATGTTTGTGCCCGTAATATCGTAAAACAAATTATTATGTATATATCGATGATGGTGCCGGACTATCGGGCGTTCCGGACTATTGAATGCCGGACTATTGGAAGTCTACTGTAGTATCTTTTTGTACATTTCTATTTAGAACTAAATTACAAAACATTTATATATTTAAAAAAAAAAATACAAAAGATGTTTACGAAAGTATTTTTTTTTTCAATTCTGGAAATTTTGTGATTCCTGAGCTAATAACTTTTCAAATTTTACATCAATAAACTTTTTAGTTGAATAAATGAATTCATCAGACCTTTTTATACAAAAAAGCTATTGAACACTTTTGGATTGGGAACATTACTATTTGGCGAATTCTTGAAAAAATGCTTGCAAAACGTACCAAAATGGCTTGGCATTGCAAAAAGAAAGATCGGTTCTTACTTTGCCTGGTGAGTAAATAGATTTAATCACATGAACTACAAGCTATGTTATCCTCATGGGTGTTTTATTAATGTGAACTATCTTGAAGCGCTATTCTTTCAATCGACTCGAATAAATACTTTTTATAACTCCGTTTTCTTCAAGTTCAGACCGATTGTTACTTTATTTTACAAAAAAGTAAAATGTAAACAAATGCAGATTAAATATAATGAAACTATACCTTTGGCAGTGTTTCAAGTAACATATCAACCATAGCAGCTTCTCTGTACTCTTTATAAGCATCTGCTTTTTTGGACATCTGTTCTGCTTCAGCCTTAGCTTTGGCTTGCACAGCAAACGCTTCAGCTTCACCTCTGACTCTCACGGCTTCTGCTTCAGCCTCTGCTTCTAATATTACTCGATTTCGATTAGCTTCTGCTAGTTTCTCTAGTCTGTAAAGTTATAAAAGAAGTATACTAAAAGTAATCATAGAAAATCCTAAAATAAAACAATCCATTTAATAGAGCAATTTATGTTGGCTATTACTCAATTTTACTTTGACACTTTAAAAAAGTAATAAGCTTTTATTTTAAAGTTAACTTCTACATTTTAAAATTTAGTGTGGGATAGGTACCTATTAAATGATGTAATAAACATACAGTAGAGTTTGAACATAAACGAACAGAGTTCAGAAAAAATACGGATTTTTTAAACATAAAAATAGGAGAAATCAAAAAGATGTTCATGAAAAAATGTACATTTATTGTTTTACAAATAAGTTAAATAGAAACATACATAGAGCCTAAGCTTGATGAAAACGCCTGAAATCAAAATGGAATGAAAGCTGGTTTTGTTTCCTTCACTTTTCCATCCGTTTTGCGGGAAGGAAGTTACCCCAACAAGCATCCGGTGAAAAGAATACTGGGTCCTTCAGAAAGAAGTAAGAATTAGATATTGCAGCTAGGCAATATATATAGTAGTAATAGTAGTGTTGTTGCCACCTGCCAGTTGTGTTCATCTGTTTTTCTCCTCCGTTTTCGTTATCTCAAACGAATTTTATTTTCTTCTCGATCGTTTTTGAGGACGATGAGTTACTAAAGGACAGTTTGAGGATGAGTTTTTTGCGGGATGACAAAACGGACAGTTCGAACAAAATATCCCTTCCCTTATGTTTTTAGAAGAAAACAGAATTGTAACGCATTGGAATGAAAAAAAAAACGGACGGTGTAGACCTACACTAAGGCGAAGGCAAGAGCATTTTCCGCGTCTACATGTGATATTAGTTCACAATTACGGTTTTCCGTCTAAAATTTCTAAAAAGGAAACAATAATGTTTGATGAAATTCTTAGACAATTTACTAAATATTATTATTTTAAAAATAGAATATAAATTTATAAAATAATAATTTAGTTTATCAACAACTCCAGTAATTTTCAGTAGGCCATTCATAATAAATAGCTGTAAAACTAAAAATCAGCAAAAGGAAACTAATAAATCACTAATTCTGTAGCCATACTGAATGTGGACATTAATATATCAAATTATTACTATAGTAAACCAATGCTACAGTTACATAGTACAGTGAATGCTCAATTTAACAGACTAATTGGGAGAAGGCGAAGTCCATTTAATCAGAAAGCATTTAAGTATGTTATAAATAAGGCCATATTTAATATGTATCTCTCCTCACTTCTTATTTAAGGAGAAGACGGAAACAAATAAATGGTTTCTCAAGCTTTTAGCCAAGGTCATTCATGATTCACAGTATTATCAAACTCAATTCCAGATCCTGCTATGAAAAGATTGGATACAAATATTTCTGGATTACTCTTATAGGTCATAATATAATGAGACTGAAGTTATTGAAATAATCTTGCCCAGCTGGTTACAAAAGTTATTTTTATTTGGTTCAAAGATTCTTCGTGACAACAACCTAAAGGGTGTCTACTGTAATCGAAAAGTAAACAATTTTATAGATTGGTAACGAAAGTAACCAAATGCCTTTTTTTATTTGTTATTAGTTCTTGTAATTAGCATATTTTAGTTTGCAATTTTTCCAGATTTTACAACAGCTAAATTATGTTTTCATGTCAGACATTCCCCATTGTATTTTAAATTACATTTTATTGCCGGTATTTCATAGAAACTAGAGCAAATGGTTTTCGAGCATCATTTTCTTACATGGACATTCATTGTTATATATTGCGTTTTATAAAATTAGCGCAATAATATTTGGCCATCATATTCTTTCACACATTCCCCATTGTACAAATTGTATTCAGACATTGATTTCTTTCATGGCAATTCACTGGATATTTTAAGTCACGTTTTAACAAAGGTAAATACAGTAGAACGATTATGTGAGGTAATGTGGACTAAATCAGATAAGCAAAAACTTGAATAACACGTACTGTAAAAAATAGAGGGAAACTTATGATCAACTGGTGAAATCAATAAAAAACGTGGTCAAAGATATGAAAAAGGCCCCAGATCAAATGAAAAACTTTGTGACCGTATTATCAAATGAAAAACTAACATCCAAATAAAAATAAAATATAAATACAAAATAATAAAAAGACGTACATAGGTTACAATACATGTTCCAGTTAAAAACAATGATTTCTTGATAAAGTCCATAAGTGCTTGTCTCGGGTGCTGGGAAACATACCGCAAGAAACTCACTGAGTATAACTTGGCAATCTGGAAAGCAAAGAGGGACTCTTGGAGGCAGTACTGTGGAAGAGTTGAAACATGCTCTGAAGCAGCCAGACTCCAGAGGAGCTTAAGGAAGTGTTTCGGGCGAATCTAGCCTTGGGCATGTTCCAAGGCAATGGGTTGTGGCTAGGGTGGTGTTTGTACTAAAGCCTGGAAGAGCGAGTTATGCTCAGGCCAAGGCATACAGATCCATCTGCTTAAATTCATTTCTACTCAAGAAAATTGAGAAAATACTGGATGGAAAGGAAGTAGCACTGGCGGTATTTCTGGATATAGAGGGTGCCTTCAGTAACACTTCACACCAGTCGATGTTGAGGTCATTAGAGGGGTGTGGGGGTGAACAAAACTGTTGTAGGATGGGTTGAGGCTATGTTAAGCACCAGAAAAATTCAGGCTTCCCTGTATGATGAATCTATCATGGTCAGGGCTAGGCAAGGATGTGCTCAGTGAGGTGTTCTTTCCCCCCTGCTATGGAACATTGTAGTGGACAAGCTTTTGTGCAGGCTCAATGCACAAGGATTTTACACTCAGGGTTATGCCAATGACATCGTCATTGTGGTAAGAGGCAGAGATCTGAAGATTGTCAGGATTAATAGCTAGCTGTAAATCCTGGAAAAATGTATCTTATTCCCTTCACAAGAAGGAGGAAATTGGAGGTTAACCAGCTGCCTAAGCTCTTTGGGCAGGAGGTAGCATTTGGGGATCAGGTGAAGTACTTGGCATCTTTCTGGATAGAAGACTTACCTGGAATCCGCAGATGGAGAGGTTGATAACTAGGGCCAAGAATCTTATGTTTGCATGTAAGAGGGCTGTAGGTAAAACATGGGGGCTAAAACCAAAGATGGTTAAGTGGATTTACACCATGATCATAAGACCACTAGTCGCTTATGCGGCGGTATATGGTGGCCTAAAACAGTTTAGAGTGTTGTCGGTGGGAGGCTGTATAGTATCAAAAGGGCGGCTTGCCTGGCTGTCACGGGTGCTATCGAAGTCGACTCTGACGGACGCTTTGAATGCCCTCCTGGATCTCCCTCTACGAGTGTTTATACAGGGACAGGCCAGAATGGGGGCGTACAGACTGCAGTATGTAGGCTGCTGGAGAACAAGATGGCCTGCGATGGGTCACTGCAAAATAAATCAGGTGGTCTCTAAGGAAGTTTTAAACATGCTGTCAGACCACATGATTCCAAAACTCTCTATTGAGAAACCCTTCAAGACAAAAATCTGGAGTCTGGAAGGAGTTAATAAGACGAGCAGGATTATAGTCTGGTTTACAGATGGCTCGAAGACAGAGACGGGAACAGGGGGTGGAGCCAATGGGGTTCAACCTGAGGGCTCCACTGTCCTGTACTAGGCAAACATACTACTGTTTTTCAGGCAGAAGTTTGTGCAACCTCGGAGAGCACAGAAGAGAATCTTAGAATGGGATACAAAGGTAAGAACATCCTGATTTTCTCTGATAGCCAAGCAGCGATCAAAGCGCTAAATTTATATAGAGTAAAATCTAAAGTGGTGTGGCACTGCCTCTCGGCATTGATGAAGCTTAGCCAGGGGAATGAGGTTTCTGTGTGCTGGGTCCCTGGGCATTCAGGGTAATGAGAGAGCAGATTGAGGTAGCCAGGAAAGGGTCTGAGTCTCCTCTTGTGGGCCCTGAGCCAGTGCTTGGGCTTATCTATGGGCATGCCAGAGCATCGGTTGAGATGTGGATGCAGGAGGGTAAAAACAAAGCCTGGAGGGTTTCAGGAACGAGTGGACTTGTTTGGAAGTTGTTCAAACCAGGCAGGAAACATGCTGAAGAACTTATCTCACTAGGAAGGGATAACATGAGATGGATGGTTGGCCTATTAACGGGTCACTGTCACCTCCGGAAACTCCTACATAGAATTGGGATTGCCGAGGAGAGTATATGTAGGAAATGCGGATTGGCTGAAGAATCGGCGGAACACATCCTACTGGAATGTGAGGCTCTAGGTAGAGCCAGTACTTTTACTCTAGGCCCCCCCGGGGGAGGAAAGGGAAACCATCCTAGGAAACCCAATAGGAAGTTTCTGTGCCTTTATGAGGAAGACGGGTATTACTGGGTGGGAATAACTAGGAAATTTAACGGGGCAAAAGATCTATTTGGTCGATGCCGGCAGGGTTCTTTTAGGATCTTGCAACCAATGAAAAAAAAAAAAAAAGAAAAAAGTCCATAAGTGTGTTCTGTTTAACGAAACTCGCTCGATTGTGCGCCGTTTCTATTTTTACACTACAGGGTTTAACTACTTTACACTGCATATTACCATAACACAGCAAGTTTGAGTTTTATTGAACGAGACATTTAGTGAAAAAGCATTAACAAAATGGTCATGTGATTAGAAAAGCATTGGAATTACTGTATCGTGTTTTATTTAACGGAACCATTTTTGACGAAACAGTATGACTAATATAAGTACAGTAGATTTGCCGCTATATGCGGATTTCACTTTGCACGGTTACTTTAACGCCTGAGTCTACCGCTAACCTAACTTCCGAACTTCAATTTTTTTATTTTTGCCTACCTCAGTTAACTCGCAACTCAATTAGTCAATGCTTGGATAACCACGGCTCTATTATATAGAAGTAGTGCTAATTGTGCTTGGTAGTTAATTTTTCCCACGGGCATTCGCTAATGTATTTTAAAATAATTTTCTAATACCAGTTTTTTTATTAAATTGGCACTAACTGTATTTAGGCATTGATGACTTTTATGGACATTCACTGTGATAGTTTAAATTACATTTTAACTTGTGATAAATTAAGGTCTGTTAAATCGAGCATTCACTGTACACCCTATTATATTATGCTATCTTTCAATGCTATACCAGGTTATATCTACATTTTTGAATTTTCTATATAGTTAATTACTGTAGGATTACAATCTAAAGAAATATAAGAAGAAAAAAGATTCTGGTGTGATTTACCTGTATTTTTCAGCTTCTGCGGGTCGTCGTACCATTGCCTCCAATTCCCTCTCTTTCCTCTGTATTTCTTGGTCTTGTACAGCTATTTCTTGCGTTCTTTCTACAACCTTTATCTGCATTTGTTCTTCTTTGATACGTTGTTTGGTTTTTGCAGCTTGAAGTTCATAGGCCATTTCTGCTTCAGCTTTCTGTTATCAAAACAAATCACATAAGAGAAAGAAAATATCTTATATATTTTACAAAGAAATAATACATCTAATAATTTTATTATATAAAATTGTTAAAATACATTTAAATCAGTTAACATACCTTGGTCTGTACTTCAACGTCATACGCAGCCTTCTTAAGTTCAAAGTCTCTTTGTGCTTTTGCTATTTCGGTATCGTTCAAAAATCTAAAGGAAAAAGCACTCAATTAAATCAAATGATATTCCTAGCACCTAATCTTCAGCAGTGAGATGTTTTTTAATCAGGGTAGCAAGAGTTTATCAATTATTATGTCTTTGAAGTACAAATACAATTTACAGTAAAGATAAAATGTAAAAACTTAATGTTAGCATCTCCTCACCTTGAAGCCATTCTTTCTTCTTCAGCAATGGCTTCTTTAATCTGTGCGTCTCGTCTTGCTTCAGCTTCTCCAATTCGTGCGTCCCTTTTTACTTCTGCTGTTCTTGCCATGCCCAAACTTTTGAGATATCCCTACAAAAATGTAAATATTGTAATAAACGTAAAAGAAAACTTTCAATGGCATGCAACATGCTGCCCAAACCCAAGAAGTAGCTAAGAAAAAGCAGAATCACAATTATAGATTTTTGTAATAGGAAAAGTTGAATTCAGGAAGTTTAAAATTGTTGATTGTGCTAAGGAATAAACTTTGTAACCATTTATTTATTATTTTTTACCCATAATTGAAAAAGAAATATTTAATTTTTATCTCAGATTTTGTTTCTAAACATAGGGCTATAGCATCGATTTTGTTATTTACATTTTAAATTTCTCCAGCTTTAAACACACTTTATCTCTAAGATAATTATTTAATTTCAAATATTTCATAAAGTTATAAGATTTAAAGGGCGTTGGTATGATAAGACCAGTACAGCTTGGTCCAGTAGACCTTTATGATGAGTTTTCCATAATAAGGAAAATAATATATATTATATATTATTCTCGTCTTCTACTTACATAATGTAGACATAAAAAAAAGTAAATTGCCGAGCTTATTCACTATCATCTAAATTTTAAAATCACAATACTAATTATTTATATCTACATATATTTTTGTAAAGTTACCTTAAAGCTATTATCATAGGAATAAGGACCTATTTAGTTTATATTTCATAATGAAGTTTGTTTAGATTTAACTAGCAAAATAATTACTTTCCGTAGTCACAGCTATCTTGTGTAGATACATGGAAATTATATATTAAATAATTTCTAGGTATTCTCTATGACTACCTTCATAAGTTTAATAGTATCAATTGTTGTAAAAGTCATGACGGTTTGTATATATTATAAATATAAGATGATCATGAGGTATGCATTGTTTTTTTTTTTTTGATGGGATGGAACTCAACAGCAGAATGTGGAAGGTAAAATGCATCAGTGGACGGTAGACTACTACTTAATAACGTATACATTATGTTACAAAAGCCGCTCAGAAGTTATTCTACTATCGTACAATATTGCTGGCATGAAGGAGTCTCTAAAGCATATTAAAATGGATTGAACATTTCTGGACGACAATTACTGTCAGCAGGAAAAAACATCAGGTACTCAACAAACAATGAAAACAATGGAGAATGTTAATAGAGCAAGAATGGAATTAATCAATAGTCCAACACGTTCTGCTTGGCGTCACTCTGATTGTTACGTTAGGTTGTGATTCCGTAAGGAAAATGTTGAAAACCAAACTCAAATTTCATCAGTACAAAATTGTACGAGTTACACAAAACAAATTAGGACAAGATTTTTCTGTAAGCAATCTGTTTTTTCACAATGAACCCAATTAAATTATCTTTATAAGTGATGTGGCAGATTTCCATCACAATGGATTTGTGGTTCAACAAAACTGCATGTATTCTAAACACATGCAACTTCATGAGAAACCTCTTCATTCATCCCGTGTGACAGTGTAACACAAGATTTCTAGATGTTGTTATGGTAACCTAGTTTTTGGAAGAAAATCGATAGATGTACATGATAACACTTTTTTAGTATAACTGCTAATGAAACAGGGATGGTTGTACAGTTTCAGTAAGATATCCTACACTGCCAGGAATTTACTGAACTTGCAACGTACTTGTTTCCAGATCAATTAATTTCTATTTTAGGAGATAAGTCCTAATGTCCTCCACCTTCAGATCTGAGTATGTTCATTTTTTTGATGAGGGGCAAGTTTAAGATTTAAGAGTGAAAGATGACAAACAACGTTCATTAAATGTCTTGAAGACAGAAACTAGTATGGAGGTGTGACAGATAATTGGCAAGGCATTGGAACAACGAGTATAGGATAGCTTCAAGACACAGATAGAAAATTACATCAAGAAAGATAAATATCATATTGAAGATGTGATTTGCTACTAAAAATAAATGTTATACACTTAAGCTATTGTTAAAAATAGGTAGTAAAAGTGTTCATGTTACTACCTAGAACTCTGAACTATTTAATCAAAAATGAGTATGTTCCTCAATGTCATCTTGTAGATGAAATATTATTATACCAATCATGCAAATTTAAAACAAATCCAGTATATACAAGTTATGTAAACAATTATTGTACACTTTACTGTAATAATGATGACTGTTGTATGGTTCTTAGTTTAGTCAGCATTTGTATTGTGTGAAGAGACAAGCTTTGTTTCGCCAGAGTTAGACGAGGCTTCTCTCCGTACACATCAGTGTATATGAATATTGTACGTTATTTGTTATAATTGTTTTAAAGTTAATAAAATTAAGTGTAACGAATAGAATTGTTCTTTTTTTAAAAGCAATTCCCTCGAACCAAAAACGTAACTGGCGCAGTCGGTAGGACACCTCGAGGAAGTTAACGAATATAACATCCGTCGGTTTTAACCGTTAATCGAGGAACCAACTCGGTTGCAGAGTGAATATCTGCGAAAAATCGATCAATCATAGAGTGAATATCTATAACGAACAATGAAAAAGGAAAAAAAGTTTTGTGTATTGTGTTAAATAGTGCAGTGCAAAATAAGTGTAGTGTTACGCCGTACATAATGAGCAAAGTATTTTGGATTTCACTGTAAGTAAATCCTGTACAAATATTAAGATAATCTATAATATTAAAAACGAAAGTAATAATTTTGAAAATTATTTTATATAGTAGGCTAGTTAAATATCTCATTTGTATAATATATTCTCTTGTAGTATATTAATTAATATCTTGATTTTTAATTTTTCAAATAAGTTGAGTAGATAATAATTAATTACAACGACTACCCCTATATTAAAAAAAGAGTACTTGGACATGATTCCAGAGTACAATGGTGAACCTGCTATGCTCAATAAGTTTATTTCAATTTGTGATAAAATAGTGAACAAATTCTTTGTAGTCCAGAACCCAGAGGATTTTCAAAACGAATTTTTGTTTTCTTCTATACTTTCTAAATTAAAAGGACAGGCCTTAGATATTGTAGTGAGCTCCAACACCTATGCTTGGGAAGATGTTAAAAATACACTTTTGACTAGTTATTCAGATAGGTGGGATTGTTTCACCTTAAATTTAGAAATGGCAGAATTAAGACAGGAAAGTAACGAATCGCCCTTCACTTTCTACGAAAGAATTCAGAAATTGTTGAATTTGCAAATAGCTTTCTTTATTAACAAGGAACCAGCTGCTAAAGATATTCTATGTACTTACACCCAAAAACTAGCACTACGAGTACTGTTAAGGGGACTTCAGGAACCGTTAGCGTCCTTAATGCGGACAAAAGATCCTAACACGCTCAATGAAGCGCTTAATATGCTGACTAACGATTTCCAATTCAAAAATAATAAACTCTTTCAAACTAATCGGCAAAATGTACCAAATAAATCACAGCATTTACCAATTCGCAAACCTGCCACTAATAATCAACCATTTCAGAATTATTATAAACAAATACCCCAAAACAATCCCAATCAATTTAACCAATTTAACAGACAAAACTATGTACACAACAACACAGCACCTAAAACGAATCAAGTTTATCAACCCACACCAATGAGCATATCAACACGTCAAACCGGAAACCCAATCAGACAAAATAAATTATATCAAATTACTGGAAAGCCGGTCGTTGAAGAAACGGAAAGTGATTCGATGTACCAGATCACCGAACAAATGCCGCACATTTCGCTATCGGAACAGACTGGAATTAGTTGTAACTTCGCAGAAGAAATCCAAGACGAACACAATGCCGCAAATAACTTTATTGAGGAAGACAATGCATGCGGATTCCCTCCAGATTATGAAAACACACAGAACCATTTTTTAGGACTTACGACAGTAAAAAGAAATTTTCCATAATGCACATAGAAAATGACACAAATGATTTACCTTTTGTTTATGATCCTAAAACTAACCAAAAAATATTGATTGACACCGGAAGCACTAGATCGTTTATTAAAAAATCGATTGGATTTAATATTTTCAAAAATACACTAGAACAAGAACCGTTCGTAGTAAGCACAGCACACGGAGTGTCAAAAGAAAAGTTTAGCTGCAGATTACCCATTTTAGGAAAGAAAATAGCAAAATTATATTTATTTGATTTTCATAAGGACTTTGACCTATTACTTGGACTCGATAACATAAGAGAATTAGAAATTAATTTGGATTTTGTAAACAATAAATTAATATTTTGTGATAAGAAGATATCTATACATTACTTTAACACGGAGGAGCCAAACAAAAATAATAATAATAATAATACTTTTGGCGAAAATAATACCACATGCTATGTGATTAAAGCACGTACTAAACAAACGTTAAAAATAAAAATGCTTAATATGCGCAATGGAGAGGGATTATTACCCTATAGGCAACAAGACGGAATAGAAATACCGCAGTGCTTAATAAAAATAGAAAATGGAGAAAGTTATTGCCCGATAATCAATAATACGACATCTGATAGACGTTTAGTGATCAAACCGATGGAGGTGCAACCGCTAAGCGATTTCAAAATCTATCAAATAAACAATGATCAAGTAAACGCTACAAATTTTAATTTGTTAAATCACAAGCATAATAAATTAGATCTGAGCCAAATTAGAACGGATCACATGAACGCTGAAGAGAAACGGGAAATATTAAAATTGATTTTCGAATATTCTGACATATTCCATCAAGAAAATAAAGACCTGACATTTACTAATCAAGTCAAGCACATAATTAGGACAACTGACGAAATCCCTGTATACACGAAAAACTATAGATACCCAGAAATTTATCGTAAGGAAGTAGATAAAGAAATTCAAGAAATGCTCGCCCAAAAAATAATCAAACCCTCGCATTCACCATGGAATTCACCTGTATGGATCGTTCCAAAAAAACCAGACGACTCCAACAGACAAAAGTTTAGGCTAGTAATTGATTTTAGGGGACTAAACGCAAAAACTATTGATGACAAATTCCCGCTTCCTAACATAACCGATATATTAGACAAATTAGGGAGATCCCAATATTTTACCACCCTGGATCTTGCCTCAGGATTTCATCAAGTTGAGATGCACCCGGACAGCGTTGATAAGACAGCCTTTTCCACGAAAACTGGCCACTATGAATTTCTGAGAATGCCGATGGGCCTTAAGAATAGTCCACCGACGTTCCAAAGAATAATGAACAACATATTACGCGGAATACAGAATGAATCGTGTTCGGTTTATCTTGATGATATCGTAATCTATTCAGCTAGTTTACAAGAGCACCTACTTAGGTTAAAAGAGGTTTTCGATAGACTAAGAAAAGCTAATTTTAAGGTACAGTTAGACAAGACGGAATTTTTAAGGAAAGAAGTCGCATATTTAGGCCATATTGTGACACCAGACGGAGTCAAACCCAATCCTGAAAAAATAAAAGTAATAAAGAATTATCCAATTCCAAAAACTAGCAAACAAATAAAAGGATTTTTAGGACTATTAGGCTATTACCGTAAATTCATTAAAAATTTCGCAAAAATAACTAAACCATTTACTAATTGCTTGAAGAAAAATGCCAAAATTGATATCAATAACCCCGACTATATAGATTGTTTTGAAACTTGCAAGAACATATTGACTAATGAACCACTGTTGCAATACCCTGACTTTGAAAAAGAATTCATTCTAACCACAGACGCAAGCAATTTTGCTGTCGGAGCGATTCTAAGTCAATATAAAAATGGAAATGACCTTCCAATTGCTTTTGCTAGTCGAACTTTAAACGATAGTGAGACCAACTACTCTGCAATTGAAAAAGAACTTCTCGCAATCGTATGGGCAACAAAACATTTCAGACCTTATTTATTTGGAAGAAAATTCAAAATTTATTCATACCATAAACCCCTGCAATGGTTGTTTTCTGTTAAAGAACCGAATTCTAAACTTTTAAGATGGCGGTTAAAGCTGGAAGAATATGATTACGAAATAAAATATAAAAAAGGAAAATTGAACCAAAATGCCGATGCATTATCGAGAATTCAATTAAACGTCACCGAAAAAACTTCACCGGACTCGCAAAATATTGTGGATGACGAATTACAGAAGCCAACAGCTGACCTAGTGCGACGCTACTTCCCAGAACTGGATGACAGCCCGTCTATGATAGTTAACTTTGATATGGAAGAAGAAAACGACGCAGTCAATCAGGAAGAGAATAATGAAGTGAACGACCAGACCGTCCATTCAAACTTTGAAGGAAATACCTTAGTGGAAATTCCCATTTCTGACAAACCTGTAAATTTTGGAAAAAACCAAATCTTTCTGTTGCTAGTAAACTATCAGCAAAAGAAAGTTAAAATAATAAAATTATTTGGAACTTCTAAAATGAGATTAATTGTTGAAATTTCGGAAAACAATTTAGACAATGACATTATTAAATTTGTAAAGGAATTCCTAGTGCCTAATGTTAAATATAATATTTATTTTGAAGATGACTTTTATGAGAAATTTGTGACTTGCATAGCTAAACATTTTAAAAGCTCTAAACTTTGGTTAATTAAATGTAACACTAAACTACTAGATATAACTGAAGAGGACGAAATTGAAGATATAATAAATAATTACCATGTAAGCAAAACCAACCATCGCGGCATACAAGAAACGTATGAACAAATTAAAAGGAAATATTACTGGCCCAATATAAAAGGACATATTCAAAATTTTATCAATAACTGTGAAATTTGTTTAAAGACAAAGTATGATAGAGTACCCTTACAACTTGAAATGAATCTGACGCCTACACCATTGAAGCCGCTACAGATAGTGCACATGGATAGCATTTCGTTAGAAAAGAACAGTTTTCTCAGTATTGTAGACGCATTCTCTCGCTATGCTCAAGTGTATCGCGTACGAGGCGCACACGCCACAGAAGTCGCTGATAAGCTCTTAGACTACTTTGCACATTATGGTGTCCCTGAGTTTATAGTGTCTGACAATGGAACTGAATTCAACAATAAAGTAGTTAAGGAAATAATGGAATTACATAAAATCAAAATACATTTTATTAGCACACAGCACCCCCCCTCTAACGGATTAATTGAAAGGTTCCATTCCACATTAATTGAACACATACGACTTTTAAATAACCAAGTAGAATTTAGGAATGATAATATTACAAAGAAAGTTAAATACGCAATCATTGCATACAATAATAGCATACACTCTGTTACTAAGTTCACACCTTTTGAAATATTATATGGACATATTACCCCTAATCATGTTTTAAATATTGACATTGAAAATCAGTTTACTAATGACTATATAATAAGTCACAGGGAGAGAACAAAAAAACTTTACGAACATATTAAGGAATCTAACCAGAAGATCAAAGAAAACATTCAAACCAAGAGGAATCTGAATAAAGAACCATTGCCAGAAATTCCGACAGAAGTTTATGTAAAAAATACGCAGAAACAAAGTAAAACAAAAAATAAATATAATCAAGAAGAAATATCTGCAATAAATCAGGAAAGGAAAACAGCGGAAATTAAACCAAGGCATCATAACACTGAACAGAAAATTCATCTGTCTAAAATTAAGAGGCCAAGGAAAAAATTTATAATTCCAAAATGTAATCCGTCTTTGAATCCTGTTCCAGGTCCCTCTTGTTCTTCGCAAAAGCCGATGCCGACACAACAGAAGTTAAGGACATTTCCAAAAACATTGGAATAATACAGATTGAATTAGGACCAGCCAAATTACAATCCTCTTACCACACATTTGTTCACTATTTTAATTTGAATAATTTGGTTGTTCAATTTAATAATGTTGAATTTTATTATAATAATGTATTAAACTATTTTGATAAGAATTGTGTTAGTTGTAACGCCAGCCTCACTGGAAAAATTGAGTTTGTAACGGATAATGGTAGTAAAGTTAGAGACATAATCAATTATTTTAAATATGTTAACCATAGTAGAGAAATAGTTAAAGAAAAATTAGAAGTAGTATACTTAGAACGTAATAATAATAATAATAATAATAATAATAATAATGTAAGAACAAAAAGAGGTATAATAGATGGACTAGGATCCGCATTTAAGTTTATTACTGGTAATTTAGATGCCTATGATGGCAAAAAATATGACAATATATTAAAAGGGATAGAAAACAATGAGGCTAACATTGTGAACCAAATAGAGTCTCAATATACAATTAGCAGTAGTATCATTAAGGAATACAATAAGACATTTAATATTATTGAAGCAAACTTTGTGGAATTAAAGAATAAATTGGAATTGATGAATCATAGAATTAACATTTTGTAGAATTAGAAAAATTTAAAAATATATAAAACCAATTAAGTATTTTGTACAATATGTTGTTACAAGTAACAACTGATTTGGAAAATTCATTAACGTTTTGTAAACTAGGTGTACTTCACCCCAGCGTTATCTCAACCAGAGAGTTGTATAGTGAGATAATGAGAATCTATGAGTATTACACTGAAAGACTACCCATTGAACCTAGATTGCAAAACATGTGGGAGTTAGAAAGTTTAATTAAAGTTAACTGTAAATTAGATTCAGATAATATTGTATATTTTCTGAATTTACCTATTGTAGAAAAAACAAAGTTTAATATTTACAAATTACACTCTGTACCCACTGAATATGAATCTCAATATGTAACCATTATACCCATGGTAAAATATATGTTAGTTTCTAGTTGTGTAGTGTTAGGTTTAGACAACAAGTGTAACAGAAAAACTAATTCAAAATATTTTTGCTCATTCGACTTAATATCTCACCAGAAGATTGACTGTGAAATTTCAATAATTAAAGACAACAATGCCGACACCTGTAAATACACCGCTTTGGAAGTC
>JAGFPH010000150.1:947056-959128 GCA_018207615.1 Philaenus spumarius
GATAAACGTGATCCCGAAGCGCTACGACTTTTTAACTGTCAAAATCGTATTTCGCTAGCCAAAAACATATAAAACGATACCCCTCACTGAATTTTCAAAGTTTGTATCCAAAAATGTGACTCTGACGCGCTACGACTTTTTAACTGTCAAAATAGGTTTTCCCGTACAAGAAAACATACCCCATACAGAATTTTCAAAATGTTGATCCATAAACTTGATCCCGAAGCGCTACAATTTTTTAACTGTCAAAATCAATTTTCCCGTACCCAAAAACATATAAAACGATACCCTGCACTGAATTTTCAAAAATTATGGAATTTAACGAGGAAATATAAACCCGAACATATTTGCAGAGATCGGTGATCGGTGGTGGCCGGGCTTGGAATCGACTCGATGCCGATTAAAGTGCCGAGAATCGGTGGAATCGAGAATCGACCCTTCCCTAATTCTAATTAATCTATTGATCCGTTATGAAATAATTTACACAGTGAGTACACAATGAATGTTGTTGTGTGTTAAGCGATTATGAACCTCTGCGAAAAAGACTTGAACCTGAAAAGACGGCCACATTACTTTTTATTAAGGGTCTTCTATACCTTGCGTAAAACAGCAAAAATATGCACTTCGTACTATCGTGTTTCGGACGCCGTTTTTCAACCTAAAAAGTTGTGAAACATCTTAAATTGTTCTTAAAGGCTTTGTGCTTTTGTCTTATATCTCATAATTGAAAGCAATCGACGGCAACTCATTTTAATCAACAGTTTAACTGAGTAAAAATCAATTACTTTTAACGCATTTTTTGGGAGTTTTAAGCAATAATTTCCATATTTTAAGCTAACACGTAAACAATATAAAGCCTTCTTTATAACTTAAAGTAGTTTCCCAGATTATTAATTTATAAATAAAATGCGAAAAACGTTATTACGAATGCATGTTTCAACGATTTTGCGGCTTTAGTCAGACCTTTCGTATTGAAATCATACGAAACACTCAGGAGTTTTCTTCAAGGTAAAGAAGAGCCTTAAATATAATGTACCAATTTTTAACTTTACTTACTAAATACTTAAATTGAGTAAAAATATTAAAGGTTACTATACGAAGTTTTTTAAAAAAAATATTAAGAGCAGAGCACCCATACGAAGTTTTTTTTTTAAAAATCCACATCCGCGGATGTCAAAAAATCTGCACCCGCAACATCACTAAATTTAGCCTATTGCCATATTATTATGAATTTGCATTCTAAGTGTATGATTAATATTGAGAAATTAAAACAGATTGATTCTCTTACAGTACATTCAACTATAAAAGAAATATGTTTTACAATAACATTGTACAGAAAAGAAAATTACTTTACTAAATTTATCCTATAAACAAATAACTAATCTCGGTGGGTTGGTTACAATACTAAAAGAATTGTTTCTAATAAATATTAAGTAGATGCTACTTGAATGAAATATAATATTATGATTAGTACTAACATTTAAGATTTTTGTTGTCTGATTTCAGATTATTCAAATACATAATGTACATATTAAAAACAAATTATTTGGTACATTGTTAGTTCTTTCTATAATAACACTGAACACTAAAATTAGCCTTTTTTTGCATTGAATCACAGATTTAGGTTGTTAACTGTATGGTTACTATAATAACATTATTAGGTGAGTTTCGGTTGATGAAAATAAATTTATAAACATTAAAAAATATTGAAAAATTAAAATCCTGATGCAAAACATCAACTACCAAGTGTTTATACAAAAACAGATAAAGAAGAATTATGTTTAGTAGACTTTTATTAGTACGTACTTCTTCATCTCTGATATCCTTTAGCGTGTACGAGACGACTGTAATTCCCATGTTGACAAGATCAGAAGATGCCACTTCAAACACTTGTTTACTAAACTTCTTCCTGTCTTTGTAGATTTCCTAAATATTAAAACCAGCAATTTAACTGCAGTATTTAAAGTTTAAAAAATTTAATAAATTGGATTGTATATTAAACACAAACTATGGTTAATAGTTAAAAATATACTGTTCAATTTTTACACGCTCATTCTTTTAAGTAATTTTATAAAATAAGATGATTAAAAAACACACATCTCCCAAACATTTACTTAAAAAGGTGAAAATCTTATAATGTAATGTAAGCTATGTTAAAAAAGCTTGAAATATCTAAAAACATATTAAATTAGAGAAAGTTATAAATATGTTTATTTTATTATGACCCGATGGGAGAATAAATTCTATCAAAATCTATTTTATGCTTTACCTCGATGTTATACTTATTGCCCAGCAAATTTATCGACAAAACAAAAATAGTATAGTTGATAAAAATTTTTACTTTGAGCGGAGTCTACTTTACGTTCTATAAAAGCTCAAAAAAGGATATTTTGGGTAAAAATAATTTGGCTTCACTCGGTTTAACCCTAGATTACTTATGTCAAAATTTTGTCACAGTATTACTTATGTATCGTAAATTTTACTTTTAACAAATATTTATTTTTTTTACTGTACTAAAACAATATTGTAATAATTTTTTTAAATAATTGTAATTGTATCCTAGTTTATTTTAGGGCTATATGTATATTTTTAGAGTAATACATTAAATTTTTCAATTAAAAAAATTAAATAAATAAAAAGCAGACTAGGTTTTTTTAAAATAAAAAACAAGAGTTGTGAAAAAATGGATGCGTGATACTTGTAACAGCGAAACTGAGCAACTGACATCTGGGGTTAGAGTGGGGAAGGTACTGAGATGGAGGTTGAGAGCATGCACCGTTTGTTTCAGATACTTACAAATGGAGCATCGTCATTTTGACGACACATAAGTAATCTAAGGTTAAGTAACTGCCAAAATAAAGGAAAATTGGCCCTTAAAAGTAATGTTAAACTTAAAATACATTTAAAGCTGACAATTTTGCTTCTTAACATGATTAATCATGGCTTTTTTTAAAACACTTGAGTATGAAGTTTTTCTTTTTGGAAAATTAGATCATATTAGTTTTTCCAAAAACTCCACCTAAGGTTGTAAGAGTAAAGTTGGCTGATTAGTTTTTACAAATAGGTTATGTGAGGTTGATGGTTATTTACGAAAACATGTAATCTACTTATCTGATCTGTTATTTAATCAACAGTATTCCCAATTCTTGTGTAAATAGAGCAATGTTAGTACCAACTTGAGCAAATCTTGTCATAATATAAATGCAGTTTTTTCCTCAGGTTAAATAAAACCTTAGTTGCACCTTCAGTTAAAAAGTTAAAATATATAATTAAATCAACTTATTGTTTCTATTTACCACCATGTGTTAAAACAAAATTACTTAGAACATCAGATTTGTTCTATTATTGATGAAAAATGTATAGGCCCTAAATATATTTACAAAAAATAATACAACGAATCATGGGTATTTAAATTCAAACATACTTTTAGGTTATAACATTGATCAAACTATATCTTGTTTACGAACAAAGTTTAAAATAACATAATTCCCATATAATTTAAGTTCAGCTGTTTTTATTATACACAGCAGTTGAATAATTTAAACCCATAAACGGCCAATGTCAGGTTTAGGCAAAAAGAGAGTATTTACTCCAAATTTTGTTTACTGTGACAACATGCAATTCTTGTTTAAGTATAACAACAGTCTTGTAGTGAACCAAATTAGGTAGTTATTGTGACATTTATCGATTGGCAACACTGATCATAAAGCGACAGCTGAATAAATATTTGTAAATGTTGTCTTTTGGCCTATTACTATGTTTTAGAAAATTCAATATAAGAAAAACTAGGTTTTTATAGAATGCTCTATTTTTTGGGTGTGTGTAATATGAATGAGTGAGTCTGTGTAACAAATTAAAAATATTTCCCATGTGTAAAATATAGTTTTTTTATCCTTAAGTTCAAAGTAAAAAAAATAATAAAAAAATTTTCCCCAGAATTTATGTGATAAAAGTATAATCAAGGTTAAATATTAATTATTTCTCAAATAATTATGGCTAAAAAACAAAAGAAAAACAATTAAGATCAAATGATAAATACAAATGTTATAATCTAAGAACATGTAAATTCACTGAGTTAAGCATTGTCTCTTTTGAGTAGTGCTGCCACATCAGCTGCTAGTCAGCAAAGGGTTAAAATAATAAATTAGACTAGCTGACCCCTGCAAAGCATTCCCATTCTAACTTACTAACAGTGTTTTATTAATTTAAATCCATGTTAAAGAGAAATAATTTTGTTATTGTTATTATATATTTTTAAACAACTTACCAACTTGCAGAAGGTAAACAACAACAAATAGGTGTATCCAGAATGCTGTTTAATCCACGCTTACAATTAATTAAAAATAGTAATGTAGTGGCGTAACGGCAGCTCTCCAGCTGGGTATTGTTATCATCAGTGTTGCCAACGCCAGGAAAATATCCCTACAACTTACTTGATCTTACATCACTGTTACTTTTGGATTCTTTTTTTTTCGTATAATTGTATTTTGTATATTTTTCCGGTGTAGCGGTTAAGGAAAGCTTTAAAATGATGCCTCATTCATGTAATTTGATGTATTAAGGAAGTTATGGCATAACGACAAAAAAATGGCCTTGAGAAATAATATATGTGATAGTTTTTACTATTTACAACCAGTTTTCTGAGTAAATTGTACATTTAAAAATATTGAACAACATTACTCAAAAAGAGCTTCTTAGTAACACAAAAATCATTCAATATTAAAATTCTATCATGAAGCCTCTTTTTGCTAAACAAACCTTTTAATCCTACTATTAAATCAAAAGAGAAAAGGAAAAACATTACCTGCCTAAATTTATTACACCAATCAACCTTAGTTCTAACATAAAATCCTTGTTACATACTTGTGAGTATCATCTTTGTTCTACAGGGTAGTAGCCACCACGGTAGCCTGTATAGAATACTAACGGTAGGGTTCACGCGCATCTACTCTTGACGTCATCGGTACCCACTGCTAAGAGAAATGAAAATCAGCTGTTTATTATCGATTGCAGCTGTATTAACAGAGTATATTATTATACACATTCTGCGAAAAAATCATCAAGATACAATAAATTACTTTATTTATAAATTAATTATTATTATTAAATTTTTAGTATCGAAAACGTATATACTTTGTAAACAAAATTTTACAATACATTTTTAAAATGTACATATCTTTTGATTAAACAAATAAAAGAGCACTGTGGCGACAAAATCACACTGATTTAAATAAAAACCCGAACCACAAAACTAGGAACAAAAACAATAACTAAACAACTAAATTGTAAGTTATGTTTAATATGTTACCCTTATGTACATTTCGATGACATGGTCACATCCTCAGAGGGTTTTAACACTACTAAAGTCTTGAATATATATATATATATATTCAATTTTAAATATTAAAAAAGATTTGGATTTATAATAAAATTCTCTAACTTATTATATTCATAACCCAATACAAAATTAAAATAAATATCAAATAGTACAAAATAAACAAAATATTGTTCATCAATTAATTGTCGAATTTAAAATAGTAATTTTTATAGGCCTAATCAGTAAAGGTATTAAAATTTGTTGTAACAATCAGATTTTTACTTTCCTTACCCTATACTAGGTAAGGTAAGTATTGCGATCGACCCAAAAATTCGATGTCGAGTTTTCATAATATCTTTACGTTTCAAGGCCCCCTGAGTCCAAAAAATGCATTTTTGGCGATTGGTCTGTCTGTGTGTCTGTGTGTGTGTGTGTGTGTCCGGAGTGCACAGGGCAAACGGCTGGACGGATCGAACTGAAATTTACAGGATATCTTCAAACACGTAAACAATTAAACCCATGTAAATTTGAAGCAAATCGGAGGTGGTGTCTTACCGTGGGACCAGTTTTTAGCACATTTTTGGTATTTACTCCAAAACCCCTCTAACGATTTTGATTAAACTTTGCTAACATACTCTACTCAGACCCCCTTAACACGCTATGTACGCTATATACCCTTAAAAATTCGTTGAAAAAAGATATTACAAAAACGCAAGTTATTTTGTTTGTATCTCCGAAATGGCTGGTCCTATCGACTTGAAAATGGTCTCATTCGATTCAGCGTCCAAAAGAATGTCAAAAAAGATACCCCACTCAACTTTTTCCATTTTTTCAAAAATTGACCCCAAAAACGCCCTTTTTGGGGGCAAAAATTACTTTTTTTTAAACTAGCCGTGTTTGGTATCGACCTTGACATTTTTGGGGGTGAGAAATCGATTGAGACCAAAATCAGGTCCGTGGGATTAACCGTTTTGAAGTTAGTACCGCTTTCTTCGAAACGGATACTCCTATTAACTCGAAAATGGTATCATCAATCTCTCGCTCGAAAAATTTGGTAATTGATACAGCATCTATTTTGGTAAAGAAAGTTGTGTGATGTGCACACCAGATGTTTTTATATTATTATTAAAGATATGTTTTCTATGTGTGGTTCAAATTTTATTAAAATCGGTTAAATATTTTTGAAGTTATTTAATTTTTACATAAGGCTCCATGAGAAGTTTATGGAGCTTATGAGAAACTGGGGACCGATGACGTCACGAGTTACTGTGCATCCACTTGTGAACCCTACCGTTAGTATTCTATATACCGTGGTAGCCACAGGCTATTTAATCCTAGTGGCATCGACAAACACTTATGAAACTTAAAAGTTGGCATGTTTAATCCCCTAAGACTCTAGTGTTTACCTGGTTGCCATGACTAATTGTGGCAGATTGAACTGAGATTGCGTTATTACTAATTTTGTGTATTATTTCTTATTGTGACAAAATGGAAAGAAACCAAAAAGAATTAAATGATAACAGTGGTCAAATAACAAATTAATCTCTTCTAAGTACGATTTTTGAAAGTTTTAATTGCGGTGAGTAAATTATAAAAAATAGTAGCTATTTGTGACAACCTGTTTGATGTTGCAATGAATAGTTAATTCTCTTCTAAGTACAATTTTTGAAAGTTTCAATTGCGGTGAGTAAATTATAAAAAATAGTAGCTATTTGTGACAACCTGTTCGATGTTGCAATGAATAGTTAAACTAACCTCAACTGTCATGCTACCCATTATTGCACGCTGATGACCTTCCAAAGTAACTAAAGCAATATGTTGAATCTCAGATTGAGTTTTTCCAAGGAATTGTTCACATGCAGCCAGTAACATTTCTTCATTTTGTCCTTGAATTTTTACCTGCAAAATTTACAAAAGATTCAAGATAGTTATTGCAATCTATTCATATAATACAGTAGAGCGCCGATTATTCAAACTAATTGGGGGGTTCGGATAATAAATTTGTTCGGATAATTCAATCTTGTTAGCAAATCATTGAATTTAAAGTTGGATTTTATTTCTAAAGGCAAAAATTGGGGAAATACATAATATAAGAAGTTTGTTATGAACATTTATTTCAAAATCTCTTTATACAGAACAGTTATAGGCTAAGCGTAGTTGCGTACTGTACATAAAACTAGTACTGTACTATAGTAGGCCATTAAAAAATTAAAAGAAATCTTTAATAGTTTTTCTTTAACAAAGTTAGATTGTCTCTTTTTGCTGCCAAATCATGCATCCTTTTCAGTAAAAGAAGTTGAGTTGGGCCACTTTCTTCTTGTTTTTCATACCACTCCATTGTTGTGTTAAATGCTATAAAGGCGTCTTCATGACTAGGCCCACTTGCATTTCTCCAGAATCGTTGCTGTACAAAGTCATACAGAAACCACTGCATTTTAAACGCTTCTATCCAGTACAACACACAAATGAATTGAAAATTACGCAACTGATCAGGTTGAAAATACTTTCGTCTTGCAAACTGTACAGCACTGTGTACTCGCAAGCGACTGGCGCAGCGAGCGGCCAGGCTGACTCAACAGCGGCGGCTGTATCGTTGAACGCACAAACTCCCTGAAGTCTACAACTCAGCTTAATATGCGAGTCAAAAACTTTAAATTCGGAATTATGTACAGTACTATACTTATTTATTTACAGTACATTTCCGCGTTTGGAAAATTGACGTTTCGGATAATTGACGCTCTACTGTACAGTAATAATCATACTTTTGTGAACTTGTTTATCTCTTCAATGCACTATTACGGTTATGCACATCCTGTATCATAACGCCAGTCTCCAAGATCAGGGTGGCCATACACAACAAGACATCGACATGGAGGCTCCACAAGTACATACCAGTACCATTGAGTTGGAACAATCAATGCTTGCTGTCACCAAAGAGGACGATCATTGCAACGGATGGGGCGTCGTCGAGGGCCTTTAACAAGGCACAGCTGGCAGATTGTCAAGCATGGAGCACGGGGATGTGTTTACTACCATGGCAGCTTATCGGGGTCGATATCTGAGGGGTGCTCCGCGTAGCTTCTTAAGGGAGGAGACTTGAACAATGTAGCACGGAATTGTATGTTCCACTGCACTCCGAGCAAGAGCCAACCCATGATCAAAGACATCAGACCAGGCTTGTATACCGTAACCCATACAACATTTCACACCCATTTATTATGTGACCACGAGATCCATAGATTAACCTCATCCCCAGGGATCCCAGGTACCATAGAGGTATCCATATCCTGTCATTGTTCTCTGAGAGAAGGTCAGGACATCCTGGTAGTTTCCGTGCGATAGGAGGACAACCATGAGACCCGCGGTGCACCATACCCTACCCATTTCCTGGACTACACTTACATCATTGGAATTGAAGCCCTTCACTTCCCAAGAACGACCCAAGTTCGTCCACATATCCCATATCTTTGACAAAAACTGGACCATATCTACCCCAGCATTGTTCGTCCACAATCACATTGAGGTCTGTCAGCCTTGACAGAAGCAAGGCACACTTAAGAAGCCTAGTTGTACTAATCCAGTATGCTATAAAAGACATAACACTGACCTAGATACGGAGCCAGTGTTTTGCAAGAAGACCGGAGTACCAACCTTTAAACATTCAACAAGAGGGTGCCAGGGGGGCTCCAGTTGAAGCACACTTGAGAAGCACTGGTAGTAGAAAGGGTGGGCAAACAAATTGTTAATATTCATTCTTAAAGCATTTGTGTTTCGGTTGTTATTAAAGTAGAAGCCTGTTTAAGTAAGGTATTGCGTTACATGACACATCTATTTTGGGTGTTTCATCTTAGGATATAATTGGTAGGGATAAGAGCCTGACATGATTATAGAGTCAACCTTTGTAGTAGGCTAATTAAGGGATCAGCATATGTTGTTTAGTATTGTAAAGTTTGTTAGTCTTATTATCTACACATGAACCTCATTGTAAAAGTAGTATCGAATAACCACTGAACCACTCGAGGATAAATATAAAGACTGTAAAATATGAGGCATTAGTTTCTGGCTTTATAATACCTGAACCTTAGTAGATCTAATTCCCTTTCAACCTTAGTCCTATTTTGAACGCTAACAAGATGTTGGTAGTTTTTAGTTCATTTGAGATTTTTGTTCATTTAATTAATTTTGTATTTTGCTTCTTCATCAGGTCTTCATCTTTGATCAGGTCTGTTTATTTTGAAAATAATTAATTATTATGGCTACTTTATTCAAACAATTGTATTATTTGCATTTTTGTTGAAAAGGGGTGCCTTCAAACACTCAATAGTCCATTTCGCAGATGTTGCAAATATTCGATAATATATTTCGCAGTGGGATGAGCCCATCCCTGCCACCATCAAACTCATCTGTGACACACCCCCAGCATGACATCAAAGGGATGAGGTTTAGGTTAGGTTAGGTAGTCTTAAACTGCTAGGTAGTCTTTGATCATGGAATCCTTTTCGTTGTCTGTTATTGGTCAATTTCTTTGACAGAATGTCGTCTACTTTCGAGTGTTTCATCCTTCGCTTGGTTGAGACATCTAATGATCACACTATCATATAATAAAAATAAAGTCATTTATTATTATTATTATCTACCAAATGCACTATCTAGCAGTCGAATGGATCTCGATGAAACATCTTACAACACTCACGTGATATAAATATTTTAAAATATATTAATTTGATTCTACCTTTTGAAAAGAGCTTACTTTATGATATATCTTAAATAATTCAAATAATAATTCTTTTAGTGAACAAAGGTTGATTTATTTAACACAATTATGTTCTTACCGTTTACTGTTGGTAGCTTTTCTACAGCACATAGTACAAAAATTAGTAATTGTATTATCTTATACTTTGTAACTAATTATAACTCTTTACTCTCGGGTCTTCGGATTCTGGCTTTTATTAAATGTGCAATATTATTTAATAACTTAAATTTTAAACAAGGTAAATAGCACTATTATATAGGCTTCTTATTCTAACAATACAGACATAGGTAATCACAAAAAGAAATGTTTATACAGTTATTATATTATGTTCAAGATAATTAAAAATATTAAAAATTAGATTAGGAAATGTTTAAATTGAATTTACAAGATCTGTTTGAAAATTTTGGCTCAACATTACCTACGGTATAGTAAATTGGCTTCTATTGAAATCAATATTTCTTATTGCATGTTAGTACATTTTATTAGAATAGCCATTCATATTTCTTGTATCTTCCAAGTGCTAATGTTCTAAATTGTTCCTTTAAACTTAAAATATTTAGACAAAGAAATAATTGATCTGCACTTCTTAAGGTGTACTTTAAGAATGTAAAAATTAGTGTTCATTTTTCAACAATCCCGGGCTACTATAGGTCACTGCCACTAGTTGTATATTTGCTATGACTTATTTACCTTCAGGCATTGAGTTTGTATAAACATTATTATTTTGACGATAGTTTTAATTTACTGTAACTTCTTTCAATATTTTAAGATTTTGTGCTTATTTTCTGTTTAAAAACTGTTTTTAAAATTGATTTCAATTTTAAATATTCACTTTATATCGCATTTTATAAATCCATCACTATTTAAACATGGATGTACTCGTTCGCTAGATTGCCGTCATTATGCCGTTAACGGCTAGATTGCCGTTTTCACACACAAACTTAAAAACTGTTTTAAAAATTTATTTCAATTTTAAATATTCACTTTATATCATATTTTATAAATAGAGAGGGGAATAAATTCGAGGCAAGGCTTTTTGAGTGAAACCAGTGTAGGTGTACGTCGCGGCAAGACGAGCTGCCCGGAAGAAGCCACGAGGACAAAATAAGGTGAAGGAACATTTCTTGTGAATATTTGGGGAAATTGTTTTAGCATCAAGCTAAGTAGAATCAGTTTTGTTTGTTATATAATTGAAGTAATTATTTATTTGAGTAATATCCATATATGAGAATTTTGGGAAGTACATATTTGAACTCAGTTTTGCCTGTAGAGTTAGGCATAAGATTTATAGATTTAGATTCATAGGTGTTGGATGAATTAATATCTCTGTGCTTAAGTGTATGTACATAATTTAAATAAAAGATATATTTATATATGTTCTTGGAGAAATTAATTTCAATACATGTGTTTGTGATCGATCCTCTCACTCCAAAATAATTCGAGCTAAGCGAGTTGTGTTTTATATAAATGTCCCTTACGTAATAGTGTCAGATAAATATATTATATTTGTATAAGACAATTTAAATATATTACATAATATGTTTAAATATGATGTCATATGTTATTTAGACATAGCTGACATGTGTTAACTTTCTTATTGTTGGTTAGTTCTCAATAAAATACTTTTCTGTATTGCACACTTTTATGTTCTCTCTGAGTACATTTACCTTTTTCCTATTAATATCCTGACAGGTTATGGGCCCAGGTAAAGTAAATAAATAAATAGTAAATTAAGAAGTAAATGACAGATTAAGGGCCGATATTAAAAGATAGAGGTAACTTAGGTTGTATTTGTGGAATTGAGGTTAGGTCTAATTTCTTAACTTGTTTTGTAATTTATGTGCTGTAAAAGTAAAGATTAAAGTGTTCAGAAGTTATAGGCCTAACATAGCCTATATAACATTAAAAGGTTATCTTAGTTAATAAGAGAGACCATGGCTACATCGACTGTACCCTTACCTATATTGACGGTAAACAATTTTTCTACATGGAAATACAGGAT
>JAGFPH010000150.1:959138-972407 GCA_018207615.1 Philaenus spumarius
ATAGAAAATGCCAAGTCTGCAAGAGAAATGATTGAGAATCTTGAAAGTGTTTTTCATAGGAAAAGCGCATTATCAAAAATGTTTATTATGCGCAAGATTCTTAAACTAAAATTTGTTGATGGCGATTTACGAGATCATTTCACCGTATTTGAGCGCCTTATCAAAGAGTTAGATGGCGTAAGTAAGACGGCGACCGATGATACCGACAAAACATGTTATTTACTTTTCACTATGCCCGAAAAGTATGAAAATGTGATTACATCTATTGAGACTATCATGAATAAAGACAAAACTGTATATACTTATTCTGATGTAAAAACAAGATTATTAGATCAAGAGCTCAAAGATAAAGAAAGTCTCAATAATAATGTTAAAGAAACTCAGCCTTCGTTCTATACTTCGGCAAATCACAGCGAATATCGTAAAAGTGTAATTTGTCATACATGTGGCGGTAAAGGTAATTTTAAAGGTGAATGCCCCTCGAATAATAAATCTCAAAAACATAATATGATAAATCGTGTGCTTATGGAAATCGAGGTTCACGCGGATTCCGTGGACACAGACGTGGTAGAGGAGAGGCAGCATCTAAACAACAGTCTGAAAATTCTAACCTAGCGCAGAGTGAAAATACGCAAGAAGAAGAGTTTGATTTTATAGCGACAGGTGATTTGACTGTGAATGAAGCCTTAACATCCGAACTGCAGTGTAGCAGAACGCAGGCAAATTTTATTTTGGATAGTGGAGCCACAAATCATTGTGTGCCTATAGATCTTGAAAAATATATGCATCATATTGAACTTTTGGAGAAAAATGTAGGTATAAAAATAGCCAATGGTGTTGTTGTGGTAGGCACGAAGAGAGGTTATTTAAGTGTAGAAACATGGAACAATAAAAGCAATAAAAAAGTACAAATTAGGTTAAATGTTATAGTTGTACCAAATCTTAGATATAACCTGTTATCGGTTAACTTTAAGGCGTCCGACAACAAGTATGCCCCGACAATTTTGTCGGACAAGGTTACCACTTAGTTATATATATATTTTATAAACGATTCTGAAAAAATCAGCAGTTAGGTACTAATTTTTTTGATGCCATAACTTTGCCATGTTCGGGGTGTCGGACGCGCAGATATGACCAACAATATTTATCCGACAAAATGTTTTTCTTTCTACATAAAACAAACTTTCGATTAAAAGAAATATTATTGTTTAGGGAAGGTTATAAATTTTTTTACCGCATCAAATCAATGACTTTACCGGGTTCTCAAAGGAAAACGCCCTGCTACCGAGAATTGTTGCAAATAAAAATGTTGTCCGACTCGACTTAAATAAGAGATTTATACGAAGTTTCAAGAGTTAGGTAATCATAAAATTTTAAAGGCCTGGGCCCTAGGACTATTATGTATACATCAACAACTTGATCACTATTCATGGGCTAAAATGTTACAATCTAATTGTTATTATTTTTTAAATTATTCTTATTGTAACGATTTTTAGGTTAAGCGAATGATGTAATAGCCTAAGTTAATGACGGAATGATCTAATTTTTGAAGTAATAAAAAAAAAACTTTTATTAATGATAAGTAGTTGTTAAATAATCCAACTTTGCGTTTTCAACATAAACATATATTAAATGAAAATTAATAAACATTGTAAATTTATAGCCTAGTCTACGGTTGATTTTAAATGACCTCATAAGTCAGAACTGTTAGTGTTATTGTGAACTATGGACTATGAAAACTGGACATGGGAACGAACGGCAAAAGTGGAATGTGACAAAATGTGTTGTTAGATTTATTTCTTATATATAGTTATATAAAAATTAAATGTTTACTTAAAATGAAATTTGAACCAAACCCTCATGAAAAATAATTATTAAAAATAACAAATATTACAAAACAAAACATTTTGGACATTAGGTAAAGATAAATATAATGAAAGTTGAAATAAATTGCATTTTGATTCCATGGTAAATTAGATCGTACGAAAGAGTATAGTATATAACAGGCAGTGATTTTAAATTTTGTAGAACCCAGGGAATATAAAAATTAATTTTTGGATTATTGAATTATTGGATTTGCAGTTTTGAGTTTTCAATTGATATTATAACAAAGGTGTCAAAGTCACAAAATGGGACAATTAAAAAAAAAATTAAAATTAAGTATTTGATTTTATATAAATAAATAGCATATTAGGTAAAAAACATGTTCAGGAACCTTATCTCATATGTAGCTGAGCTAAATTCTATGAATTTCTATCTTTGTATGGAATTTTAGTATGTACCGAAGCATCAATGGATACAAATCGGTCACGCATGCTAAATCGGCAAAATAATACTTTGAGTTAGCTTAAAATTATAATAAATAATATCTATATACCCAATAACATTCATTTAATAATTCTGTATAGAAATTATACCCCCAAAGCAGAATATGTTTTATCTTTCTGCAACGGTCAGTGCCAAGACGAAAAACTTTCTGCGAGTGCGGGCGTTTTAGTAATAAATTTAATCATAGAGGTTTTATAAGTGAATAAGTAAGCAATTCACAAATGATAAATTCTTTGTGTTTATTTAACTAAGTAATTATTTTAATTTCTATAAAATTATAGATATACCTTAAAACTTCTTTAATCATTAATTTTATTTTACATTTTCTTATATTTTGAAACATGGCAAGGATTCATTAAAATTTTCTTGGATTCTCCTTACATCTTTGGATGTTACTGCTTGGAACATTAATTTAGTTTTTGAGTTTGGTTTGAAATGGTTGTAGTACCGAGTCCAGTATTTCTGACATAGGGCAAGTTTCAAAAATTGTCTGTTTCCTTTGTAACCATCAGCAAGAGGTCCATTAGTCATTATGTAAGCTAACATTTCTGTAGTGCCAATCTCTTCATATGATAAATCGCTGGCAGCAGAGCTTTTAATCATTACATTGGTAATGACAGTCCCCCATCTCAATATTTTTCAAATCACGCTCCACGCATCAATAGCAATCCACATCTTGATTGACTAATGGACAAGTTAAACTAGTTGTTTATTCGACTAGTCCCTTATGTAATCGATTAGTCGGTTGCTACGGAAGGACTAGTCGATTAAAAACCGCAGGTATAATGATAGTCAGAATGTCATTTGAAATGGAACGACTAGAGAAACAGACCGACTAGTGTACAATGATAAGTATTTATGTCTCGTACAGAGAAGATAAAATAGTAATAGTTGTACTAGTCGTGAAGATCGAGTTACAATTTTCGTTTATGGTAGGGATGGGTCTATACCAAATTTTTCAATTCTCGATACCGATACCTATGAACAAAAAGCAACCAGTAACTCAACTAGGCCTAATTATTTGTAATAAATACAATCTCAGCGTATGGCCGTGAAAAAAATCGATGCCCGTATACAATTTGTGTCAACTTTATGAACTACCATTGTTGAAATACAACGACAAATTTAAAAAAAAGAATACAACATCCGAATATTATTAGCGCTAATTTTATAAAACGTCGGCATTAAAACACAATTTAATATACAACAGCGTAGGCCTATGTCCATAAAAAAACCTACTCCCATGAACAATAATTTGTTCTTGTTTCTATGAAATACCGGTGTTAAAACTTAATTTAATTACAATGGGTAAAGTCCGCGAAAATGTTATTTAGATGACACTTGTAAAATTCGGACAAAGTGGAAATTAAATGTCGCTATTTGCGGGAATAAATAGCAAGTAAAGCAAAGGCACTTCATCGGGACTCCAACAAAAAACAAATAACGGGTAACGTAAATCCCGAAAATATCCAAAATGTTTTACACTTCCTAAAAAAAAAAAATTATTATACTTTAAATACTATTAAATGTATAACATTTCGTCACAGTAGACACCCTATTTCTATAAATAGACACGATAAGAAACGAATCCGTAAGTGGTTGACCTTGAACCTACTTTACCTTCCTGTGTACAAATAACTAATCCGTATGAATATAAATAAAACAAAACAATTGCCTCATCATTTTACTTGGGAAAATGTCTACATAAAACAAACTAAGAAAGTTTTACAGTTTTTCCTACTGATATTTATTGTTAAATGCTGAATTGGGATTAAATACCGAGAATGTGACTGCAAATACCGCAGATTACATTAAAAATACGGAGAACTAGCAAGACCGACAATGATATAAATTGAGTATCTCTCGATATAAAGTATCGGTAGTATCGACAATCGACCCATCCCTAGTTTATGACCTGCAAAAAACTTTTATTCTATATACGATATCTTTCTGCAGCCCTCATTTTCGTTCTGCGACAATGTCGCACCTTCGCTCGTTGTTCTGCTTTGGGGAATTATACAATCACATTTTGAATCAAACATATACTGCCGATTTCATATGTGTGACCGTGACCGGATAGTAGCGATCGTGACCGAATGGTAGCGATCGTGACCGTGCGGTAGCGATCGAGGCCGTTTTGATAATGATTAAAATTTGTGATTAGAAAATGCTGGAAGACAAGTAAAATAGTTGTTTTGATAACTAAAACAAACAATGGTTGGGGTAAGCAGCTTTTAGTGTTGAAATAAACAAAGCAACCGAAAAATCATAACAAAGTACTGATTGGCTATAATAATGTAATATTTAAAGAAAACAAAATAACTTCTTAAATTAATATGTATAACAGCACAATCTTTAATAACAAAATCTTTAATAATTCCAGATATAACAAAAACAAAGGATATATAATTACTAAAAGTGGTAAATAAACAAAACGGTCGCGTAATACCATGGCGGTCACGCTACCGATTTGCACGTAACCGCTTTGTAATTTTAAAGTAAAAATCGGTGAATTAGCATTAATAGGTAACATAGGTTTGTCTTATAAAATTTAGGATAAAGACAACCAATGGACAACTAACTAGGCATGTTGGTTACTGCAATATTTTAATATATACTTAAACTATTTATGTGACCGTTTTGTCATGCAATTAAGGTACTATTATTAGTTACCTTAAATTTAGGTGATTTTTTGAAGAATTTAACCAATTGAAATTATTTCAACTAAACCAGCAGACTACTGATCGCGCCAATTCTATTGCGATCGATAACGTAAAGGCAGGTTTATACTTTAGTCGGTCTTTGTTCAGCTGTTTCAAGGACAAGTGTTGAATAAGAAAAAAAAACATAGTTATCTTGTCCTCTGTTCGAATATTGGTTATGTATTAGCATTGAAGAAACAACACTATAAAAAGCGAAACATAATGGGCTATAAACGGACGCTTGCATGTTAGTTCATTTCGAAGTCACTTGGAGCGCCACTAGTCTTTTGCGGCTCCTTGAGACGAAACTGACATTATAGGCAGAGTTTAAATTTCGCCGCACCACCAGACCGCGAATATATCTGCCTCTTGCACTGTCTGGCACAAACTGCTTTGACCTCCTTTCAACATCCCCAACGAAGAGAATAATTTAGTTTTCGTTTTGGAGGGAGCAAGCACATGTTTCAATATTTGGCGCATGTTGCAACTATATTATGCAGTACTGTTGAACAATGATTTATTATTGATAATGTTTTTAATAACCAAATTATAAAATGTGGCATAAATTTAATACTTTTTTTAATGAATAAAAACAATTTTAAGTAGTAAATGATTTTTTGTAACTTACAATGATTTTGTTGTAACTTAACGTAAAAATGTTATGTCAAATACTGTATACAAATTATCTTAAATCTCCAATTAACATTATTTGAACATGGGTTTTTCCTTAATTTGATTTGATAATCTATTAGTCTACTGTACAATATTATAAAGTCTTCTAAGTTTGTTTTGTTGAAAAAAATATCCCATACAAGGTAAATGTAAAATATGCATGCAACAGTAATTAACAAATAAACACTTTATTTCGTAAAATCGGACTTAAAATTGATAAAATATTTAACGAAATATACAAAAACTTAGGTAAAATTGCAAAACAGTTTTTGTTTTGACACCAAACATATTATAAAACAAATGATTTTATAAATTTTAAATTTAAATTGCCACACGTTGCGGAGCCAAATTTATAATACAAATGAATTCTATTATTCTGTGAGAAGCCTCACGTTGGGAAAGCCAAATTATAATATGAAATGTTTAATATATATTATTTAAAATTGAAATGCCCCACTAGTTGTGGAAACCAAAACTTATAATATGATATTAATGAATTTTACTATTCTATTTGTTCCAAACTTCTACAATGACTCACTCTTTATGGTTAACAGATTCGTACTTTATTAAGTTGAAATTACTTTCTCTTTACACAATTATTTTTTAAGTTTGTTAGAGCACTGAAACAATATTATTTTCTTTGGTGTATAGGCTTAATATACTAATGACTAAATTGATATTCTCTCTCTCTCTCTCTCTCTCTCGGGTTAAAGAGTACCTGGCTAGTTAAATATGCAATCACTTAATATTACACTTAAAACTACTACAAAGAAATATTACAAACTAAATTTATTATTATTAAAAATGTTCACTATTATATATATATATGGCCAAATCGAAGTTAAATTAAATGTTCTCAAGTCTATTAATTTAGAAGATCAAATTTCTGGTACTTTGTTATATGGGTTGGTAAAATTTGGTAGAATATTACCTAGGCTGCAGATTCTATTATGTGCTGATACAAACAGGTTTACTTATTATAGCTCTGATATTTAATTTTAGTTTTCTTCTATTCAGTGTTTAAAGTCTTTAAGTCAATTCAATTCTTCTTATAAATTTGGTTTAATTTACTGCTCATCAAAATGCAACTGTGTTATATGGGTATTCAGAAAGGACTGTAAAAAGGAAGCCTATAAATTTAAACAATTACCGCTTCAAGAATCGATACGGCCATTTATAGTTTAACTCCATAACTTCTGTTAGCAGTGTTCATTTGCTTAGCGTGTATGTAGTCACGTTTTATTAAATATAACGAACTTTACAACTACCGTTATATTTTATGTCCTTGGTATCACTTTTTTAATTGTATTAAATGTTTATTTCACTTTGAATTGTCAATAAAGTCCAAAATATCCATTTTATATTTTCACATAACAGTGTCATATTGTATTTATCACAGATGTTCCTTTTCTGCTCCTAATCCTGCTCCTTTTCAATGATTACAGTTTAGACAACATTGGCATCACCTTTGCCGTGAATCGAGTTTGTCTCACTTACGCGACTGTATTCTAGGTTATTGAAACACACTAACTTTTTTTTAGAATTTTACAAGTAACTTAATCATTTATAATTCAAATTATACACAATGCTTCTACTTAATTTATAATTTCATTCACACTAAAACTAACTTAATCTATATCGGTTAAATACAATGATTTTGTTCTTACTTGCCTTTGTTTTATTTAGGCTAATTTTAATGATTAAAATTTGATTTATTTATGCTATACGGTAAGTTTAATTTAATTTAGCTTAAGCTTGTTATCATTTGTGTATTTACTGTGGTTTAATTTACTCATTTAAAATCCCGAAGTTACTTTATAAAAATATTAATTTTGGCTGCTCTAGGCTAGGCTATATAAGTAGGTTGGTAGGTAGGTAGGTCTATCTGAATCTTACATTTCATTGTATTTTTATTTGTTAACCAGGACTCTTTAACTTTGAAATTATTTAGATATATACAAAATGTTACAACTGCCCCGTAAAATTTTAATTTTTTAAGGAAACCTCGTTTTCTTAAATAAATTATTAAATTTTCTACCAGTAACATTTTGTTATTTTTACTGGTGAATTTGTAAACTTTATAACATAATATACAACAAAAAATATTTAGTAACAAAACAAAAACATAGTAACATTTAAATTCAATAATTAAATAACATCTTATAATCTATATACAATATTTCATAACTATCTTACATATTAGGAACAATCTGGAATATTTGTTTATTTCCATCTCTCCTTTAATTTGGTGTGAATATCCGCTCTCTTTTAACAAAACCTTATCTCCTATCTCAAACTCCACTAATTTATGTCTGTCATTATGTCTCTTATTTCTGATTACTCCTTTCTTTCTAATTCTTTGTGCTGCCAATTCAATTTTTATCTCCAAGTTTTCTTCACTATTTTCAAAATGTTCTAAATTTAAAATGTCATGCCAAAATCTGGGTGTCTTCCTATTTAATTGTAGCTCATTCGGGGTATACCCTGTGGTTTCATGAGGTATTTCATTTAAATATTCTACTATTAGGGGTATGAACTTACTCCAAGTCCTGTGGTTCTTATGGCAGTACGTCCTAAGACATCGTCCAATTTCCTTGTGTACACGTTCCACCATGTTGCTATTAGGTCTTCTTATAGGTGAAAATATAGGTGTTATGTTTTTGCTATTTAAATTGCTCAGCCATCTCTGATTCGTGAATTGCGTCCCATGATCAGACTGTACTCTATTTACATTTCCATATTTAATTAGATATTCTTCTAAACTCTTTATTGCACCCATGGTTGTTGCTTTTCTTAGCGGATAAGCTTGTACGAACTTCGAAAAGGTGTCCATAATTACAAAAAGGTATTTATTTCCCCCTGTACCAGTTGGTAGCGGTCCATAAAAATCAACAGATATTTGATCATTTGGCCTGTCTGTCCTCACACTTTTCATCTCTCCAAAATTTGTTTGGTTGGTAGTTTTACATTTCTGGCATAACTCACATACTTTAATTATGGATTTAATTTGTTTATTCATTTTTCTAAAAGTGAAACTTTCCCTTAAAATTTGTGTACATTTTGCTATGCCACAATGCATATAATATTCATGGCATGCTGTTATTAACTTGTTTACCAAATTACGTGGTATTACAATCTTCCAATTTTGTTTTTCCTTCCTAAATAATATTCCTTCTTCTAATTTGTACAGATTTTCATAATTTTGAATGTTATCCATGATTACTTTGATCTCCTCGTTCTCCTGCTGTTGAATGTCTAAATGTTTTAAATTATGCATAAAATTTTGGTCTACAATTCTCTTCAAATAGGCTATTATAATTTTTGGATTTTCCTTTTCTAAATCTTTATTTCCTGCATCACATGGATTCCTGCTTAATGTGTCGCTCACAATATTATCAACTCCCCTACAATGCTCTATCTCAAAATCATACTCTTGAATCAAAAGTATCCACCGTGATAGTCTTGAATTTAGTAGTCTGCATTTTCTAATGAATGTTAATGCTTGATGGTCTGTAATTATTTTTATTTTATGGCCTAAAATCAATGGTCTTGCTTTTTGCAAACAAAATAGTATGGCTAACATCTCTTTCTCTGTAGTGAAATAGTTTATTTCAGCCCCTTTCAGTGTTCTACTCATGAACATGATAGCTGCTTTCTCTCCATTATCTTTGATCTGGTATAAATGACCACCTATAGCAAAATTACTGCTATCTGTCTGCAATATGAATGTTTTATCTGGGTCAGGATGGTTCAACATTACTGTATGTAAAAATGCTTCTTTCAATGTTCTAAAAGCTGTCTCCTCTATTTCTGTCCATTTAAATTTTGTTCTTTTTGAAGTTAAGTGTAGTAAAGGTTTTACTAAATCTGAATATTTATCTATGAATTTGTTATAAAAATTCGCTAGGCCTATAAATCCTTTGACTTGTTTATGGTTTTTAGGTGAAGGAAAATTTCTAATCGCCTTGACTTTTTCATCATCTGCGGTCAGTCCTGTTGTTGTTAATTTGAAACCTAAAAATGGAATTTCTTTTCTACAAAATTTTGATTTTTCAAATTTTATGGTCATATTGGCTGTTTTAAATTTTGAAAATATTGTTTCTAGATGTTCTAAATGTTCTTGAAAGCTGTTTGACATGCAAACTAAGTCGTCGACGTACATCATAGTGAAGTCTTCTGTCTCATCCTTCATCACATGGTGTAGGCCTCTTACTAATGCTGCTAAAGATGTTGATAATCCATATGGAGTGACTTTAAAATGATATACCCTGCCTCTATATTGAAATGCTGTATATTGTCTTGCTTCCTTTTCTAATGGTATCTGCCAAAAACTATTTGTCAAATCGATTGTACTTAGCCATTCCGTCGCTTTTGCCTTACTTAATATTTCATTTATTCCTCTGTTACATTGGTAATCAGGTATTATTAAATCATTGATTCCCCTTGCATCTAGACATAATCTCACCTCATCATTCTTCTTTTTTACAACGACTATTGGATTAATAAATGGGCTATTACTCTCTTCTATTATATCTTGTTTTAACATATTTTGTATTTCTTGATGGACTGGTTCCTGATATTTCAAAGGTATTGGATAACTCTTTTGAACAAATGATTTGTTATTCTTAATTTTAATTGGGTGTTCATAGCAATTGCATCTACCTGGTTGTCTTGAAAATATAGTTCTGTATTTTATTAACATGTCTCCTAACTGTCGTTTTTGCATCTGGTCTAATAGGTCTAATTTATCCATCTCCGTTCTAATCATCTCCTCTGTAATTTGTTTACTTTCATCTGTAGTTACCTCATAATCTTTTATGTCGCCGAGTTGTTCATTTTTATTTATCAATTTATCATAATACCTGTACATTTCTAACACACCATACTCTTCCTGTCCTACTATTTCATTCCTAACACCATTATTACTCTCCTTATTCATCTTAACTACCACTTCCCTATTATCATAATTAATCATTACATTATTTCCTTCAAAGTCCAACTTCATCTTCAATTCATTTATACTGTCCATACCTATAATTATTTCTCGTAACAAATCTGGTACTACTAACAACTGCATTTCATATGATATATCTTCTAATTTAACTTCTAGCATAATTATACTTTCAATTCGTCGACTTTTCTTGCCTGTTGCTGTTATAACATTTATTCCTATTACTGGTAACTCTTCATATCTACCTAACCTCTCCTTATTTTGTGTAAACCATTCCTTCTGTATGCATGTAGCATTACTACCTGTATCTATCAAACCTTTTACTTTTATTTCTCCCAACTGTATCTCAATTTCTGGATTATCATTCCTATATTTCTTGTTCGTTTCGGATATATCTCCCTCTCTCTCACATTCAGTTAGAAATTTCTCGTCACATAATACTGTGGTTATTATAATATCATTTATTGGCTTAGGCCTATCATGATTTATATTTTTTATTACCTTTTCTTCTATATTATTATTAATATACTCTTTATCTTCTGATTGTTGCACTGGAATATCCCTTCTTAATTCTATATTTACATTTTCCCTCAGATCTATTTTCTTGTGCGATGTTCCAGTGCTTTTTAGTTTAAAGCCTGGGTCGTCTTACATACTACTTCTTGTTGCTGCTCTGTTTCTGCCCTTATCATGTTTACAGCGTTATTATTTCCTGGTCCTCTAGGTTCTGTACTTCTCTGGAATTGTATCATGTTATGTCCAGGTGGACTGCTTGGTACAAATCTGTTTGGCATGTTTTGAACTCTAGGTCTATATTGCTCTTTGTTGTAATTTTGATTTCCCTGGTATTGTGGTCGATTTTGAAAATTGTTCTCCCTGTACTGTGGTCTAAATGTATTATTCCTATTACTAAATTGCCCAAAACTGTTAAAATTGTTGTTATTGTTTCTGTTTGGTAGCATATTTCTGTCTCTATATTGTGGTCTGAATTTGTTTTCGTTATCAACTGGTCTAAAATTTCGTCTAACTTCTTCATTCTTTCTAATAATCTCGTTCTTTTCTTCTATGTCCTCTTCATTTAAGAAACGTTCCATGTCTCTAATCGAATTAATGTTTTGCACACGTCGAGCATCCCTAATCTTGTCATCGAAATGTCTTGCTATCCTTCGTACTACTTCGTCCTCAGATGGTGTTGGTGTTAAATTTCTCATAATAATGACTTTCTCGATAAAATATTCTGCTCTACTTAATTTTCCTTCCTTCCTATATTTTTCAACTTCCAGTCTATTTCGAATTCCATTCTGCACCTCGTCATTCCAATATTTTTCTATTAATCTTTCCTTCAGTGTTTCAAAATCTTCTATTTCATCCCTAACTATCTGCCACCATCTAGCTGCATTCCCTTCCATAGACAAGTCTATTATCTCCCTCACAGTTTGTATCTCCCTATTTTCCCTTATTCTTTTCTCTATATTTTTCTGGATATACCTTTCTATTTGTTTGAGGTATTCAATAGGATTGACTGACTTCCCATCAAACTTAGGTATACTAGTATTGCTTGTATTCTCACAACTGACATATACTATTTGATTGCTAGCTCCTACGCTCTTATTCTTTCTAACTTCTTCTTCGGTTGCATCTAATCTTTCCTTAAATAGGTTTAAATCTTTACCCCATTCTTTATTTCCATGCTCTAACTTTCTGTCTAAGTTTTCTAAGTGTTGTTTCTGTTCATTCATGTCAGATTTAAGATTTGAAAATTCTAATTTAGCAGTTTCCCTGTTTTCTTCTAATTTATCTTCCAAACTTTTACAATTTTCCCTAACATTCTGTTCTAATTTGTTGTATTTCATGGAAATTTGATTATCCAATTCAATTAATTTAGTCTCTATCTTCTCATCGAATTTTGTTAGCAACTCATCCTTCATTTTAATCATTTGGCTATTATTTTCAGTTAATTTTGCATTTACTTCATCATTCAATTCATTTAATTTAGAATTTAAATCAGTTTTCAAGTCATTTATTTGGTTAGAATTAGCATCAAACTTTATGTTCATTTCATATAGGTTAGAATTTAGATCAGTTTTAAATTCATTAAATTGTTTAGAATTTTCAGAAATCCTAGAATTTAGATCAGTTTTAAATTCATTAAATTTAGTATCAAACTTTGTGTTTATTGCCTTCATCATTTCACTTAGCATTTGGACTACCCTATCATCATTATTACTCCCTTGCTGTGTCATTTCACTACCAGCTGCAATATTTGTATCAACTACCTCCTTTTGAAGCCTAACTTCTTGAACTTCTACAATTTCTACCATCTCCCCTGTAGTTGCATCTACATTTGGTTTAGGCCTAGAAGTTTTAACTTTGGAATCACCCTCTAATTTCTTTTTTGACTCTTTAGGCTGTTCTCTTAAATTGTATGTATTTGATTCTGCCATTTTTGTGAATTTAAATTATTAAATATTAACTATTTAAAATTTCTAACTACTATTAAATATTACTGATTGTTCCTTTACAAATTTTGATTGCCTATTTAACAATTAGCCAGCACGTTGGTCGCCAAATTATAAAACAAATGATTTTATAAATTTTAAATTTAAATTGCCACAC
>JAGFPH010000151.1:0-16062 GCA_018207615.1 Philaenus spumarius
AGCTGATTTCAACCAATACCAAGTTTCAGCTGATTTCGTAAAACAAATAAGTACATCATTTCAGTACATTTCTTTGTTAAAACCAAATTTGTAAAACGTGTTTTATTCCAGTTTCTTAGAGTTTTTACTGTCATACCTAATAGTAAAACAGTTTTTTAAGTCCATTGAAAGAATCAACAACAAAAAATTTTCAGATGAAAATTTTCAAAGAAATTAAGGAAAAACACTTTTTTTTATTTTCTTTCGTTCACGATATCTCGTGAATGAATATACCGATTTTTATGCGATTTGCGGCAATCGATGCAGTTTTTCGAGTTCATTGAAAGAATCGACAACAAAAATTTTTCTGATGAAAAATTTCGGAGAAATTGATAAAAAACACTTTTTTTATTTTCTTTCGTTCACGATATCTCACGAACGAATTAACCGATTTTGACCGGACTGGCAGCGATCAACGTTGCTTTTCAAGGTTAAAAGCTGATTAGATTTTGGAATTGATTGGTAAAGCCGTTTAAAAGTTATTCCAACAAAACCTGATTTAACATTTTTTTATTTCTTAGTTTTTTGAAATTTCTCAGAACCTACTGGTCCGAATTAGTTAAAATTTTCAGGAAATCTAAGTTTGATGGAACTCTTTAGAACGCCGTTTGGTAGGATCCAATCGGTTAAGCCGTTCAAAAGTTATAAGCGGGTCATATACTTACATACAAACACACACATACACACAGACAGGGTGACACCCTCTCGGGAGTGGTCAGGGAAGATTCCTAGGACCTCAAAACGTCGAGATCTGATGAATACTCGATTTTCGAAAAACGGGGTGAAACCAATAACTTCCCGATTTTAGAAAATTTTCAATTTTCTTAGCGGGAAGTTAAAAATGTTTAAAAAAGTCCATATGGTTCCTAATGAAAGGCACCATCTATTAACGATCTGTTTAACTAACATGTCAGCTGTTAGTTGTATGATTCACATTCTATATGCAAGTTTAATCTATCACAGAAATCAATCAAATTAAATCAACTTAAACAATTATAAATCCTTATAAACTGTTGTTTATAAACCTACGTAAAAGAATAAACGTAACTGGCTGTATTAAATCAAGTAAGTTTACTTGAGTGAAATAGAGGACCCAATGGTCCTAACTTCGCCTCAATAAATAAAGATTACTAAGGGAGACCCCTGCGTGCTCCGCACGCCAACCCCCGGTGTGACCTTCAAAAAACATATGTTATGTTTTATTTATAATAAAAGTGTAGGGTTAATAATAACCTCAGAACTAAGATGGTAAATAATGTTAAACGTTCAAATCAAATTATTTCTTATATTTTATAACAGCAGTAATAATAAAGGTTAAAAGAACCAGTAAGGCTCAGGTCTACACTTAATCAAAAACCTAACAAAAAAGTCATAAATAATAACCTCAAAACTAAGATGGTAAATAATGTTAAATGTTCAAAACAAATTAGTTTGTAAATTTTATAATTTGAATAAATAATTCATTTCCTCCCTTATAAAAATCAATATTTACTTCCACAAAGCAGCTGTATTAGTTAGTTTCTTATTATAAACAGCTGTTTTGTATTAAAATGTTTTTATATTCTCTGAATACTGTAATCATCGTTATTTACATTCACGAAATCAGCTGGATTAGTTTGTTTCTTATTATAAACAGCTGTTTTGTATAGGTTTTTAAATATTTTCCATGTTAATCTTATGGGGAAATCCCGACCTTTTAGATTAGCTCACGCCATTAAGGATAAGAATTTTTGACATCTAAAACCTTATTGCAAAACTACGAAATGAGACGAATTTTTTGAAACCTCAAACATTAAAATTGGTCCAAAAATAAGGGAGGAGTTGTGTTTACGAAAAACGGCTTCACGTATTATATATAAAGATATTATTATTATTATTATTCCTTGAGAAATTTTCGCAAGGGTCAGCTAGTACGAGTGTAAAATTCAACTTAACTATAAGGTATTACAATATACAGGGTGATTCAGTAAAGCGTAGCGGGCTATACAGATTCAGATTCTACATGCAAAAATAAGTCGAAAATGTAGGATAACATTTTTTCGATTTCGGCTTAGTTTAGCCGTAATCTGCCATTTTGTTTTTTTACAAAAAGTCACTGTAACTCCGGAAATAGATAAGATATAAAGTTCAAATTTGGAATAAGCATTTTATATGTTACGATTAACAGGTATACCAAACACAAAGAATTTATTTTTATAATTTTCAAAATGGCGGCCGTTACAAATTTTTAACGTAGAATATCTTGAAAACCGTTAACTTTACAAAACAATTACAAGCGACAAAATATTTTTATCTTTTAACGACAGACACAATGTTTTTTTTTAGTTTCAGTAGGTCAAAGGATAACAGAGTTATCGCCAAAAAACTAAAAACATAATTTCTTGGTAATTGTCTACAACCAAAATTAGCCTAAAATCATAATGTTTTTAGTTATTTTTGTTGCGGGCTATGCAGATTCAGATTATAAATGCAAAAATAAATCGAAAATGTAGTATAAAATTTTTTCGATTTCGGCTTAGTTTAACAGTAATCCGCCATTTTGTAATTTGTTTTTTCAATAATCAATAACTCAAAAGCCCTTAGAGATATTTTTATGAATAAATATCTGTCGTTAAAAAATAAAAATATTTTGTCTTTTGTAAATTTATTGTTAAGTTAACGGTTTTCAAGATATTCCACGTTAAAAATTTGTAACGGCCGCCATTTTTAAAATTATAAAAATAAGTTCTTTGTGTTTGGTATACTTGTTAATCGTAACATATAAAACGCTTATTCCAAATTTGAACTTTATATCTTATCTATTTCCAGAGTTACAGTGAGTGTTGTAAAAAAACAAAATGGCGTATTACGGCTAAACTAAGCCGAAATCGAAAAAATTTTATACTACATTTTCGACTTATTTTTGCAAGTAGAATCTGAATCTGCATAGCCCGCTACGCTTTACTGAATCACCCTGTATATCGAGTCGAACAGTTATATTGAGGTAAGGGCAGTGTATCATGAAATATTTGACCACCATAACAAGCTACCCTTTATTACATTTTAAAAGTTTAACGTGTCGTTACTACCGCCTTAATGAGACTATGTTAAATGTGAGATGATTGATCGTTGAACGTAAACTTGAAAGGTTTAGTGTGCAATTAAATTTCTAAACAGCATTATAAAGTAACGTTGGAAATTACCTACATTGAAACATGTTTATAAGTATAGTTCAAAGTGCCCTTGTACGTACTTACAAAAACTGACAAAACTTATAAACTGATACAGACTTATTTCAAATTTGATATGAATAAAAACGATAGCCCAGTCGGTATAGGTTAAAACTACCAGTAATTTACAATACGGCTGATTTTTTTTTTATAAGTACCTTAATATTTATTTCCTCCGAGCAATGGTTTGTCTGGAAAAAATTCGATAATGCAGGTATGTATTTTGCAGCAGGGGAAATCACTAAAAGGGGACATCTTATTCATATATGAAGCGTTGGCTCATTCTAAATTGGCCAAATTTTAATATATTTATTATCGAATTAAAACTTGACATAGAAGTTAAAATATATATTTTAAACATTTATGCTGAGTCTCAGCTTATTATCTTGAAAATTACCCGATCTAGAGCCATTTGACTCATCAATGGGTTTGTCGATTTTAGGAGTACCGGACCCACGAACTAATTTTAATCGGCTCCAGTTTAGAAAATTTTCAAAATATCAAAGTGAAAGTTTTTTTACAAGTTAAGTATATATATTCAAACAAGTTCAAGGAGTATAAACCTTTTTCAGTATTTACTTTTAAAAGCACAAGTAAATTAAAAAAGTATAATTTTAGACCTTTTTAGATTTTTCATCAAAACGCTTGAGTTGATCAGCTGCAGATTAGTCATTTTTGAAAATATAGTTTTTAAAATAAGTATAGCAAAAAACAATTGTATTTTGTAACTTCTGTCCCAATTTTTAAATCGATATGTTCAAAAATGTCGAAAATGGAGTCGTTGAATCCAAAAGTGTTACAGTTAAAACGAAATAGGTAAAACAGAAGAATATTTTCAAACGCCTCGTTTTTAAAAATAACAAGAAAAAAATCGTTCATACTTACTAAGAATATTTATACTGATGTACTCAACTTTTAAAACAAATTTGGTGTTGATATTCCAAAAATTGACGAAACTGGAATATATTGAAATTAGTTCGTGAATTTGTGGGTCCGGTACTCCTAAAATCGAGAAACCCATTAATAAGTCAAGTGGCTCTAGATCGGGTAATTTTCAAGATAACAAGCTGAGACTCAGCATAAATGTTTGAAATATATATTTTAACTCCTACGTCAAGTTTCAATTCGATATATTAAAATTTGGTCAATTTATAATGAGCCAATGCTTCATATATGAATAAGATGTCCCCTTTTAGTGATTTCCCCTGCTGCAAACTACATACTTGCATTTTCGATTTTTTTCCAGACAAACCATTGCTCGGACGAAATAAATACATATGACCTTTTTTGTTGAAAAATACCTCCCCTACAGGGTGGTATTTTTATTTTCCCTTATCTTCATCCCAGCTCGAAATATTAAGGATAATCGAGAAAAAAAATGATAATCGATTTTTTTTCGACTTTGGGAAATCGATAGACTGGTAAATTTTTTTATGTTAATCTACATACTTGAATGTGCTTATAAAAAAAAAATCACCCGTATTGTAAATTACTGGAACTTTTGGTCTAAAATTACCTCTACCGACTGGCCTATACATACTTATACATTTTTAGCATAATCGGTTTTGAAAGATCCCTAATTAAATTGTGTGTAATGAAGAACCAACGAACCTTATTTCAGTGACATAAGTATCATGTTAAAACATAACAAATAATTTTATTCCTGGTAAATTTACTAAATGTTACCCGAGCGCATTTGGAAAGACCCGTCCAAATATTAAATTTAAAAAATAAAATTTTTACGATACAAGTTTTAATATCTTATATTTTTGTATGTGTTAAAGTTTGTCGGTAGAGTGTATTTAGTACTTTCATTAGTACCTTGAGAGTATAATTACACAAAGTACAATAATTTCAAACACTTAAAAACTCCATTCTATTATTTTGGAGGAATGTTTTATTTTATTTTAATTTAATCTAATATAATCTAATCAATCTAATATAACGAACTAAATCTATTAATTATTAAATGTTCACAACCTTACCATGAACATTTTGTTTAACATAAATGCAGTTTATAATATGCATAGAACACACCTAAAGTACCCCATTTCCTGAATATAATTTTGTTGTCTTGTTGAGCGATCAAAATTAAAAATTAATGACTAACATAACTGAAATACTCGTATCATGAAATGTATACAAAAAGTTACAGCAGTTATTAAAATACTTTTTTTAACTTCCCGCTAAGAAAATTGAAAATTTTCTAAAATCGGGAAGTTATTGGTTTCACCCCGTTTTTCGAAAATCGAGTATTCATCAGATCTCGACGTTTTGAGGTCCTAGGAAACTTCCCTGACCACTCCCGAGAGTGTGTCACCCTGTCTGTATGTGTGTGTGTGTGTATGTAAGTATGTGACCCGCTTATAACTTTTGAACGGCTTAACAGATTGGATCCTACCAAACGGCGTTCTAAAGAGTTCCATCAAACTTAGATTTCCTGAAAATTTCAACTTATTCGGACCGGTAGGTTCTGAGAAATTTCAAAAAAACTAAGAAATAAAAAATTGTCTAATCATGTTTTTTGGAATAACTTTTAAACGGCTTTACCGATCAATTCCAAAATCTAATCAGCTTTTAACCTTGAAAAGCGACGTCGATCGCTACCAGTCCAGTCAAAATCGGTTAATTCGTTCATGAGATATAGTGAACGAAAGAAAATAAAAAAAAGTTTTTTTCTCAATTTCTCCGAAATTTTTCATCAGAAAAATTTTTGTTGTCGATTCTTTCAATGGACTCGAAAAACTGCATCGATTGCCGCAAATCGCATAAAAATCGGTTGAATCATTCGCGAGATATCGTGAACGAAAGAAAATAAAAACAAGTGTTTTTCCTCAATTTCTCCAAAACTTTTCATCTGAAAAATTTTTGTTGTTGATTCTTTCAATGGCCATAAAAAACTGCATCGATTGCCACAAATCGCATAAAAATCGGTTGATTCATTCAAAAGTTATGGCAGTTCAAAATTTCCAAAAATAGTGTTTGTTGTAATTAAACTTAGCGGGAAGTTACATGGATGGCCTTTAGGGTCAACCGTTTTCCAATTTTTTTTTATTCAGACCAAGCTTGGTAATTATTTTTCAAGGTATGACATGATGCAGATGCATATTAAATGCTAGTAATCTTTGTGTTATTACTATCAAAACCAGTTGAATTTCAGTACCAGAACAAGACATAATATATTATTTTATTTGGCCTGCAAGGTGTGGCAATAGTAGCAATAGCTTTGTAAAATTCAAATATCCTACTGTGGGAAATATATTAGTTATTCAAATATGTACAGTATTTACAGTCTAACCAAAATTCTGTTCGAAACTTTTCTCGTTAACATTAAAAGTAGGAACATACATAAATGAGAAACCATTGGTTTGAATATAAAACAGTTCAATGTATTATTCTCGTGTGTCTATGTTTATTTAACGGAATGAGGGCACAACCCTTTATCCCTACCCTTTCAGTAATTACGAATAAAAGACATGTTTACTTTGTACTGGACCTTAGGGACGTACGTATATTAAATTTATCTTTCGTTATCTATTGCTTTCCGTTTAGTACAGCACATTTGAGGTAAAGAGAAAGGTATTGAGAACAGATAAAGAGCGTTTTGAAGAGAATAAGCTAAATGAGATCGGTAAATGAAAGCGTTTTTCTGTTTATACATGGCCTTCACTTACTTCTGCGTCTAATTATACCTTACACTTATATTATATTATGACTACAAAATTAAAAGCGATGGGTAATAAACCTTTATTCCAATTTTTGAACGGGATAACTTAAATATAGACTTTTAATTGTGCAAATCAAACTCACTTCAGTGACAAATTAATAATTTTAGTAAACTTTCAATGTATTTCTTAGTACATGTTACAGTAATTTGTCGCCGTAATTTGTTTCCATCAATTTGACAGCTTAGAAAAAACTATTTTTAAAACATCGATATCTTATGCTCTATAATATATCTTTCAGATTTATGATATAACAATTTTTACTTTCCTTACCCTATACTAGGTAAGGTAAGTATTGCGATCGACCCAAAAATTCGATGTCGAGTTTTCATAATATCTTTACGTTTCAAGGCCCCCTGAGTCAAAAAAATGCATTTTTACAGTTGGTCTGTCTGTGTGTCTGTGTGTGTGTGTGTCCGGAGTGCACAGGGCAAACGGCTGGACGGATCGAACTGAAATTTACAGGATATCTTCAAACACGTAAACAATTAAACCCATGTAAATTTGAAGCAAATCGGAGGTGGTGTCTTACCGTGGGGCCAGTTTTTAGCACATTTTTGGTATTTACTCCAAAACCCCTCTAACGATTTTGATTAAACTTTGCTAACATACTCTTCTCAGACCCCCTTAACACGCTATGTACGCTATATACCCTTAAAAATTCGTTGAAAAAAGTTATTACAAAAACGCAAGTTATTTTGTTTGTATCTCCGAAATGGCTGGTCCTATCGACTTGAAAATGGTCTCATTCGATTCAGCGTCCAAAAGAATGTCAAAAAAGATACCCCACTCAACTTTTTCCATTTTTTCAAAAATTGACCCCAAAAACGCCCTTTTTGGGGGCAAAAATGACTTTTTTTAAACTAGCCGTGTTTGGTATCGACCTTGACATTTTTGGGGGTGAGAAATCGATTGAGACCAAAATCAGGTCCGTGGGATTAACCGTTTTGAAGTTAGTACCGCTTTCTTCGAAACGGATACTCCTATTAACTCGAAAATGGTATCATCAATCTCTCGCTCGAAAAATTTGGTAATTAATACAGCATCTATTTTGGTAAGGAAAGTTGTGTGATGTGCACACCAGATGTTTTAAATACTACGTTTATCCTTTTTTTAAGGATGTGAATGGTTTATTTAAAAAGGCTTTCTTTCTTAATGTTTATAGCTAGGCATTAATTCTAAGGGTACAAATACACAGGCAGCGATGCGACGCGATGCGACGCGATGCGACGCGACGCGATGCGACTAGACGCTATATCCAAACACATAGAGGGCGATGCGACGCGAAGCGACTTGGAACTACAACTACAACTACAAGATATCTCTTACAATTCGAATTATTTGAATAGACCTGTTTATATCTATACATAGACCAAAGTTCAATCTTTTATTTGGTGTAAAGCAAACCATACTTACTCTAACGGTTTTGTTTTTACAGTGCTGAGAAATACTGACAAGTAGGAAATTCAAAACTCGATTTTCTAACGCTCCCGAGGAAGTGGCACTTCTAACGGGTTTTCACTCAAAACGTCATATTTTTGGGCAAAGGATATATTAATAAATTACTATTCAAACTAGGCCTAGTTTTGTTAGAAATCTTGTAGTAGGAACATAAAAACTTTTGTTTTCAAAATAAGAAATTTTAAATTGATAAATATTTGTATACAGTTCTTTTAAGAAATAAATTACGAAACTTTCGTACATTTTTTTGGAAAAAATACAAAAAATGTTTACTACTTTTTATGTAGGCCTAAATTTGAACTCTTACCTTTCGTAACTGAACATTTTGTGTTTCTTGAGCTAATAACTTTGTAAATTTTACATCTATTATTTTTTACTGGTATATATAAATTTTTCGAACCTCTCTCTACTAAAAAGCTATGCAACACTTTTGGATTGGGGTTCATTTTTATTATTTTTGGAGAATTTTTGTAAAAATGCTTGCAAACGCCAAAAAATCAATTTTCGTTAAGAAACATTAACTTACTTGTACTGGATAGAGCAGCAGCTACTTCAGTCCACATCTTGCCTACCACTCCTCTGTTCCTGTGATTTATATGTTTCGATTCCCAAATCGGGTTTCTTGAAAACACCTCATTAATTAATAACTCACCATCCATCTCGGCTACTGAACACACACTGCTATCGTGCTATCGCTTCTAATCGCTTGAAAAAAAAAACTGATTTGTTTCATAGGTTGTCGCGCCTCTTTGCGTCGCGCCCTGTGTGTTTTATGCCATAATATGTTAATACGAGTTTGATAGTATCGCATCACGTCGCGTCGCATCGCATCGCTGCCTGTGTATTTGGGGTTGATTTATATTGTAAAACGTTTTTACTTCTTACATTTAGAATTTGTACGTCCATATTAAATTAAAGCTTATCATATTTAGGTGAATTTTAATTAACTTACATCTACGTATATGTAAAAAGGTAACAATTGAAATTATTGAGACGATTTCTTAATTTTGTCAGGTTTACATTTTAACATTATTTAGATATTTTTCAAATTTAATTTTAAAAATTACATTACTAAGCTATTTAGATATTATATTTATTTATTTTGAATTAACAAAATACATGGTATTATTATATATATATATATATAACGTACAGTATTCTTTAAAAGGTAGAATTTTAATTTATTAATTTCTGAAGGCTGTATGTTATTTTAAAATGTGTTTATTTTCGACTAATTTTTGAATACACTAAATTAAAGTTGTAGAGAGCAAATTATCAAGATTTGTATTTTGTATGTTTGATTGTTTAATTGATTATATATTTTTCCACATTTAGTTGTTAGTATAAATTAACCTGTCGTTATTACGCTATGAACTTTGCAGATCTTAGATTAAAACATAGACACACGTTATTATTAGTGTATTTCTGTACTTCATCAGACTATCTTATCTAAAATACCAACCAATAAACGTACTACCAACTGCTGTAACATAATTTTCACTGAATACAATATAAATTTATAATTAATTTAATTATGTAAATTTATCTAAATTTATTAAATTAATTTCTAACTAATTGAACAATTTTGCAATAGGTGCTTTTCTATGAACTTTTGATATAAATTTATTAAATTGGCAATAATTATATAATTATTGAACTGAAATCTTTCAGTATTATATTGCGTCAAATTAATCTGAACAAGCCAATGTAAATACAAAATATGTTATCACATACGTACGTTTTCAATTATTACGACACAATAAGATGACATTGAACTAACTTATTCGTTATAACAATTAACCACTTTGCTATATTAGAAAGTTATGGAAGTAATTTAAATTTGTTTCATTTTTATCATTATTTCTTGATGTGGGAGTTGATTTGGTTGGTTCATATTTGTATAAAGTGAGTTTAGGAATTGGTAAAATATAAACTTTTGGAATTATCTTAACAACGTACTTTTTACAAAATTATAGCAAAGCAGTCAAAGAAATTAACCAGTAGTATAAAGAGTTGAAATGTCATTATTATATCCAAAAACGTCTTTGTTTGAAATTGTATACATTAAACAAAAGTTGTACATACAAACTACATATAGGCCTATTTCTAAATTATATATATTGTTCTGCATTTTCTAAACATTACAAAAATATGGTTTGTTTGAACTACATCAACCATCTAAGTTCAATTTTATTTGTGTACATGCAGAAAAAAAAACATATTTGTCAAATTAGTTATAACCAACTTTTCTAAACAAACAAATAGATTAAAGCTCCAAAAGTAAAATTTTACATATGCCCATACATTTAGAAAATTTCAACTTGTGAATCTGTAACCAAATAGTTTTATTTAAGAAAAACGCTTTGCACTCCAATAGGGGAAATGATAAAAATATTTTGAAGTTGCACTTAATTTATTAGCTTTGTATGTCTAATACCTATTTCCTTTTAAACAAAGTAGTAAACAACAATTCCAATAAACCAACTAACCGCCGTGTTGAAATTTAATGTGAGGCCAAGGGTGATGCAAACCACCTCTAGCTTTATGCAAATACATTATTTTATTTACAGATTTATAGACACTACTAGTTCAACTATCTCTAAAGGTATTAAACAATGCACGTTTCCAACCATAATTCAAAGATTTGTCGGATGTTTTTAATATTTGTTAACTGTAAATTTAATTTTTTTTTTACAAAGATAATTTTTTCGATGGATAAATATTTTAATACCCTTGTTTTATATTAGCTAAATAATTTACTTAGTGATATTTACTTCAGAAATTAGAAAACTAATTAAAATGTCCTTTGAAAGTATGACTTAAAAATAATACTAGCCTACAATGTATATTATTTAGAGAATTATACTCTTTTAGTAAGTAATGCAACGAGAAAATAATAAAAAATAAAACAAAATGTAAACTTAGTTTTTATTGGGAAAATTCAAAACTACGTATTTAAAAGTATTAAGTTTTTACTAATCAATTAACTATCACATTTTATGTTCTCAAACCCTAATAATCTGCATTGTTGGTTTAGTTAATGAATTACATTCACATTCTATTTATTTTACTGTGATTTTGTACGATGTTGTTTTATAAAATAAAGAATATATGCTACTTGACTTTACATAATAAATCTGGATTTGTTTAAAGCGAAAGTTTGTTTCTCGACATATGACTATACTTGTTACAAAAGGATGGCTAATAGAGTGTACATGTTTATTCGTTATAAATCTTATAATAAAAAAGACAATAAATTAGGAAGAATATTTAACTTAAATTCTCTGTCCTGTTAATCGAATGATAGCACGTCCAATGTGACCAAAAGATTTAACATCAATACAGTAATTGTTAATTTAAAAATCTGAATTTTTCGTTACTAGAGAATACTCAAATCAAGCAATACCATCTTCTATTTCTCAGCACTGTTAAACTGATGTTATCAATTAAGGTAGATTTGGTCCCGTTTTTAAAATAGACTGTTTGAGTAACCAAACAAACATTTTAGTATTTATGGGGTTATATTTGCCAGTTACCTATACCTTTTACTTGGGAGTTATAACTAGCATTAAAGGAACATCCTTACTCATGTTACTGTGGCCGAAATATAACTTTGATTTTATATGGTATGAAATAAAATTAAGAAACTGTAAATGATTTTCGAAGAAACAAGGAATTCCATATCTCACATAACCTTAAAAGCAAGTTTTTTGTTACACACAGCCTTACCTATTGCATACATTTATCATCTCAAGCAATAAATTATAGTTAAGAGATAGTTGATCCAGAGCAAAAATATATTCACAGTGTATGGTCAAGTTGAATTGATGAGGGTTAAGTGTAAGTTTATCCAACTATCTATTTGAACTGCTTAGATTTTAACTTGTTTAAGGTATAGATATAAAATCATATTTTTTCAAGGAAAATTAGATTTAGTTAACGATGTTTTTATTTATTCCTAACTTTAGCAACATCCTCATTTATAAACTCACCGCTAAACAAATTTTAACTTTTGTATTCTTGTACTGTTTAATATTATTAACTAGCAAGTATCTGTGGTTTCACCAGCAAATAAGAATTGAATAATTAAACAAATATCGGGTATAACTTAGCCTTACTCTTAATAGAGCCGCTGTAATGGTGGCCATCGTTGATTTGTAACCCGTAAGAGTAATATTAAACGATTTACTTCGTTCACTTTTTTATCGTACAATTATTTGCCAGGTCTCATTTTAACCACAGTCACGATACGCATCCGTTTTGCGTTTCACATTTTTTTTAATCCAGGTTATTTTTCACTTAATTGAAATTTTTTAAGTAGAAAGTTTTAACTTTTTTCCTTATTAATAAAACATTTATAATTCAAAGTGAATCGCAACTCGGATCCGCTATTTTGTAAAGAATATTCAGGTTTTTTTTCAGCACTCAATTACAAAATATAGATTTATAAAATCGTTTTAAATGAGGCAATGTCAAAGCGCTCAGCTGCAAGAAATAACACTGTTTAGATGCGGCTATTAGGTGAAGTGGAGTCGCTTACGGTCGGCAGTCGCTTTCTCTCTTATTGTAGCAGACCCTTGTTTCATCCAAATTGATGAAGGTGTTCCCATGTAGGCCTACAACAGCTAGTTGCATATTTAGGAGCTAAAAATTACGTTTTTAAGAAGATAAACTTGTGCAGTTTGGTGAAATATTTTCAAGAATAATTATATTCGCTTGTAAACTGGACAAAAAACCTGACTTCCAGTTCTAGTACTTGAACAAAATAAAACGCTGAGGTCTTATTTTATCTACATATATGTAAACATAGGGCGATTATTGTTTTTATACTTTTGCAGAGAAGACAAGAAACTTAAACCTACAAATAACGTATTTAATAGATGTTTCATACTTTATAACGTACATTAAAAAATACTTTTTACTCTAATGCACAATATAAACGATTCTTTCTCTCGTTAGCACTTCACTAACAGATTTAAAAATTGCGTTTTCCACTAATAATTCAAAAGCATAGCAAAAATAAAAAATTCAGCTTCGGGGTCCATTCGGGCCGAGTTTTGTCCATTTATGTTACAATTTCAGATCTTTACCAGCCTTAGATTTTGCTGGGCATATCATAGCACACAGACCGAACGAACATACACAGACAGACAAATAAATCCTTTTAATATTATAGATAACACGTCTTCTTCATTGATATGTATTTTAGTTGGTTCAATGCGAACTAAAACATGTTTAATTGATTATTATTTTAATATAAATATTATTTAACCCCTTACACAATCTTTTTAATGTAAATCTATCTTTTTATCAGAAACTCTGACACCATAAAACGTACACACACATACCATAAATCATTTCTTTGCATCTACCTTTCTAAAACCCATTAAATTAAATTAATATTTTAAAACTGCCAACCTTAATTAATTAATGTTAGTGTCAATTAGTTAAATATGGAGTCTGCGTGAATTAGAAATACAATTTAACACGTTTGCTAGAAGATGACGTCACGATATTGTATTATTATAATGTAATACTATAATACGATTTCACGTAAATGAAACTGGCTTTAATAAATTGATTGTAGCAATAAAGTTTGTATGTTGCATATAAGATAACTATTATAACATATTTTATCCAGTGTTTGGTTTGTATGAGGACTCACTATATCTATATATATAAAAGCCAAAACCCACTGACTCACTGACTCACTGACACACTCATCACGATTTCTCAAAAACTACAGAACGGATTGGAATGAAATTTGGTATGTAGCTTCTTCTAGGGTCATAGGTGCTCAATAAGAAAGGGTTTGAAAAAATTCGAAATTTTAGGGGGGTTTGGGGGGGATCAAATTTATTAAACAATGACTTCTTCAAAACTACTAAACGGATTGGAATGAAATTTGGTATGTAGATTCCTCTAGGGCCATAGGTGCTCACTAAGAAAGGGTTTGAAAAATTCGAAATTTTAGGGGGGGTTTGGGGGATCAAAGTTGTTAAAAAACGATTTCTTCAAAACTACCGAATGGATTGGAATGAAATTTGGTATGTAGCTTCCTCTAGGGCCATAGGTGATCACCAAAAAAGGGTTTGAAAAAATTCGAAATTTTAGGGGGGTTTGGGGATCAAAGTTGTTAAAAAACGATTTCTTCAAAACTACCGAATGGATTGGAATGAAATTTGGTATGTAGCTACCTCTAGGACCATAGGTGATCACCAAAAAAGGGTTTGAAAAAATTCGAAATATTAGGGGGGGTTTGGGGGGATCAAAGTTATTAAAAAATGACTTCTGCAAAACTACAGAATGGATTGGAATGAAATTTGGAATGTAGCTTCCTCTAGGGCCATAGGTGCTCACTAAAAAAGGGTTTGAAAAAATTAGAAATTTTAGAGGGGGTTTGGCCCATCAAAGTTATTGAAAAATGACTTCTTCAAAACTACCGAAGGGATTGGAATGAAATTTGGTATGTAGCTTCCTCTAGGGCCATTGGGGGATAACAAGAAAAGGGTTTGAAAAAATTCGAAATTTTAGGGGGGTTTGGGGATCAAAGTTATTAAATCACGATTTCATCAAAACTACCGAATGGATTGGAATTAAATTTGGTATGTAGCTTCATCTAGGGCCATAGGTGCTCACTAAGAAAGGGTATGACAAATTTCGAAATTTTAGGAGGGATTTGGGGGGATCAAAGTTACTAAAATCATAATTTCAGATCTTTTATTATTACGACAATAGTGCTTTTAATATTTAAGATCTATATATATAAAAGCCAAATACCACTCACTGACTGAACACTTAAAAATAATACAATTACGTTAAAAAGACTGAAAATACCAACCACCACGGGCAACGCCGTACGGGTTAGCTAGTTATAATTAAATACAAGAATAAAAAAACTTAAACAGAGGTAGGAAACCTACTTTTAAAAGAGGGGTTTAGAGCTCAATTATTCCTAATATCACGATAACGACTGCAAGTGTGGCTAGGAAGGTACAATATTGGAAGGTCCTCAAAGATGAAACACTAAGTGACCACCAGTATATTGAATTTCAGATTATGAAAATTAATCAGGGATTGAGTTTTTGCGAGAGGAAGAGGAGAAAACCTGTATGGAATACTCGGAAGCTGTATGTGGAAAAACTCGCTGCCTTAATTGAGGAGGCCAAGCTTATTGCAAATTATTTAAACTGGACACCAGTACCTCAGGCCTACGAGAAAGTGATAAGGGCTTCAAATTCAGTAATAGTTCTATGCCAAGTAAAGGTAGTAGACATCACAAGGCAGATGCGAAATACCGGTGGAACAAAGAAGTATCCCAGCTAAGAAGAGAATGTCTAAAAGACAGGGGGAAATCGACAAGGTCTAAAGGTAACCTACAGCTTCAGTGTCAGTATAAAACATCGAGAAAAAAGTTTAAAACAGCTATAGAAAAGAGTCAAGATACGTGTTGGCAAAATCTATTATTGGAATCCGAAAATGACCCATGGGGACTGGTTTATAAAATAGTATTTAAAAAAACTAAGGACTCGTCGAAATGTCCAGGGATTAATAAATGTTTTTTACCTTCTTTTCTTCCGTCACGTGACCTCTTCTTTATATTCGTTAGTGACGCGTTTCGGGACTTT
>JAGFPH010000151.1:16162-36881 GCA_018207615.1 Philaenus spumarius
ACAATCGGATGAAGGATAGTAGATAAGTTTAAGATAATGCCAGCAAATGTACATACAATATTGCTGTGTTTACTGTGTTGGTATATTAATTATGCCGGGTTGAACAAACCAATTATTATTACACACAACTTAACTATTATCCTTCATCCGATTGTTTTTACAGTTACACTATCCGATAGGGAATCAAAAGGACTACAAAAAAGGTGTCTTGACATTTTTCGTTAAAATGTACGGTTTTTGAGTTATTTAGGTTGGAAATTTTCAAATAGCCGCCATTTTGAAACGGATGATTCGATAGTTTTTTTTTTTTTTTTATAATTTATTATTAATTACAACTAGGCAGAGCCTATCAAGCAATATACATTTAATATTAAATAACACAGTTGGCCGGAATATCACCCATTGATGCACTCCTCTCATGTGTAATCATGTGTAATTTTCACTAATCAAAGTTCAAAAGGCTTCGTTCTCTTCAGCCGGCGAATCTCCCCAGAGCAGTTTAGTAAACAATTCATTTCATAATTTTCGTGTTGTTGAAGCCTGTGTTTGTGCTTCTCTGCATACCTTTTGATTTCTTCTGCGACGGTGTTCATCTTAAGATCACGATGAAGACTATCATTGCGGATAAACCATGGTGCATTAACAATGCTCCGCAGAACCTTATTCTGAAATGTTTGTATAATTTGAACATTTGTCTTCTTTGTGCAACCCCACAACTGTAATCCATAGGTCCACACTGGTTTCAATATTTGCCTATAGAGAAGCAGTTTGTTGTGTAGATCTAATTGTGAGTTTCTCCCAAGTAGCCAGTACATTTTCCTAAATTGCATATTCAATTCTACCTTCTTTTTTTTAACATGCTCCTTCCAGTGTAGCTTGGCATCGAGTGTCATGCCCAAGTATTTAGCAGTATTAGCCGGAATTACTAAATGGGAATTTATTTTAATAGGAATTGGATTTATTTTTCTAGTTGTAAAATTAACAAAGGTTGACTTAGATTCATTTAATTTTAATCTCCATTTCTTTATCCAGATGCTAACTCTATCAATCGCTCTTTGCAGTTTTTGTGTTGTCTCTTCCACTTTGCTACCGGTCGCCAAGATTGCTGTGTCATCAGCAAAAGTCGCAGTAATTGTACCATTTTCTTGGGGAATATCGCTGGTGTACAAGAGATAGAGCAAAGGTCCAAGGACACTTCCTTGTGGTACCCCCGCTGAAGTGCTTTTCAATTCAGAGTACTCCCCTTTGTGCTTAACTCTGAAACATCTTTCTGATAGGTAAGAGTCCAGAATCTGACAAATCGACTCTGGAAGATGGCGCTGCAGTTTAAAAATTAATCCCTTGTGCCAGACCTTGTCGAATGCTTTAGAAACATCTAAAAATATACTTGAGCAAATTTTGCGTTCCTCCAAGGCTTTTTCTATTACATGTGTGATTCTGTGTACTTGATCTATAGTTGAATGTTTATCTCTAAAGCCAAACTGGTGGTGAGGGATTAGTTGTTTTTCTTCAATGATTGGCTTAAGGCGTTTCTTCAGTAATTTTTCAAAAATCTTTGACATAGCTGGCAGCAAAGAGATTGGTCGGTATGATGATTTATCATTAGGATCTTTTCCCGGTTTGGGTATCATAATCACTTCTGCAATCTTCCACTGTCTTGGAACATATCTTAGCCTAAACGTGGCGTTAATAAGGTAAATAAATTTGTTTAGTGCTTTATATGGCAATTCTTTTAACACCTCGCTCGTGATAAGATCATATCCTGGGGCTTTTTTACCCTTGAGGTGTTTAATTTCATTTTTTAGTTCTTTAAATGATACTTTACGAATTTGAAATTCATCCTTGTTCTTGATTGTTGTTATATTTTCAACTGTCTGTCTAGTAAGTGGCTGGAAGGTTTCCTCTAGGTATTCAGCAAACAAATCTGCCTTTTCTTTATCACTTCTAGCCCATGTATTATCATTTTTCCTGATTGGTGGAATTTGGATATTAGGCCTTTTAAGATATTTAGTGGCCTTCCATATCTTGAGTTCGCTCTCTTTATCATCTGAAAGGCTTTCAAGGTATCTAGCAATGGATTCATTTTTAATAGTTTGTAGTAAATTTGTGAGTTTCTGGCTAATACGATTTAGTTCAGTTTTATGATGAGGAACTCGAGTTTGCTGCCATTTTCTTCGCATTTTATTTTTTTTACTAACCAATTCTAGCACTTCAAGTGGGTAAGTATTGCTATTATGGTATCGTTTAATGTGTCGAATAACATGTTTGACTTGAAGTATAGTTGGTCGTTTAATAATGCTGTGGGTTGGAGTTTCGTTGCTCTATACATTTCACATTAATCCAGGCACTAAATCCAAAAAACTTCTAATGTGATAAGACATAGAGGGGCAGAACCGGTACCAGTATCTATCTAACTACCGAACGTGCACGATGTCGGAATAGTGCGTGGACTTTCCGCATGTTTTTACTTTCTAACTTTTTACGACCTCCGCATGGAGTGAAATGTGTTTTGTGTGTGCAATATATATTTATGTGTTTTTTGTAAATTGTTCCTGATGATGGGTGAATACCCGAAACTGCGGTAGAACAAGGTAAGATAATACCATAAAAACAGGATTAGTAGACGTATTATAATATACCGACACTGTTTAAAGTTCACTATTTTGAGTATTATGATTATAAAATGTATTAAAATTGATCGTTTAGCGAGTTTTATCTCTATTGTTAACAAAACGTTTCCGTCAATTCAACTTTGAATAGTTATAACTGAAAAACTAAAGCATTAACAGAAAATTTAAAAATGTACATCGAAATCATCTGTGATAATGTCTATATAATATTCCCATATAAAAAGGTTAAGATGGTGAGGTTTATTTTTATTAATGCGAAACGTGAGCATGTCAACTTATTCGATTTAGCCTTTGTAGATGTGTAATAAATTTAGTAAAACAACAAAATGACTGACATTTAAATTTTGCTGTTAAATGGTATGTTGGCGGCCATGAGATGATATTTTGCAGCCACCATTTCTCTTATTGGTCTAGAAGGAAATGAGCATTTTTTAAAAATATAAATTTTGTTTAATATATAATGTTTAATATAAGCATTTATATAGTATGGTTTGATCTAGGTGAGTAGTCCAATCTATTACAAACCATCCGTCTACTTCGACTCAAAGAAATGGGGAGGGCTTTGCTCATGCACTCTCAATTTCCTCTATACGATCTTTAAGCATTTCAACCCATTTTTTTTGGTTGATACTGGCCATGTTGCGGTCGCATTCGAGATATGAATGTCCACACATTGGGAAAGTAATTTTCACTTTCTCACGTAGCTTGATGCTATGAACTATATAATACAGCATGCGAAAAATAGTCCAATTCTTATTTTGCTCCCCGCATGAGTCTGAAAATATGTTTAATTGTCTAACAGAGGGCTCAAGAATTGTCGTCACAAATAAAAATAAAAAATACAAAGAAATATGATTCATCGGTTGATAAAATGTGAATGTTAAACACGCACAAAGTTAACTGTCTCTTCTAGTTCACGTCGTTAGTTGTTATGTTAGGGATAGGTAAATTCTTTTGAAAAAACATAATAATACTTTCTCATTCTTTTGATGCCTTGCTGTTTGGTTTAGAAGTTCTTTTACGAATATAAAACTCGTTAAATTTTAGTAAGTGAAGTTTATTCTCTGTTGACAGTCGGTCGATTTTTTTTCTTTATTAACCTTTTCTGTGATATTTTCCGAGTACAATTTCAAAGCATGTTCAACAGCTCGAATTTCGGCAGCTTGCCAATCACAATGACTACATGTGTCCATTCCAGGGTACCCAAAACCGATGTTGAATTCTGTATTGAAAAAAAGTCTATATTTTTCATGACACAAAATGAGAAGGGTATGATGTACCTCATACATCTCTGTGATGTTTAGTTCTGGTGGAAGATACACTTTTTTAGCGGTTTTCAAGCTATAATGACTTTGTTCACCTTTAAATGAACTTATGTGTCTTCGGACTGCGTCTAGTGCCTCCGTTGTAACACGATGTTTCCGATTACAATGTTGGCCTCGGCTATCCTTAGGACTCACGCCTTTTTCAAGTAACGTTGTATTACTTCTATGTTTTGTTTTGGTTATTCCATGTAAAGATATACAAGCTTTCGAGAAACATTTATTTCAGTATCAGAATTCTCCACTTTAACTTTGACACGATAAGAAAAACTGTTGTCACGAAATTTTGTTTCATCTTCTGGTTGCCTAGCCTTTGCTACATTGAATTCACTACAATTAGGCCAGCCAAGTAAGCATTTTGCTCATTCACAGTAATTTTGTTGTAGCCTAATTTAATATGACAGTCCTACGTTCTCCATCAGTAAGAGTCTGAAAACATTTTAAACTTAAACATTTACAATCTACCCCTAATTCATGGGTAGATGATACACGCTTATTTCCTCACATCAGAAAGTCGACCTGTTACCTTTCTTTTCTTGGTCGAATGTGATAAATGGCTAGAGGTGTTACTTTCCTCGTTTTATTTTCTATGATATTTTCTTCATTTTCTTTTTCCAAGATAATTCACTTAATACATCAAACAAACTAAACAATTCACTACAACACACAAAGCATTAACATAATTTCACTAACAGAGAGCATACTAAATACCTGAAAAAAACACACGACTATGTAACAAAAACAACAGCTGTGGCCAGTGCTGCCAACTGACTATCCCCTTTTTTCCCTAGTTTCATATTGACTTACCTCCTTTTTCCCGTGTTTAAACCGCTACAACTTCGTGACTGTCCCCTTTCTTTCCATGAAACAATAACAGATACACTCAGCTTGTTAAAAGCTTTCCAAAACTATAATAACCTGAAATTTTGTTTTCTCGACTTACCTCCTTTTCCCGGACCCGTCATATGCATTTAATAATTGTAATCTTTTTGGGATTGAGAGCCGAAAAATGAACGCCTTTAGATAATGCCCCTTTTTAAAAGATAATTAATATTGAATTTATATAAAATTTCGTTACAGTAAATGCCTATTAATAAATTATACAAATACAATTTTAAACTAATGTACATCTAAGTTCAGTAAGGAAATGGTTATTTAGGTTCGTTGCCCATTATTATCTATTTTGTTTAGCTGTTATTTATTGTAGAATTGATGGCGAAAACTGTACTGGTTATAGTATACTTAAATTGGTTGATATTATTGCAAGAATTAAGTCCGGCTGTGGGACAAGACTAAATCTGTTTAAGGAAGAATAAAAGACTGACTGGGTACTTTCTTACACAATGGGTTTGAAATTATGCTCTGAAATTAAAATTAAAGTACTTATAAGCATATTATGTTCCATTTTATGAAGATAGTTTGTACACATAACCTTTCAGAGTAGCTTTAAAGAATCTTTTTGTATACTAATTAATTTCAAACAATTTTATACACAAAGGTAACATGTGCCATGTGTTTTGTGTTTTGTTGAAGTTAAATTAGCAAGTAACGACAGAATGTTAGACCTCATGGTTGAGTTAAAACTGATCAGTTTTAAATATAGCTAAGTTATAAAAATGCAAATATTTAATTTACTTGTCTTCATATATAATGTAAGCAATTATTAACACTGAACGACATTTTGAGTCTATACAAGAGTATAAGTTAAAATAGTTTATTACATTTAAGCTAGGTTAAAAGTTTGATATTTAAAAAAAAAATTGCAAAATTAGAGTTGAAATTAACATAATTATGACAATTTTAATTCATTAACACATTATACATAGTATGACAATCTCAACGACATTTTAAAGCATACAAAATATAATAAATGAATGAATTGTCATCCCTAGTTTAGTTTTGCATTAAGTTTAGGCTGTTGTCTGACTGTCCGGTTAGTGAAGTGACGGTTTTATGAAAAAAGAACTGACATATTTACAATTTAAATGCATATTTAACTTTAAAATTTGTATATAATACTTCAGGTTTGAAGAAACCGACAAGATGTGTAGAACGTTCTGTAGATTTATTTAGCGGAAGAGATGTGTGCAATCCATTTACTGTAGATGAGTTCTGACAAGAGTGTATTGAATTAGACGATTGTATAGTTCTAATCATGTCAGGGCTATAGCCTGTAATCATGTACCGAGTCTGCAATAACTGGAAGCCGGTGAGTTTACGATTTATCTCAACAGATGGCATAAGTCTACTAGAAATTATTAATACTTGCCGCGAAGTTTAATCTAACAGATGTTAGCCCACAGATTGGATTTTTTGATTTGGTTCCACAACATTGGTATTTATATTTATGTTTAGGAGGAAATGTTTGTATTGAACCCACCTGTAATAGACAGATTGTTGTTTTTCCATTAAATAGTTACTTATAATTAGGCTTATGGATATCGAGAGGAAATTGAGAGATTTAAACGTTTAAAAATAGCGATAAAAGTTTTGGTAGTAATTGTGATTTCAACCATTTATAATTATTTGCACTGTGCCATTTTTTGTACATTTGATAAAACGTACTTAATACCTCGCAAATATCACAATGTGTGATCTGGTGGTGGAAATGGATTCTGTAGTTTTAGTAATTTAATTATATACAGGTTGAATAGTCTAAACAAGAGAATAATTAGTTGGATTAGTGTTACCAGTCAGTAGTTACCGTACCGTTAATAATCTGAAGATGTTCACTTAATTAAACAAATAACTTATTTAAAAGCTTAAAGTTTCTTACCTATCTTAAACTTATCAACTTCTACGTAATAATATTCACTGTAGTAAAATAATAACTAAGTCAAATCATATCGCCAAATCAATTTCATTTAATTAAATGTCCATATTTAACAAAACTACCACTTTTTAAACATACAATATAACAATACACACTGAAACGTGTATATACATTTTACTTGTTGGCAATAAAAAACACTACTCATTACAATTTGGAAGTATAATTAATAAGCCTGATGAAAAATTACTTTATATGGTATTTGTTGTTGTTAGTAAAAACCAAATGTAAACAACAATATTTGAATTAATAAATACATACAAGTTAAAGGAAAGGACTAGTTCTAAAGTTCTTACAATTACAATAAAATGGTTCAGATTATAAAAAGCAACCTATTATGCGGTTTAAACTGTATATAGTTACCATGTAACGACATATTTAATGTTTTATGACGCTCTCCCTCCCTTCTCCCCTCCCTCGTTCCCTAGATTTTGTCGTTTTATTTCGACAAAAAAAACATTTCTAAATATTTGATTATTGTTAGGTAAAGAGTAGTTAACGAGGTTAACAAATAATTATTTTAAGTTATGTCTTTTATTTATAAAACATATTTAATAAAAGCTCTCATAATCTGATTTATTGTTAATAATTTACTAAAAACAATTACACATGTAACATAGAGAAAACACATCACATAAAAAAATATTAATTGTTTAATTTTTAGGTTATAAATCTCGTGGTTTTCTGTTAGATGTTCTTCAGTCTTACATTGCGCTAAAAGGTATCAGAGCTCTTATTAATACTAAAGAGGTTTGTTGCTAAAAGTTAACAACTGCTAACAAAACTGTTTTAAATTTATTTTAAGTAAATATATTTTCACAGTTTTAGCTAAGTTATTAAGAAAGAAATTTGAGGGCTTTAGCAACCTTATCAGTAGCCAAGTAAGACCCATTAGCAACTGATAACAATTAACTATTAAGTTGCTATATCAAATAATGTACAAATTATGTTTTGTGTATTATGGGAATAAGATTTTAAAGGGTATAAAGCAAGTGAAGTTCACAACTCGTTAACTAAACAAAATCTTGCTGGGACCAATTAAATCTCATTGCTATCAATAACTAAAATATATTTTTTTAAACATTTTATTTACCTCTGCACCTTAACTTCATCGTAAAGCCATACTGGTTAGTTAACTTAGAGCTGGCAGTACTTAAATCATAATACTTTAGCCAGTAGTAAACCTCAGTTTGTAGAAATAGTAGCCTACTATAATTGATTTTCTCTTATACACAATTATACAAAATAGGGTGGATCAGAAGTCGTTTGTCGTGTCAGTTATATTAATTTATTGTCCAATACAGGATGCGTAGGTTCGAACCTAGTCATTGGCTACGAGGAACCCTACAGTCATCATTACACTGACATAAACTAAATCGTTAAGCTGAAAAAAAAACTTTAATATATAAACACATACAAATTTAAAAGAAATTATTGTTTTGTGTCATTTTAGAAACAATGTGTGAAAATGTATTTCTTGCATTTTACTAACGAAATAAAAGTAACTTATTTCGCGTTTTAGTAATATCCATTATTATTGTGATTTGGGGTGATATGCAAGACAAAATTATTAATAATTATATTGCCGTAATGTAGGAAACATTCTTGGAAAATCTTAGCCAGATAAAACCAGAACCAGAACTAGACAAGAACCAGTTATTCTAAATAGCAATCGTTTCTCTAACCATACGATAACGATGTATTTGTCTAGAGTATTTGAAATTAAATTGTAGTCGATAGTGAAATTAGGGGCACTACATAGTGCTGAATAGGAGCATTAAATATAAAATATCTCAAACTATTGATTAAATATTTCAAATGTCTGTAATCTTTGAAAGAGTTTGTACCATATAATATCATCACACAACAAGTAGCTTTATTTACAAGTGAGAACAAATGTGCCTTAATGATAAACACACCTTTCGCGTTGCTGAACACACAAATCCGTTGGTTGTTTGATGGTAAATTTGAAAACCTCTTTCTGGCGCTGCCGGGCAAAAAACAGTCTAGACGATTTCAAACCCAAATAAATACCTTTCAACCACAAAAAAAAAAACATTTCTAGGTTATTATTATTAGATAATAGTATTTGGTTCAAGGAAATCTGTTGAATAAATATGTGTACTACAATATAATATACAGTAAACCTGTATTTTTAGGTTAGGTTTGTAACTATTTAATATACTTTGCAATCTAGGCCAATAAGCGTGAAGTAAAAGGATACAACGATAAAAAAATAAAAATCGATTTTATTTTTAAAACAAGGTAGAAACCAACCAAACATATATTAATAATCTTGTTAATATTTTTCTTGTTTACTTTTTATGTTCTCGTTATCATGTTTGTATTTTTTAAATGGAAATCTTTTATTTTACGCTTCAATTTACATAAATGCCAAAAGTGAGTTTTAATCAATATTTTGTCTACAATATCGATTACAGAATTAAATATTGCTTTCTAATAAAAGCAGCAAACATGGAGACTAATAATGTTTTGAGTCATAATTTCTTTCGAAGCTAGAAAAAATCGTATTTAAGTGGACAAATAGTAATTCAGATATTAACTTATCTTAAAGTTACATGTAGTATATGCAATGTATCAGTTCTTCAGGTTTATTAAGTCTGTTTAAAAGAAAATGGAATTATTTTTGTTTTCTACAACAAAACTTTAACAGAGTTGTAAATTTGATGCTGAAATATCCTGGATTAAGTTCCAATCTAAACCAAACAAAACTTCCTTGCAATCAAAATACAGGGAAAGAAACACTTCAAGAAAACATTCCTTCAATTGAAAATCTTTTGTCAACATTTAAATCATTCGAAACAGCCCGTGGATGAACAAATTGTACTCAAGATATATTTATCGGTTGAAACTAATTGATGTTTATTTTAAATCTCTTTTGTTATTTGAATTCGAATATTTAAGTAGGAGTTTCTATGACAACTGAACATTAGGAGAAATGTCTTCAGTGAGTAGAATGTGGTACCAATCCAATGTAATCCAAATTAATTTGGAGATAAGCGAATAGCGAACTTCAGACACCCTCTTTTTATAAGATGAAAACTCAGAGTGCTTTGATATATTTCGTTGTGTTACCTTTTGTTATTTTTGAATAACATGCTTTTGTGTTTTTAAATATTTCATTATTTTAATTAATACGTGTTTGATGAAGAAAAGTGTTTGTATAGTACACAAAAACAATTTAAGTATGTATTTTCATAGAGAGCTATTTGAGAATGCTAATTGCCAACTAAACTTGCTTTAAAATGGATCTTACTTTAATTCAAAGGTTACAATAAAATAATGTACTTTTTAACTTAATTCTCTAGTATCCATTATTTTCAATTCATATAAAGCATTTCCTAATTTTATAATATTAATTTATCTTTAAATATTACAATTTAAAATGATCTACAGATCTTATTATTAAATATTAAAATATAAAACATTAAATAAAATCAACTACTGAAACGTTAAGAGGTTAACTCAAGATGTGCATTTATCACTTGAAATTGATTGCTGTTTGTTTGAAATCCTGCTAATAGAGTAAGACTTGCATATTTAACTTTTCATGATCTGGAAATTTGCAAGTAACATTTCCTCTATTTACTATTGTTAGCATTAATTTTATCAGCGTAAGATTAATATATTTTAGTAGATTCTTTAAACTTTAACGCCATTAAATCAGAAGTTTTCGGATAAATTTAGCGCCTTTAATTTCAGTAAAGTTTGAGTAGTTTAAGATAAATAAAAAAAAAAATTTAAAGCGTTTTTAACACCAAACAACAATGTCATAAGTATGTAAAAAAATCACAATATGCAAATTCCTTAGTTTTGTAATTTTCAATTCATAAATGTATTATATCTTTTGGTATAGCACTTGCCATCTTCACAGAGTTCCGATAGCCGTTACATTTACAAAGCCATTTTCAAGCATAATTCAAGGTGATCCCGGCATAGTACAAAATATTTAAACATTGTTACAATTAAAAAATTACAATTAAAAATTGTTACAATCATAATGTAGGTTTATTAGTACCTTCTTCTTGGATTATATATTTTATTGTTCTATCTCTCTTTTACATTTTTGCATAAAATATATTCAGCCGGTAATACAATATTCATATAAAAATATTCTAATAGATTTTTAAGAATACTTTGTAAACCAATAAATATTAAGTGTAGATGAAAATAATATATTTATTTATTTAAAGTAATAGAGTTGGATTAATTTTTGAATTTTAGAAGCTGTGAATTTGTATCTTCCGGTTTATATTACGACATTATCATTTTTTTTAGATAGTCAAGCGACTTCCTGAAGTAATGGTTAATGAGGTAAACTGTTGCTGCTACTAATTAATTGTCTTGCTTCAAAAATAAATATCAAAGAATTTTAAGTATCTTGCATGATAAATTAATGTCGAGTAAAGTGTAATAATTGTGACGTCATAAACTGTTGCTGCTTTCATAAAATATATTTAAAGTTTAATACTTAACTTTTACAACACTGTAAAACATGACTTGAATCAACTACTCTGATTATTGTTTACGTGCAGGTACATGACTGAAGTTACGAGATATCGTTTTAAGGTTATAACCCTACATAATTAATGTATTGCAGGTGTTTTTAATTAATTGAACACTAAGTCAAACTGACTGGATTTTAATTAATTTTTTACCTACACAACTTAGAACAGTTTATTTGACCAATTATTGTCAATTTGTTAATGAACAAAAATACGTATCGGTTCAATAGAATACATCAACCTCGTTTTCAGCAGAAAAGATTAAAGTTATGGCACGAAACAAAACAGCTGTAGTTTTATGTCAAAACTTTCAACGTATAAATGAGTCCAGATTCTATTCAAGAATTATTTTGTCACACAAATGATAGCAAATAGTTCCATTAAAACATTCTAAAAAACACGAACAATGCATCAATTAAGTGTTTTAAGCTGCAATTAGCATATAATAAAATGTTTTATAAATTATGTAACTAGTCAACGGAATCTTTTTAATTATCTTAATTTGTATTTAATTTAAATAAAATTGATGTGTAAGGAGTTTGAAATAATTCGTATTATATTTCATAACGTAAATAATATTCTTTACTTTGCGATCTACTAATCAGTATAATAAATTCATATTTAGTATTTGAGTTTTTATTTGTCATGTTTAAATTTTTTAATAAAAGAATAATTAACACCTGAGGCAATATTCTATTCGTTAGTATTTAGCACCATGTAACACTGATCACTGTAAAGTCAGTTGATTAGAAACCGAAAAAAAAATCACTGGGACTATTTATCTTTCTCTGACAATGATTTACTAATTCAACAACAACTTCTTGCAAATTCACTTTCCTATTTCAAAACTTCGCAATAAATGCTATGTAGCTAGTTTTACTATCTACCACTCACTAACTTTGGTTTTAGCTGTGGTTTAAAAACTCCTTACTATCCAGTTGTCATTAGTCGATACTATTATTGGAATAAATGTTGGAAAAGGATATCCATTTATTAATACATTAATTTTAATAATCGGCCATTTGCTATCATTTGGGCATACAAAACACGGGTTTTACACTGATATTTTGAGAGTATGAATCAACTTCAGTTATTAAGTTAGAACCTAAATAAGTTACTAGCTGTCAGTGTTACCTTGGCTTGTTTCCAGTGTTAAACTAAAACTTAAATAGGTATCCAGGAATATACATAACATTTTAGACAAATGATTTAAAATAAGTAGGAATGTACAATCACATCCTGTAAATAACAAACATCAAATGGTAACTGCATTTACAGTATAAATGTAACTGTGATAGGATGTACATTAGGCGAAATTAAAACGACCAAGTAATAACTGAGAATAACACAAAAAGTGCACGTTGGTAACATTAAACTTCAACTAGCTAAACATTGATTTGTAAATCATAAATTTCACCAGGAAAAATTGTAAAATGAATCCAAGACATATTTATCAAATTATAGGTGACACCAATATGCAATTTAAGAAATATATTAGCCTTTATGGTTAAATTTAATACAAAATAATTTAGTGCTCTAAATTGTGGAATCGTCAAATTTAAGTAATAAAATCCTTATCTTTAACTTAACTATTATCCTTCATCTGACTGTTTTGATAGTTACACCATTAGATAGGAAATTTAAAGGGCTACAAAAAAGGCGTCTTGACATTTTTTGTTAAAATTTACGGTTTTTGGTCATTTATTTTTGAAATTTTCAAATCGACGCCATTTTGAAATGCATTATTGGATATAATTGTTTATTTGGGTTAAAATAGATCATTGATAGGAATAAGTTCCTTGGTCAAACTGGTCTCAATCGGTCAAACCTATTCTCTAGGTATCAATTATTTTGTGAAAAAACACATATAGACACACGAAAATTAAGCACCGTAGACTAGACCCATGTTTATATAATGAAATATATTTGTCTCGATCCCAGGATCAAATTCACAAAAGGGGACCAGGAAGTTCGGGGACATCCTGTATAAATTGGTGTTTACTTAGTTCATTGGTGACGTCATTGATATTTTAAGTAGACTCAGTGATGTAGAATAAAACAAATTCAAGTGAAGTGCATACATTTAAACAAAACTCATTTTCAATCAAATGAAGACAAAATATAATAAAACACAATTTCTTTATATTGTCACAATGGCTTAAAACCTTTTCTATATTATCCATATTAATGTATAGAATTAAATAACGAATCCGATGACATTTGATATGTTTTACCATTTGTTTGGATTAAATTGCGTTATAGCCCAGTCGGTATAGGTTACAACTACCAGTAATTTGCAATACGGCTGATTTTTTTTATAAGTTCCTTAAAGTATGTAGATTAACATAAAAAAAAGTTTACCAGTCTATCGATTTCCCAAAGTCGAAAAAAAAATCGATTATCATTTTTTTTTCGATTATCCTTAATATTTCGAGCTGGGATGAAGGTAGAGGAAAATAAAAACTACCACCGTGTAGGGAAGGTATTTTTCAACAAAAAAGGTCATATGTATTTATTTCGTCCGAGCAATGGTTTGTCTGGAAAAAATTCGATAATGCAGGTATGTATTTTGCAGCAGGGGAAATCACTAAAAGGGGACATCTTATTCATATATGAGGCTTTGGCTCATTCTAAATTGGCCAAATTTTAATATATCAAATTGAAACTTAACGTAGGAGTTAAAATATATATTTTAAACATTTATGCTGAGTCTCAGCTTGTTATCTTGAAAATGACCCGATCTAGGAGTCGATTTCGATTATCGATTTTAGGAGTACCGAACCCACCAATTTATTTTAAACAGCTCTAGTTTAGAAACTTTTTATAATATCAAACTGAAAGTTTTTTTACAAGTTAAATATATAGATTCAAACAAGATCAAGGAGTATAAACCTTTTTTATTATTTACTTTTCAAAGTACAAGTAACTTAAAAAAGTATAATTTTAGACCTTTTTAGATTTTTCATCAAAACGCTTGAGTTAATCGGCTGCAGATTAGTAAATTTTTTAAATATCGTTTTTAAAATAAGTATATAAAAAGACAATTATGTTTTTAACTTATGTACCAATTTTTAAATCGATATGTTAAAAAATGTCGAAAATGGAGTCGTTGAATCCAAAGGTGTTATAGTTAAAACTAGATAGGTAAAACAGAAGACTATTTTCAAGCGCCTCGTTTTTAAAAATAGCATGACAAAAATCGTTCATACTTACTAAGAATATTTATACTGGTGTACTCAACTTGTAAAACAAATTTGATGTTGATATTCCAAAAAGTTTCTAAACTGGAGCTGTTTAAAATGAATTGGTGGGTCCGGTACTCCTAAAATCGATAATCGAAATAGACTCCTAGATCAGGTAATTTTCAAGATAACAAGCTGAGACTCAGCATAAATGTTTAAAATATATATTTTAACTCCTATACCAAGTTTCAATTCGATATATTAAAATTCGGTCAATTTAGAATGAGCCAACGCGTAATATATGAATAAGATGTCCCCTTTTAGTGTTAACATAGAAGGAAGGGCTATGGACTTACTTCAATGCAGCTATGTAAACTAAATTAGAGGGTAAGTTATAATAGCATTGCACGTAACGATTACAATATGTGGTAAGCAAACACAAATCAGATTTTCATTTTGCATTATAAATTACATATTATTTGGGCTGCAGTAACTGTTAGTTTCATATGGGTCTTTAAGTGTAACCATAGATCATCAATATACAATGTGTAACTGACCCCAATGTTTGCCCTAATAGCTGCAATATATCTGTTGTGGCTTGATCAGTAAAAATTTCCTTATCATTACTATTGTCAGTCGCAATGCCTTAAATCTAAAAATAGTAAAGACAACCCATTGATAGCCTAAGCATATTAGAGGATATAATTTGATTATTATTTTATGACTAGATACCGCAATCTCTGTTTGTGTTTCATCTCCGTAAAACTATGAAAGAATGTAATGCATATTGCAACAGAACTGTTTTCGAAATGAAATGGCTGTTCCCCACGTTTCTGTGCCGTCGGTCGGTCGGAAAGGAACATATAGGAATGACGCCTCCTTAAGCTTGCTGCTCGTTCTATTATAACTAAAAACTATTGCAAATGATGAGTGTCAAACAAATGGTTTATGTAGAGGTGATAAATCATAGTTTAAATGTTTATTAAACTAGTTAAACGTTCATAAACGTGGACCACTATGCAGTTCCGACCGGGTTTTCAAATAGATGTGTTTAATGATAACGATTAATTTTTTGGATGAATCCAGATCGTATCAAGCTATTCAATCGGGAATAACTAACGAGTAAGTAATTTTCAATTGTAGTTTAACAAGGGCTTGGCTAGCAATTGAAACGTTTTCGAAATTTTTGCAGCTAGGTTTCATTTATTTTATGTTTATTTAAATGCGAAGCGCATTGAGTCTGCCGTGCTTGCGCGTTAACTTTTGCATAACTATTTGGGCAATAATTCACATCCTTAGAGGCTATTGATGGTAAAACCATGAATGTGGCCTTACTGCTCATGAGTTGGGGAAGGTTTAGGAGACATTCGGTACTTATATCATTTGTGAAAATATAGTTCTTTGCCAAGAATAACATACGTCAATTATGAAGCTTATGCTAGTTTTGATAATTACAACAAATAAGACAATTGTTCGTGGACCTGTATATAGTCCACGAGTTTCGAAAATAAATACAAACCGCCACCAATCTTCCAATCTGGCTCCGATAATAATGGTTTGCAATGATTTGCGGAGCAATCAAACGATTACGTTAATCGTAGAGTGTACATTTGCCTATACATTACGAATGTACATACATTTTTGTCTTATACGAATTTGTACTTAATAGAAGTTAAATCTTTGTTAAATATGATTGAGATGACCAACGAAGTAGATAAGTTGGCCTGGGTATAACTGAGTAAAGTTTGACTTTGCCCCGAGGGAAAATAACTGAGGTTTGCAGTTGCGAAGAAGTTTTCTTGTTAAACTTTGCTGACTTCTGTAATCTTTACTAAAATGTATTAATTGTTACCTTGCCTTTGTCTCACTTATCAAAGGACAAAGTATACAATACATTCAAGCATAGTATCTGCGTTTATTGTAGGATACATGAATGTGTAGCATTGGAAATCACAGTGAAATATGTTTGTGTTTAAATATCACTTTAAACCAGAAATATTTCCAATGTACTTTTGTGAAATACTTTTTCCAATGTAATATTTCCAAACACAGAATGATCCTGACGGTAAAATGTTTATGTTACATGATGACAAAGTTGTAACATGTACAAATAACTACGGTAAGTAATAATATTGTTTATTTTAGCAAAGTCTTTGAGTGTGGTAAAATATTTATTTGTATAAAACACGAAGTTTTAGTTATTGTTTTTTATTTTATTGAGGAGGAATGCATTAGGCGCTATCAGGAGGCCATACATATAGAGGCCGGTTCACCCACTAAACCCTAACCTCTTTATTCCAGGTTTAAATCCACGCCGAAATCGCATTACTTCCGCGTGAAGCCCCTTTAGACTTCATAGGTATCTTAAACATTTTCTAAGGTGCTATATTCATAATATTCTCAGTTTTTTCTCTAATAGTGGGCTTCTACGTTACATGTTTTGGCAGACTACAGCATCTGATTTGTCATATATCAGGTGTCATTTGTCCACCTATCTCGCGGCTTAACTTTTCTCTATCCTCCTTTCACTCACGACAACTGAATATAGTGAGTTATGCACACCCAGGCGACTGTACGATAATACACCAATGGAGGTAACAGTTAAAACAGCCGTGCACACTTAAGGCTTGGGTGAGGAAGAAGTTCGACTCCAAATGTCGTCTATCCATCCACGCGCTCAGATTAGGAATCAGTTGGTAAATCTATCACCCCTCTTCCCATGTGATTTGCCATTTCTCAATAAGCCTAGCTTTAACAAATAAGAGTAGAAGAAAAACTTTAAATAAGAGTTCTGTTCTTCTTGCTTCCTTATTGATATGTTTCTGGTTTTTCAGTAGCGTATCTTGCACACTTCCTTACTCTCTATTACTAATTGATGTTTAGGAGGAACTCCTGTCAAGACCATCACTGCACTCTCCGAAACTGCGGTAGGTAGAGGTGATTGTGAATGCCACAAATCGTTGTACTGACGCTAGTTTCCTTCGATTGCATGTATTAAAATTCATATAAAATACATATATATACATATACATATGTGAACCTTTATCGCTTCCGTTCATTTTGGTGCCGCTTACAGAATCTTGGAATGCACTACATAGCAATCGATCTTATTTTACTTACCTTATGTAATCTTAGATTCAGCATCATCCTTACTAAGCTTGCACCAGTGTGAATAGATTTTTCTGTACTTTCTTGATGTGCCTTAGAAAGTTATGTATATTATTCAGGTCCATTCGCAAATACGTAATACATTTGTCCATTAGATTTCACATATACTAGTCCTTATATACTTTCAGATATTTGAAGGCTCTTCTGCTTCGGAGTACTGCTTCCGTCATCTTTATTGCCATTTAAAGATATCTTTTGATAAACCAACGTTTCACACGATCTAGATATTCGTCCGTTCTTAGAAATGTTCCCTAGAATAGCAACATTTATGCAGAACAGACTATTATTGCATCATCAACAAAGCCAATTATTTTTTATTCGCCTGTGAGCTCCATTTTTAGCAGATCATCATACGGTATGTTCCACAGGAACGATCCTATTTGAGAGCCTTGGGGTGCGCCGGGTGTAATTTCCTCTTGTATAGTTATACCTTGTCCTTCTTACAGTTATTCCTAGAGTGAAAATAATCATCTATTAGTCTCAATAGGTATTCCGGAACTTTTGTTTGGGTAAGAGCTATCAATTAATCCCTCCATCTTTCAGACTTGAAAGTATTTTTTATATCTATTGTCACCACAGCACAGAACGCTCGTTTTCCGCCTTTACCCTGCCTACAAGTAGCCGCCATATCTACTACTGCTTTTATAACATCAACCATAGAACGTCCTTTCCTAAATCCGTATTGTTGTTTTAACAGAATCTTTTCTCCCTGCATGAACGACTGAATTAATCTTTTCAACAGTTTACCCAACGTATCTAGGAGGCGATGACGTGTTCTCAAGTGGTTTCCCTCCTTTCCTAAGCAGCACTATTTTTTAAATCTTAAAATCTTTAAAAAATGATCCTGTTTTAAGGCCTTAAATCAGTTTTAGTTTTTGTTTTGTATCTAGCGTTTTGTGACACTATTACTTACTTTATATTTATATATTTATGTTCTTATTAAGATTTATTACTGCTGCCATCATTTTTATGTTTAGATAATTTGTTTAGTTGTTTATTACAAGATTGCAATTATATGGTAAACATTTGTGGTTTAATTCACAAACATATTACAGCTTTGTAAAGACTGAAATATAAGTAATTACCCAGATTTTTAAATTACTTTAGTATTGTATAATATTGTATGCTTTAAATCCCATGCCCAAAAAGATCTTTAATATTTTATATGTATTGTAACAGTTAGCATTTATCAAAATTTGTAAGTATTTTCCTAAAAATGTCATATAATCACTGCATTTGTTATTCTTATTTCCGCTAAGATGCTTGAAACATTTGTCTACTTGCTTATCCGCCTTTCTTAGCTTTGTCTTCCTTTCGCTTGACGCGTTTCGGGTAGACCCCATCTTCAGAAGCTTTGTTTGCTACTATCTGTACTCTACCATTGTCTCCTATTTATATGTTTTGTTCTCCTCCCCCAACCTCCTTTCAACCTGTTTACTGCCTGTTCTCTAATTGTTTGTAAACAATTAGTACTTGTCATTAGTATTTGTCAATTAGTGTTTGTCATATAAGTACACATCTTTGTTAAGTTTATTCTATAAATATGTACTAAATGTAATTAGGCTATATACGTGTTGTGACTTGTAAAAGCAATTTAACTAGGTCCAAACAATTTTATTATAAACATTTATTGATGTTATTTCAAGTCTTTAGTAGCTGATCTGTATCTTTTATTTTTATCATTGGGGTCTTTTCAACTTATATATTTCGGTAAACTTTCGGTTTGCTTTGTTTGTATAAGGAACTGTGGATTGATATGATTTTCCATATTATTCATTAATTTAAATCAAAGTATAACTATCACAATGACATAAATAGATTTGTTCTGTTTCTTTATAAATGCTAATCATGGAAATAAAATAGTATTTATTGTAGTTATTGTCTAAAATTAGACCATGTATTTTACAATGGGCTGTGTACAAGCCCCGGGGCTTTATATATTACCTATTTATGTATAATACATGCAATTGTTTTGATTTTACAAGAGCTGTAATGCAATAGAGAATAACATAACGGTTCAGATTTTCTCTATGTTGTGATGAAGTAAGCTACGTTTTATGTTTGGCCAGAACGAGTTATGAAGGCGTGGAAAGTTGATTAAATTATAAAATAATCACGATCTCTGTTAATAAACTCCAGTTTGTAATTTTAAATATCAGCTTTACAAAATGAAACTTTATTTTTTCAACAAAATTTAATCTTACAATGTGTTAACTTAATTTAATAAACCAAGGAAAACGCAATATAATTTACTTATGTTTAGCCAAATGCACTAACCTTGATTACTATCAGCTAAAACATTTTTGACAATTTGAAAAAAATATCTGAGTTAATTAAAGAACTTAAAACCAATTTCAAATAGAAATTAAATGCAATTTTTAAAATGATAATAAAGTAATACATTATATGCTTTTTGTAATCTGTGGAGTTTATGAAATTTTTTTTTTTTTGCTAAATGTGGTGTTTAGTCTAAAAAATTATTTAAAATGAAAAAACAAATCTATTACATATTATGTATTAAAATAGTTTTCAAAACTTGAGGCAATGGGTACTTTTCTAACTAGGCTTTAAGTAAAAGGCTTCTGTGCTGTCGAATTCGAATAATATTGTTGTTTTCTTCATCTCGCGAAGTCATAATTAATTAAATAAACAAGTTTGTTGAAGTCACTCCCTATGTTGTTAGTTTCAAATGTTTTGTGAGAGTTTATTTTGTATTACTTAAGCAATATTTAGCAAAGTAAGAGTTTTACACTATGTTTTCTAACAAGGTTATTTGTCACATATATATTTTTTTAATATAAAATAATATCTGACAGTTTTAAAATGTAATAGTTTTTTTATAAATTGTTTAAATATGTTTGTCGACATATTGGTAAGATACCGAAAATACGGCTACGTAAATGAAACTGTGTATACTAAATACAATGGGATAAGATGTAATGCTTTACCATAAAATAACGCGTATCTAAATAGAATATTTAAAAATATATAATACTAGCTAGCCCGATCCAGCTTTGCACGGATAGACAAATCAAAGTTAAATGTATATTAACAAAACATA
>JAGFPH010000151.1:52964-76145 GCA_018207615.1 Philaenus spumarius
CAGAATCTCCCAAATAAAAAGTTCTTGCAACAAAATGTGTGTCAAATTTTTTAAACCAGTATTTGAGTGATAAAAAACAAAAAAACTTGCATGAATAGCCGGGTACAAAAACATTAATTTAAATCCGAATGCCGTCTTGGTCCAGGAACACAGAATCCGGGCAGCAGTAACGGGCAAGACAATACGAAAACCAAAGCAGTCTACGATCGATTGATGTCACACAGACTGCGGCATGGTAGCCGCGCGGGCAGCAAGAAAGGTCACATGATTTTTGTCTGCAGAAGAGTAACGGACCAACTATGTGGTGTTTTTCTGATGAAGAGGAAATGTTAACCTTATTTGTTCTGATTTGAAACCCAAAGAAGCGGAAGTGGGTCCACGAAATACATTTGCAACTAGAACAATTAGACGAATATCTCAGATTATGTTGACGATTGGAGAGTTTTAAAGATACATTTGTCATTTACTTTTGAAAGCCTTGTGAGTGTTTCGAAGTGTTATATAATTTACTGTAACCGACTATCAATCATTTCTTCCGATTACCTCTTCAATCAGCCCTTCCGTAACCATTTCAACAAAGAACGGGATACACTAGACGGGCAGCAGACTCGAAACACAACTGATCGCCACCAGTCGCGCTCTGGTTGAGATCGTAATTACTGCCCGCAAGTGTTTGTGACAGAATTGAAGCAACATTGATTATCGTCCTGATCACTTTGGACAGAGTTAGCAGAACATGGTCGCATCCCGCATTCTGTGTGCCAGTGTTAGGATGATAAGAATGTTGGACCGACTGTATCAGTTGACTGATAACCTTCCCTTCCCTTCATTTTTACTTATCAGCTGACAACGCCTAACAATGGCCGGTTAGGCCAGAATCAGTTCTAGAATCAGTTCAGTTTCAGCCACTGCTTGCTCTGCCCAGACCTATTAATCAATGTGACTTGATTATTCTTCTCTTTAACTTTGGTTTTGTGATATCCTTCAACTTTCTTTTAATTTTTGGCTTTACCCAGGATATTGCCTTTTTGTAGGATTATAGTTTTTCTTTATAGTAATTATTCCAATCTTTTGAACGTTTAGTTGATGTGTCAAGCTTCTTATATGTTACCCCAACATTTTCACAATTGAACGCATAGTTAATTCCTTATTATTTTTATTGATACCGATATATGTCCGACTTGATTTCTTTTAGTTTTTTAAATTATTTACCAGTAATTTGTATTTTCTAATGAGCCAAAATACCCAATTCCCATACAAGCTGTGTCCTGTCTCAAGGCAGAAGGATTGAGTTTAAGAGTTGAATTCATAGTCTGCGAAGTGACTGTTTCTCCCACGGCCAGTTGTAAGTTCTCAATTGTCAGTTCGCCTGAAAGCTTGTTATTGGGTTACAGGGAGGTCTTGAGCACTTACGTAGAGGGGGAGAGTCTCTGAGAGATTTAATAACAAGTCAATAGCCGTCAAAATTCCAGGGGTGGTTGTTGGGACAAAGTGCTTCGGCCTAACTAACTGCTGTTGAAACCTATCATAATGTACTACAAATCCTTAGAGTTAATATATATTAGTTGTGATGACAATAACTACGTGATACAGTTAGAATTGTATAACACCTTACTTAATTTTTATATAACTTTTACACTCATTGATTAAACAAAAATTCGAAATGGTTTAATATTTGCTAATATATTCTGGAACTGAATTCATATCACTAATTATTATAGTTAAAGAAATAAATAATGACAAATAATTCCAAGCAAACAGCATAATAGAAATGTATGTCTACTTTACTTATTTAATTGTTTTGTCATCGCGTACATGTTCAAATTAACCTAAGCTGTAATAATATATGTAGATTTGTTTAAACGCTTTCATCATGATTTTAAATAATATATTCATGCCCAAATGTATACATCTAGGCTAATATCACTATGAAAACACTAGCATTATATTCATGTCAACATTTAAATATAAATTAATCATACTATTGTTGGAGATATATTACAACGTGTTGCTATTTGCTATTACGTCCTTATTTTTATTAAATTCTAAAAATAACTCGGTGCAAATGTTATTTTCTCTTAACAGTTTTGGATACCTATTGAAAGCCACTCAGTTGGATTGAATGTATTGATGTTTCACTGGATCTGTGTAATTTTATGCAGAATGTGCTATTACTAAACTCCTATATAAAGTTTAAAGAGCATTTAAAGTTTACCATAAGAGCAACTATCTTAATACAATTAGTTTTCTTTTTTCTTACCGTAGTTTATTACTAGGCCTAAGCTTAAGTGTTTTCAATTGGTTGCTTGTCCGACTCTAATCCATTTTACTGTTAACCATAGCATTCATTGCAACTTGGGCATATTGTAAATTTTTCCTTTTAATGCAGGTTGTTCTTAGCTGTGACGGTGTATGCATGGCGTGTTCGTGATCAAAGTGTGTAATAAAGAGTTACTGTATGGGTCAAATAATACGATAAAAGTTAATTGCACTGCTTTACTGTTATCTACGCATTGAAATGTTTCCATTCATATTTATGTGGAATAGGGTATTTCAATTTCATCAGCCATTATTATAGGAAATTAATATTTCCCTGACTTTTTCGAGCATTCTTTATTTTTGTAGCACAGTCACAAATAAATAATAATTTTTCATCAAATTTTAAATTTCGTATTGTATAAAAATTAAACAAAACAGTTATGAAGTTACTAATTAATACAACAGCTGTATGGAAAACATTCCAATAAGCACGGAAATATTGATTCATTTAAAGTTGGTCGAAACCAAACAAGTAGCAATAACAAATACATCTTTTCACCTTCCAAAAATATATACAGAGTGATGCGAAAGTTCCGCAACCTCATCGTAATTTTAAACCTGACACGCTTATTAACAACAAACTTTCAGGATATTATATTGGGAAAATTCTGCACCTTTTAGGGGTATTAATTAATTTTACCCTTATTCGGTTAAGGAGGGGAGGGGGTTAAACGTTTTGTTTAGTAATAATCCTTACTGTGTGATACTTCATTTTATTATCCTCTTTGAGACGATAAAATTGCTGTGAAGTAAACCGATTTCCGACACCGCAATACAAAATGGCGGAGCCAAGAAATTCACGTATTATTTCTACGTATTGTATTCTACATACAATTAGATGTGTAATTACACACAGTTCATTCATTTTAAGGTACAGAAACATTGCAAAAAATTTGTACAACTAGTACGTTTTAAAATCAATTTATTGGAATATATATTTATTTTAATAAATAAAACTACCTATATATATAAAATTCAATGTCTGTTTGTATGTTTGTCCTTTATGCGTTACCAAACCGTCCATCCGATTGCTTTGAAATTTTGCATAGTAACACAGATTAACCCTGGGAAGGTTTTAGGTCATTTACTGAAGTCCTAGGACATTAGGGCTACGCCCCAGTGGCCCTCAAAGTTTCAATGTTAATCTTATGGAAGGTGAATCTTAAGGAAGAAGAAGAAAGATTTCTTTTGATTTTATCAGGGGCACAAAAAACAGCTGTTCGTATGAAAAGCTTAAAACAGCTGATTTTGATCAACAACTGATTTGGATCAAAAACTGAATATAATTTTAGGTTAGGCCTACAATGAACTAAAACACCAATTATTGGGCTAATTATTTAAGATATATAAAAGCCAAATACCACTCTCTGACTGAACACTTAAAAAGAATACAATTACGTTAAAAAGACTGAAAATACCAACCACCACGGGCAACGCCGTACGGGTCAGCTAGTTAACTATATTTTATTTATTTTTTAATATTTTTTATTTAAAACATAATAATTTTTAATTAGAAGTGAGGTATTCCGTAAGCCCAATTTTCATAAATATTAAGAAAATTCTTGAGAATTAATGTTTTATAAATCATAATTAATGTAGATGATTATTATCGGAGAGGACTTTACTTTACTTTAGTGTCTTAACGAGGGCTTTAAAATGAGGTATCACTATCACACAATAAGGGTTACCATTTCAAATTTTTGGCTTAACCGAATAAGGGTAAAATTCATTTATACCGCTAAAAGGTGCAGAATGGTCAATATAACTTCTTGAATGTTTGGAGTTAATACGGGTAACAGGTTTAAAATTACGAAGGGGTTTCGTAATTTTGCATCAATCTGTATAATTTAACTTTTTAGGATCGGAGTAGGCCTACTTGTGTTTTCTCTTATCACACGACTGTCTTTAAATAGCCTTCCACTTTGACTTGTATATCCCTCTTTCAATGAAAACTAAACATGAAAGATGCGAAGTCTTAGAGGAATATCCTGATTAAGTCCAAGATTATAAAAAATGTTTGACGTTATGACGGAGACTTTTACATAAAAAATTTGAAATGGTTTAGTAAGTAAATACACTTCATGGAGATTAAATCATTTGTTTTATCTATTGATAATTTTGGTGGAAGATTATGGGAAATAATATTTTATTTACACAAAATGTGATGTTAAACATTACGATATAAAACTTGGTTCAACATTAAATAAACTTTGGTTGACGGTAAGTACTTTCTGTGTTTAGTCTTGAAATATGGATTTTACGGAACTTTACAACAATTCTACTTCCGCAAGAACCATTACTGTTTACTTGTTCAAAATAACTATTACTTGAAGGATACATTAACATATGATGTCGACGACCGACCAAGTAGATTATGTGAGGGATAGTCCTATCATAGGCGTAAATCACGGGGTAGCAGCTGGACCCCAATATTACAGAAAAATTCAAGATACAGTATTTTTATTTTGTAAGTATTTAGGTATTTTAATAATACATATATGTATCATTATTAATTTATTTTAAGTTTCATTTTGACAATGTAGTTATTTTTTGTCATGTTCCTTTCATTAATTAAGTGAAAAAACCTACGAATTCAGGTACGACTCATATTTTATTATCTTAGAAGGTTTTACCTTATAATTATTCTTTGATACACAACTATTACTTTTATGATTGTTGCACATTTACGAACAAAATTGCACAATGGTTAAGATGCTGTGGTTTGCCCCAGATTGTTCATACATAATGTTTATATTTTATACTCAATATTATTGTGAAATTAGTTTTTTAAACACATTAACTGTTTACACTAAGCATCACAAATTAACTTGTATTCATAATGTTAGCACTTAGAGTTATGCTTTCGAGTTCAGTTTATTTTATAAAGTTAAGCAAAACCCTAGAAATATAAATAGTCTATTTAATAGTGAAGTAACCCTAATGCTGAGTGTATACTTTATTTATGAACGTTACTTTCCTGATGTATCAATCTTGCTTAGGCTGTCATCTTGAGCATACAAAATATAAAACTAGGTTAAGTCGGACTTTACCTGTCTACAGTCTTTACAAAACCTGAAAAGCATGGCCAAGTTTGGTGCGCTATGCACAATTAAAAACAATTATACCTTTGGTAGTAAATAATTACTGTTACAAAGAGCCATAACAAATAAAAATCTAAAACCTGAAATATTTAGCCAAAGTTTGAACATAGGCTATTTGTTTAATTATTCCTGGCAAAGATTATTTACTGATCACATATGTTTCTTTTTAAGGAATATTATAACTGAAGTAAATTTATTTATTTTCCTTATTCGCGTAGATTTTTAACAAAAATATTCCACTACAAAAAGAAAAATGTATAACTCATTTATCGCCATTTCAAGGTAGTTGGAGTTTGGCGAAATATTACCAAAATCAAAGTAAAATAGTACAGTGCATGTCTATAGCTTTGTAAAAGAATGTAAAACAATTTCAGTTCCTTCAGCTATTACATTTAAAAATATGTACTATTATAACGGTTAAGACAAAAATGTAAATATATATATATATATAACTACTACACATTATATACAAAGAGAGATTAAAGTATCTGCCCTAGCCACAATCATTTAGTTGACAAAGTTGTGCATGTCATTTACATACCTATATATATATTCCTAGTGGGCCCGGCAATGCATCACAATTGATTGATTTAATGTTAAGGGTAGTTGTTCCATTTGATGACTTTCACTTAAATAATAAAATTGTAAATAGTTTTTTATATTAAATAATATTGCATAATTTTAGTTTTATAGCTTGTAGGAAGTTAGTTTATTTACTCTATAGGAGCTGCACCAAATTTCAACCGCGTAGACTGAACATCTAAACACTCATGGCAATAGGATGGATAAACTGTGAAATTTTTAGCGAAATCGGTTGAATATTTTTTGAGTTTGTAGAGGACAAAGATACAATGAAACAAATAAATATTTATGTATATATTTAAACACGTTTTAAAGGCACTCCATTTAAGAAATACAAAATACATAAATTATAAAAAATTGTGTTTAAATTAATTATTCTCTACAGTAAGAAAGTCTCTATACTTATTTAATAACGCCTTCCAGATACTTCTATTTAAGAGGTGCATCATATCTTCATGTTCCAGTCTCTTCTTCCTTTAGACTCCAGCGTTACTGGATACAATGATAAAGGTAATACGAATCTTCTTTCGGATAATGGTTACATATGCGGCAGGCAAATAGTTTGTCTCCTTAAATATGTTAATATATTTAGAACATATTTAAATTGAATATTGAAAGGTTGCCATCAATGGACCGTTTCCATCAATGGACCACCTAAGCATTTCCCCCACTGCAGTACGGTCATGCGCAAAAACCGTTTTACAACTTCTATTCCTTCCTTCCAGTTACAAACCAAGACGCTAGCAAGTTGGAATGATTTTATTAGATGCAAAATTTGGTAAGTTTTCTGCCATATTTTTATAGTTTTTAGTTAAGTTTTTGTTCATAGATCTTATCTAGAATAATCATCGTTTCTTCTGTGGTTTAAAAAGAATAACAAATGGCTTGGTTGTTATCAATGGACCACTTTGGATTTCCATGAACGGACCGGTTTGTAAGGTGCATTTTTTGACAGTGCAGCCTATAGTGATATAAAATTATCCTAATAACTAAAAAACTAACACCAGCAGCAAGACTCAACTAATGACACAGATTTACCAACATCAAGCAAGGACTTAAAACAAAAAAACACTCCACATCATGCAGAAAAAATAACCAGGTTTTTAGTTGCATTATACATTTTGTCTTAGATTTTATGTCCTTTAAAAATGTGGGAATCCTATTAAAAATATGTGGTGCAGAATGCAAATAGAATGTCACAAAAGCTTCTTTGAACGGACGAGGCAAATCTCTATTATATTTAGACCGCAGTCTTTGACGGTACACATTCTCATCAGATAAATTCTGCCCACTTCTAAGATAAAATAATTTTAATACTTTGAAAATACATAAATGTCTCAAAGGAAGAAGTTTTAATTGCCTAAACAATGGCAAAGAATGTGAATTTCTAGGGACTTTTAATATGCACCTTATGAAGTGTTTCTGTTGTATAACTGTTGGCCTAATATTTTGAAAGTAAATGCCGCCCAACATTCAATACCACACTGAATTTTTTTAGTCATCCATAAAGGACACACATTTCTCAAAAGATAGAAACTACGAAGACTGACAAATAACTCTTGTTTCAATTTATCAACATGCATTTTCCTGATCTATAAACAAACATAAGTACTTTATGGATTCAACATGCTTGATAATATCACAATCATTCTACCTACATTCATTTATTGAACCACATCCCGTGTTATGATACTTCACAGATTTATCAAAAGATCCTCTCCCCAATAGATTAAAAAGTATATAGCTGCTCTTGGATACATTTAAGAAGATGTTGTTTTTTAAAAACCGCAGTTGCAAAGATTTTAAATCGTGTTCCATTGAAATTCTAATTTCTTCATAAGACTCACCACAATAAGACAAGGCTGTGTCGTTTGCATATGTGGTAACTTTACCCTTAAAGCGAGCATTGCGTAAGTCATTAACATATATTATAAAAAGCAAAGCACCTAAAACAGAACCCTGCGGAACCCCGAAATTAATCACATTACTGGTACTAAAACTGTCATCAATTTTATCGCATTGTATTCGACGAAGCAAATAAATCCTGCACCAACCACTCGTACACCACTCCTCTTATTCCATAGCTATGTAATTTTGCGAGAAGAACAGAGTGATCTACAGTGTCAAACGCCTGAGATCCAAAAACATACCTCCAACACTCCTTCCCCTATTAATATTTTCATAAATGTCAGAAAGAAAATTCAACAACGCACCACCAGTGACCCTACCCACCCTGAAGCCAAATTAATTCTCACTCAGAATCTTTGAGAAGTTAAAAAAAGTTAAGCAATCGAGAATACATAAGTTTTTCCAATATTTTTGCGAATATGGACAGTAGCGAGATAGGTCTATAGTTGTTTGGGTCCTCTCTATCGCCATTCTTAAAACATTGGTACAACAACAGCATATTTCAATTTAGAATGTCTCAAAGCTGATGTTATAAATGTAAGTGAGTATTGGTTCAATTTCCCCAGCTACAAACTTAACAAGGTTAGTACTTATACTATCATAACCAGGTGTATTTTTCACTTTAAGAAACTTTATTATCTTTACAACTTCATCTGACAAAACAGGAGTAACAATCATGGATGTTCTCAGAATCTGTGCTAAAAACCTCATTATACCTGTTTATAGAATTTTTAAATATTTCCATCTTTCTTGGGTCTACTCTATAACAGATAAAAAATTATCATTGAGAACATTTGCAATATCAAAATATGACGTGCACATGGTGTTTTCACAAGCAATTTGACCAATACTTTTTTTATAAGAATGTATCTCGCCTGTTAAGTATTTTACCAATTGCCATTGCTCCATAATATTACTATTTTTAAGATTAAACTCATTCATGTAATAGCTCTCTTTGACATTTCTAATTTCTTGATCAACTTATTTCTGAAACTAACATAATATTTTTTTAGAATAATATTACTTTTATGTTTTTTAACCCTCTTATATAGTTTATTCTTATGATCAATCTTACATGCTAATTCATCTGTAATCTAATCTTTTCATTTAGTTTTTTATTTCCCCCCTTACATAGTGTTTTACTAAAATCCAAGCAAATATTAAAAATGGAAATAAATTCATCATTAGCTTCCGATGCATTACTTTTGGTAAAAACTGTATCCCAATTTGACGATCTAAATTCCGTTAAAAAAACATTATTATTAATTCGTCTGACCCCTTCTCCCTTTAACTGATTACTTCTATTACTATAATTTCTATTCTGATAATGTAAGAAAACAATGCTCAAACCAATCATAATATGATCAGAGATATCCAAATTTAATATAAAAGGTAAAAATTTAAAATTACTTGCTTTAAGCATTCTCACAAATATATGGCCTAGGTAGTGGATATATTTTTTATTCTAGTTCCCTTATTCACAAGAGACAGAAAGCCATATTTACTCACAATATTTAAATAACGGTCACTAACTTGAGCCTTTTTAATAAAATCACCAATGCAAATAATATTTTGTTCGTCCAGAGGACTAAATATGTTGTCAAGTTCTTGTAAGAACTGGTCTACATGAAATTGTTGCAACCTGTATACAGTAAACTAATGTTACTTTAAATAGCTTATTTACTAGAGCAATCACAATAGAGCATCACAAGATAAAGTATTAACATTACAACTTAAACAGTGATATTTGTGACCAACATAAACTATGACCCGTCCAGCCCTGTTAGAATTCTTACATTTTCTATATTTTCTAATAATCAATATTATAAAAATTGCTTTCCTCATCATTAATCCATACCTCTGTAAGAACAATAACATCTGGGATTTTAGACAAATCATTAATTTGCACCAATAATGAGTCAAAGTTGGAACAGACACTTCTAATATTTTGATGTAATAACAAAAGGTCTATGTTTTCACTGCTAGGTAAATTCGAACAGTAAAATTCATTCATTATTTTATACAGTTATAAAATTAACTACTGTACATACCAGAAATCTCATAGATATGATCTTATTATTTTAACTTTCTTAAGTCCTCTTCATTCACCTGAGTTCCATATTCTTTCCACATTAGTACTTTCTCTTGTTCAAGCCAGACATATTTATATCCCAAATCAATTTTATTTGTCGTACGAGTGCAAAAAGTCTTCTTCTGGACGGACACAAACTATCGTTCACATAAATAGGCATATCAGATGGCATTTGGATATGGCGAGTCGATAGATCTCTCTTTACGTTCCTCTTCCGTAGAAACTCCTCCTTATTAATGTTTCCAACAAACTTCACAATGATTCAGGGAAGTTTCACAATCACAACTCACAACAAACTTCCATTAACAGCTTTATTACCCAATCGATGGCAAGGGTCTATCATACAGTCCTCCACCGGAAAATCGAGTGCAACACCCATCCTCTTAACAACTTCCAATGCATCCTCATCATTAGCACGTGGAATACCATGAAATTCAATACAGTTTTTTCGGCTATATTATTCTGCCGTTTCTAGTTGAACCCTAAGAGAACTTCACTTCTTAATATAGTTTAGTATTTTCCAACACTAACCTTTCAATGTCTCTTCTAAGAAGCTTAAACTCTTCTGAATGATTGGCTAGCGACTTGTTGGCTTTTTCCATTTCCACATGTAAATACTGAATGGACCCACCTAAATTTTCTTCCGTTTGCTTATTTTCGCATAGATTTTCGCATTTCATATAAATCATCCATAGTAACACTGCCCTCGTTTATAGAAGACTCAAAAACCATACTTCTCCTACGTTCTGAGGCATGCGAAACACACCTCCAGATTTTATCCTTATCCAAAAAAAAAAAAACTGAATGTCTTCTTTGGATAAGTTCACACATTGGCCATGTAAATTATTTTAACACTGATGACACTCAATTTTACACTGCCTTGATGTAATTGTTTAAGACACTAGTTACAACTTATAGTAAAATATAATATGAAATAAAAGTGCAGTTCACCAAATAAATTTTTAAACAAAACAAAAGGAAATAACGTTTAATAATTCGAGAAAATAAATTACAAATAAATTTGACTAATGATTTTGAGTTAACCAGAAAAGTTGGACATTAAACAGCCAAATTAAAACTCCACCAAACAAACAACTGATAAGAAACAAATAGCTGCACAATAGGTCTGCTCTCTCTGACTTCTGATACATGAATGAATTTTTAATTTTAAATATTGTATAATATATATAAAATATAATGACATTTGAATTGTGGATAGCTATTTATAAAAGTAATATACAAAGTATTTTGATATACAACTCTAAATTAGGTTTTTATTACGGTTATAAAAATAACTTAAAATTCGGTGGTCCAATGATTGCAACCTTCCCCTATTCTGTTTCAGTTTCTATTTTTTTTATTGGACAATCGATAAAATTATCTAACAAGACGGTTTTTCTTGCATTGTTTGTTCTACTTTATGCTCATTATTTGAACAAATAATCAAAATTTTAAGTATTTTTAAAACAAAATGCTAGTGTATTTTGAAACTATTATTTACTATCAATGATTACCCTCAGCTCAAAAAAGAAACAACATATGTACATATGATAAAGTTGCAACAGAACTAAATAACTATAATTTTGTTAAGTTAATGTATACAATATTTTCATGTCAAACTCTTTTTTAATCTATCGATTTGTTTAAAAGCTTTCAACATGAGTTGTGTATTTAAATATTAGATTAATGCAAACAAAACTGTGTAAATCTAGGTTAATCTACTTATGAAAACATTGCTTTCAAATTTATTTGAAATTGTATTGAAGCTTTTGCTATAAAATGTAAATTATCATATTTATTTTGAAGTGATAAAATGACTTGTAACCATTTGCTTGTAATCTCAGTAAAACTTGTTTTATTATGATAAAATACTATTGTAACGTACATATTGCAGTGTTTTGTACTACGAGTATCTACAACTAACAAAGTCCAATAAAAATTAAATCAAATAATGTTATTATTAGTTTTATGATTAGTTTTCAGCCAACTATTTGGGAAATTGGTTTACTCATGAAGACGTGGAAAAGCTATCAGCGTGACGAAAAATATAAGTAGAATTTGTTTGCACCTCAGCCCCACGAGCTGCTTCGTTCCGTTTTCTTGACCTTGCTCATTGACTAGGTCTAGCATAAGCGTTACTGCAATAGCTTATACAGGGTGTTTCAAAAATGACTTTACAACTTTGAAAATGTATAGAAATTTTATTAAACAAGGTACAGAGCTGGTTTTGGTGTTGTTTTAAAGGAAAACAGTTCAAGTTTTGACTCACGTAGTCCGCTAGTGCCTAATCGCGCCGCACAAGCGCTAGTGACAGTTACGTTAAACATGGCTGCCTTCACTGGACCGGAGCGTGCTAGTTGTGTGTTTTGGTTTGAAGAATCGAAGTCTGCGACAACAGTTCAGCGTAATTTTCGTACCAAGTACGCTAAAGATCCTCCTAGTAGGCCTACAATTTATGAGTGGCATAGGTGTTTTGTAGAAACAGGGTGCTCAGTGAAACATAAAAAATCCTCAGGTCGTCTAAGCACATCTGACGAAGTCGTTGAGCAAGTGAGACAAAGTTTTGTAAATAGCCCTACGAAATCGACCCAGCCTGCATCTACGTGAGCTGCAAGTACCACATACGATGGTTTGGCGTGTGTTAAGAAAACGTTTGCACTTGAAACCATACCGATATTCGCTTTTACAAGCAATTAAAGACACTGATAAGTTTGCCCGTAGGAACTTCTGTGTGGATATGTTAAACCGAGTGGATGATGATGAACATTTCTTGGACAACATAATCTTTTCTGACGAGTCCACTTTTCACTTAAGTGGCAAGGTAAACACACATAACTGTAGGATTTGGGGCAGTGAAAATCCACATGAAACATTACAACATGTTCGTGATAGCCCTAAAGTGAACGTTTTTTGTGCGTTGAGCAAGAGGAAAGTTTACGGCCCCTTTTTTTCCAAGAGAGAACCATCAATGGGATAATGTACCTTGATATGTTGCAACAATTTTTAATACCACAGATCGATGAGGATGACCGAGAACGAAATGTTTTCTTTATGCAAGATGGCGCACCACCACACTATCTGACTGACGTCCGGGATTTTCTAAATGACCGCTTCCCAGATCAATGGATTGGCCGTGATGCGCAAATTGCATGGCCACCCCGTTCCCCAGACCTGACACCGATAGATTTTTTTCTGGGGTTTCATAAAAGATATGGTGTACGTACCTCCTTTGCCGGCCACTCTACCTAAACTTAGAGCAAGAATTTACGCTGCTGCTGAGCAAGTTACACCTGAAATGCTAGTGCGAGTCTGGGAAGAAATCGACTACCGATGGGATGTCTGCAGAATAACCAACGGAAGCCACATAGAACATCTTTAGTTTAAGCTAAAAAAAACTTGAAGTTTTTTCCTTTAAAATAACACCAAAACCAGCTCTGTACCTTGTTTAATAAAATTTATATGAATTTTCAAAGTTGTAAAGTCCTTTTTGAAACACCCTGTATTTGATACGGAAATTCGCTAATAAGAATGAGAAAGAGGAACCCAGGACAAGAATACTACAGGTGAGATATCAAAAAGCTGAATAACTAAATACAGACTGAAATGAGAGAACACTAACACCAGGCAAAATAACACAACCTTATTATGTTACAAAAGTTGTATGGTTCACTTACTTATAATAATCTAGTAGTTCTGTGAACAGTAGACCTCGCTCGTTGAAATAACAAATAGTGTGCCAGTAAGGAAGTAAGCACAAGGTTTAGTCAGTGAAACATTATTTTGCAATTCCCGCGATTCCGGTATTTCTAGTACTCGTTTTTTCTTTTCTTGCTAATAAAGATTTTTTTAGAGGCATTGTGTTTTATTTAGGTTAAGTACCAGGAGACTGAGGTAAAGCTCAATTATAAGCAGGGCTATGATTTCAATAATAAACATTGGATTATTGAGTTTTAAGGTTAGGCCTATAACATTAAACAACTAAATAAAGGGTATATACAACATTAGGCTTATCTGTAATAAAAATACAGTTTAAAGGATTAACCATAATCTCAACGCTATGCCTCAGAAATAAGTCAGGCCTAAATTAAAGTTTAATATTTCAATATCGATTTAGGCCTAGGGCCTAGTTCGCTCACGTCAATAACTATTATTGCAAATTTCCGTGAACATCGTTTAGGTTAGGCCTATAACATTAAACAACTAAATAAAGGGTATGTTTATTTAGCAGAAGTATTCGTTGCCATGGTAACTATAAATAGATACAACATTAGGCTTACCTCTAATAAAATACAGTTTAAAAGAAAACAGATGATTATTGTAATGGCATTGAAAACATTTGCATCAGCTGTGATTCGTTTAAAAGAAAACAGATGATTATTGTAATGACATTGAAAACATTTTCATCAGCTGTGCTTTGTATTGTTTAAAATGGACAAATTTCACTTTTTAATTTAATAAAAAGACGTAGAAAACGAATTTTCCCAGACTGGTGACCATTTCCAATCGATTTCTCGTGGCCAAAAGCCCCATATAAAATCAAAAAATCAAAAATCCTTAGACGGAGATTCCAGATCCATTTAGCAGACAGACAATTATCTCTCGCTTTAGAAGATAAGATAATGCGTAAGGTAGCTAAAAATATCGCGTTATAGAGTGACAACATAGAATTAAATATTTACATACTTAAATAACTAAAACTTAACAATGTATTTGCAGTTCCATAACTTCCATATCATATTCCAATATTAGAAATAATGAAAACAAACTATGTTAAAACGTCGTGATAGTGATCTCAACCCATGTACCAACACTTCCCACGGTGTCCAACGGTTATTTTTCGTATGTCCTTTATCGCCGAGGGTTTCTTTTGTTTCATCTCATTTTCTAATTCAAGTAAAGCTAAGGCAAATACTTTTATGAAATGTACAATGATAATTTACAAATATACAGTTTAATTCTTTGATTTATTCTCTACACTTTCTTATCCTCTACACTTTCTTATTATTGTATGCCATTTTTTGGCAAAGAATATATTCTTAAACTACTATTCAAAACAGGCCTAGTTTTGTCAGCAGTCTTGTATTAGGAACATAAAAACTGGTGTTTTCAAAATAAGAAATTTGAAATTGATAGATATTTTTATACAATTCTATTTAGAACTAAATTAAGAAACGTTTTTACATTTATGAAAAAAATTACAATAATTTTTACTACTTTTTATGTAGGCCTAAAGTTGAACTTTTACTTTCTCCACCCTATACGTAGTATATGGAGAAAGTATTGTTTTCGTAAAAATGTTCGAATTTGAATTTTTAGTTGAATTATCTGTTTTGGTGCTCCCAGAACCCCAAAAAATTGTTTAGTGCAATTATCTGTGTTGGTGCTCCCTGAACCCAAAAATATTTTTAGTGGAATTTTTTGTTTTGGTGCTCCCTGAACCCAAAAAAGTGTTTTTAGAGTGGTGTCTGTCTGTCAGTCTGTCTGTATGTATACACGACCAGAGAGGACACTATTGGTCCGATTTTCATGAAATTTGGTATGTAGGTACTAAACCCTAATATATCCAGGCGTTTTTTCATTTTTTGGAATTTTTAATTTTAAGGGTAATTTACCCCTAAAATCCCATAAAAAACGACAAAAATGCAAATTTCTCAAAAACGGCTCTAACGATTTTGATCAAATTTTCAGTATTTATAGTGTTTAAGATGCCAAACAAAATGACACCACCCGCTTTTATCAAAACTTCGGCGTTTTATAATTATGGGGAAATGTTTAAAAATAAACAAGTTTGTGTTGTCAATCTAGCATCGCGGCAGCGGCCGCACGGGGTAGCACCACGGTAGCGAGCATGGCCAGTAATTCAAAGGTCGCGCGATCGAATCCCGCCTGGGACAATAATTTTTTTATAACAATTGACGTAGGTAGAATATTATTTTTTTGTTTTGTTCTGAAAAGCAGTAAATAAAATGATTTAAAAAATATTATTTTGACTACAGTAAGTTGGGAGAAAGTTTGTGTCAGTTAACTGATACCGTTTATTTTGTTTCGTAATTGAACATGCTTGTTTCTTGAGCTAATAACTTTGTTGATTTTCCTTCAATCATTTTGTTTACTGCCATATATGAATTATTTGAACCTTTATCTACATAAAAGCTATGGAACACTTTTGAATTGGTTTAGAATAAACGTATAAAAACATGGTTGAAATACAAAAACTTGGACGATTTTTAACAAATTTTAAGTTTACGGCCATTTTGTGAGCTTACCGCTAGAGATACGGAAAAACACCAAGAATACAATTTTGTTGAATATAAAATTTGCTAACCGCAAAATGTTATTAGTTTATCAATTCGACTAACGGTTAAGCCACAAACTGGCTTTGGAAAAAAAGCTTACACTGAGAGAAATGGTCCATTTTATTTTTTATTTTATTTAAGGGGTTAAAAATGAGAAATGGAAAAAACCAGTATATATACATGTCTCGGCCTTGGAATAAGGAACATTCATGCAAAAAATCATCAAAAACGGTCAAGGCGTTTGGTCGTAATCGTGAGACAGACAGACACACAGACATACAGACTCACAGACACACAGACGAAATGCCGAACGGTCGAGTTAAAACGGAGAAAAAAAGATAGTGACGAAAGATAACAATATAAAAGGAATAAATACTTTAAACAAATAATCGTATATTTGCTTACCAAGGCAAAGGCTTGTAAAAAAGTTAAGTTGACTAGTTGGTTATTATAAAAATTAAATATTTTATGTTACGTCGACAAGAATAACTGTCCTTCTTATAAATAATTCAAATTAAATTACTAAATTTACGGCTTTTTTTAATAACGTCATTGAAAGTATGAATGAAGGTGGTTGTACAAGTTTCGCATGTCTTCGCTTTCTCTTCGTCATTAAAGTGTGTAATACAGAGGTACTGTTTTAGATGCATATCACGATAACAGTTAATTGCTTTGGTTTAAAAGAAGATTCTTTACATAGGCCCTGAAGTGTCTGTATTTATTTCTATGCGTTGGCTTTTATTTATATGATATTATTATGTTATTTATAGGGTGTAATTAAAACCGACATTTAAATATCCCAAAATAGATGATTACATATTAACTGTATATAATTTGAATTAATATGATAATACATTTTTATCTCTAAATCAATAAATGGTATGAGAAAATAGTTTATTTAAACTATTTTTGCATTATTAAAACAATTTTAATGTATGTCAACAACTAGTTTTATCAGCTATGTCGACCTACGTGAGTATTATTGCAGGAAACCCGGTTTTAGTGTTCAACTGTAACTACTTTGTTTTATTAGATTTTAAAGTACCCAAACATATGAAACAGTAAATATAAATACAGAAAATTTATATTTATTTATCTTACAGTATTAAGTAAATATGTATGTAGCTGTGGGGTAGCGTATCAAAATCCCAAGCTCAGGATCCCTGGATCAAATTTGGGTAAAATTATTGCTTATCTATATATATAAAAGCCAAAACCCACTGACTCACTCATCACGATTTCTCAAAAACTACCAAACGGATTGGAATGAAATTTGGTATGTAGCTTCCTCTAGGGCCATAGGTGCTTACTAAGAAAGGGTTTGAAAAAATTCGAAATTTTAGGGGGTTTTGTGGATCAAAGTTATTAAATCACGATTTCTTCAAAACTACCGAACGGATTGAAATGAAATTTGGTATGTCGCTTCCTCTAAGGCCATAGGTGCTCACTAAGAAAGGGTTTGAAAAAATTCGAAATTTTAGGGGGGTTTTGGGGGGATCAAAGTTGTTATAAAACGATTTCTTCAAAACTGCCTAATGGATTGGAATGAAATGTGGTATGTAGCTTCCTCTAAGGCCATAGGTGCTTACTAAGAAAGGGTATGAAAAATTTCGAAATTTTAGGAGGGGTTTGGGGGGATCAAAGTTACTAAAATCATAATTTCAGATCTTTTATTATTATGACAATAGTGCTTTTATTATTTAAGATCTATATATATATAAGACAAATACCACTCACTGACTAAACACTTAAAAAAATACAATTACGTTAAAAATACTGAAAATACCAACCACCACGGGCAACGCCGTACGGGTCAGCTAATTTAAATCATATTTTATTGATTTCATGAAATGATAGAGAAATTAAGGAAACAAATAATTTAAGAAAATAACTTCCAAGTCAACAAATAATTTTTCTTATTTCAAGAGATTTATTTATATAAATCTTATATAAATTTTATATAAATCTATATATTTCGTAGTAAAATTATGTGTGATGAAATAATTACGATTATTGTAAGGGATTTATTCGGTGGTTCTACTAAAATCATATGCAAAATAACCAAGATTGACGAATTGACGTCAGCTTTGACATATTGACCTACACGACCAGAGAGGACACTATTGGTCCGATTTTCATGAAATTTGGTATGTAGTTACTAAACCCTAATATCTCCAGGCGTTTTTTCATTTTTTTGAATTTTAAACTTTTAAGGTTAATTTACCCCTAAAAACCCCTAAAAAACTACAAAAATGCAAATTTCTCAAAAACGGCTCTAACAATTTTGATAAAATTTTCAGTATTTATAGTGCTTAAGATGCCAAACAAAATGACACCACCCGCTTTTATCAAAACTTCGGCGTTTTATAATTATGGGGAAATGTTTAAAAATAAACAAGTTTGTGTTGTCAATCTATAGTAAAATTCAACTCAGAGTGAGGCGGAAGTTCAAGCCTCCCGAGGGGGAGACTTATTAGCACGGTCGACTGGTTTCCGCTTCACTCCTACCTGAATTTTATTTTTTTATAGTAGCGTTATGCAAACTTTTTTTATAACAAGAAAATATAAAAATAAATTACATAACGTTTTGTATCGTGGTCGTCAGTTTATAAGCTATGCCATTTAATTACTCAACATTTACCGATTTACTTCAAATTTGGTATCAAAATAAACAGACGATCGTGATACACAACGTTATGTGATTTATTTTTATATTTTCTTGTTATAAAAAAAGTTTGCATAACGCTACTATAAAAAATTAAAATTCAGGTAGGAGTGGAGCGGAAACCAGTCGACCGTGCTGACCCTTAGTAGGCTTGAACTTCCGCCTCACTCTGAGTTGATTTTTACTATAGCATCGCGGCAGCGGCCGCACGGGTTAGTACCACGGTAGCGAGCACTTCCAGTAATTCAAAGGTCGCGCGATCGAATCCCGCCTGGGAAAATAATTTTTGATGCGATTGACGTAGGTAGAATATTATTTTTTTGTTTTGTTCAAAAAAGTAGTAAATAAAATGATAAAAAACAATATTATTTTGACTACAGTAAGTTGGGAGAAAGTTTGTGTCAGTTAACTGATACCGTTTATTTTTATATACATGAAAATCCATGTATATTTTTGAAAAGTCGATGTTTTACATTGTTCTAACTTCAATTTGGTTCATCCTATGCAACTGTACGCTCTTTACGTGCAATTTCTAAACCATCAATTATTTTACAATTAAATACGTTACACAACTTTACATTAATTTTATACGTGTAAATGAAGGCTTAAATGAATTGATGACGTTGTGAGCATTTATGTACTGTATTTACATTTTGTTGACTCACATTTTCAACTAAAATATTTCCTAAATCATACATATTTGAATAAACTTTCTATTTAAGAAATACTAGGGACTCTGCCCCTGGACGTTTCACGTCCCAACCCCACCTTGGCCTACGGCCTCAGATGGATGATTCGCTTCGCTCACAGATGGAAAACTCTCTAAACGCTCTCGCTAATCTTTGGCTCGTTTGTACCTGGGTGAACGAACATCGTTCAGTATTTTTAACATCTGGATTGTATCTATAATGTATATATTCGAATATTTAGTCGCTTTCAAGGAGGTATAAAATGAAGCTGTACCTATTCGCCTTCTGTTCGACTTGAAAGGTTTTATAAAAAGAAGTTCAGATTTTAAATTGTTTGCGCATTGTTCAGACTTTATGGGCGTTTTTGAAGACATAAGACCTAGCGCATTCAATTCCTGACGTCAAATAACCCCTGTATGCAAATTATTATCAAAATCGTTAGAGCCGTTTTTGAGATCCGCGACGGGTACAAAGATAGGTATACAAGAATTGCTCATTTAAAGTAATAGGATTTTATTAATAGCTGACCCGACAGACGTTGTCCTGTATAAATTGCAATATATTTGATTGTGATCGTGAAAAATTTATTTGTTTTGTGAATTTGTGAAATGCTGTTGGAAATTAAAAAAAAGGTATTCCTGAGTGATCATTGTATGTATTACATTTGAGGATTAGTACATTCAGAAGAACGCTGACTGAACACTTTATATTCGAGTTGAATTCTATTGGTAGTGAGTACACCGCTGAAATGCTCGAAATGTGTGATGTGCCTGGAATGTGATCCACTTGGAACCATGCGGTTTTGTTCAAACATTTAAGATATAATTGAATTAAGTCAGAATTTAAAGTAAACAGTTAAAACAAAAAAATGCTTTAATTCGAGTGGTTTGAAGTGACATCACTATTTCCTACATAGCAATGTTTTGACGATACACGTCATTTTTTTGTTTTCTTGTCCGGCGTATAAACAAACAAAGCTGATGGTTTTCCTACACGGGAACAGACGGATATTTAGATTAAATACTGAATAATATCCATATGTTGAGGCATTTTGATCTAGATGTTTCACTTATAATAGGCCTACAGTAAATCTTTTGTTTGCTTTTACCTAATCTAAAAAAACTGATAGTTATGAAGAATATTTACCAGATTAAACATTAGCCAAACTGGTTGCAAATAATAGTATATTTCGCACCTAGGGCCGAAAATGAGGTTTTGCAGGCTTGAGATCGTGTTTGAATTTCGAGACAGAGTTGAGAACTTGAAACGATCAAGAGCTGCAAAACCCTTTCGGCCGTGGTTCGAACGCTATTTTCCACCACACTACACAATAAAATAAACACTATATAAAATTAAAAAAGAATATTTATTTAGCACACATGAAAATTAAACTTTGAGGTTATAAACTAGCTAGCTATGGAAAGTACAGTTTTACCTCAGTTGCTAGGCAACGGTAAAAATAACAATTATGCGTGTGCCACTAGTCTGTCGGCTATACCTATTGAATCATTTGCCATATGGGCCTATTTCATAACGAAATTGTGTTGAGATATACTTTCATATTTTTTCATTACACTGTCTCAAAAACAGCTGTATTACGGATCGTTTTGAGTCCCTAAAGCTTTTTGCGGGCTAGTCTGTAAAATTTTACGGACTCGAAAGGATGTCAAAGCTTATCTCAATAACAAATCAGCTGTTCTCATACTTTAAAATGCTTCAACAATATATAAATTGAAAAATGGTTTTTATGCCACTAAGAATATACCACACAAATTTAGATTTATAGTTTGTAAACCTTTATAGATAATACATTTTGTTTCCTTTCACCTAATCTAGAAAAAAACAAAAAAACTGAGAGTTAGTTGTGAAGAACTGTAAAAAACCTGATTTTAAATTGGTTGCAAATAAACGTGTTTTGGTCTATTGTAAACCTTGGTCCTAACCTAAAATCATGTTCAGTTTTTGATCCAACACAACTGTTTTATATATATTATGAAACAACCAATGTTTGAATTGAATTGAAATAGCCTATAGTAAGTATTTTTAGTTGATTTATGTTTTTGTATGCTTTAAGTTGGTTAATCTAACCTAAAAAAGCTGTTGGTTTTGAAGCATAATAAACTGATTATAAATGCTGAGTAAAGTTGCTATGGTAATGAATGTAAACAAACATGACGTGTGGATAAGCGTTTTATACGAACAGCTGTTTTTGTGCACTATGGTCTTGAATCCGTACAAAAAGAGACTGTTTAGTTTTTCCAAATTTGAAACTTTTCGGGAAACTTTTCAAATTTTTCTTTATATAAAAACCTAGTTCGGACGATTACGAACATTTTAAAACAAAAAATAGCCAAATTGGTCCAGCCGTTCTCAAGTGTTGCGCTTACAGAGGAACAGCAATTAATTTTTATTACATAGATAATAATTAAATATACCGGCTTTTGGCATTATCATACAAAATAACACTTGTCTTAAAGTACTGTATGATTATTGAAAATTATGAAATTTGAATGTTTGTTACCTTCATTTAAACATATATTCTTACCCTTCCTCAAATTCCAAACTGAACTTAATATTAAATTTAAAAGCATCAGAACACAGTCTTATACTTCCTTTTATATAACAAAGAAAATATAAAACTTAAGTTTATACTTACAGCGGTAGCTAATCATAAATTCCACACCCAAGTCCAAACGTGCCTTGAATATAGAAAATAAAGTTCGGTCTTTTACGTCACCAAATGTATTCCTTAAAACTCCTCTCAAAAATACTAAATATCTCTTCTCTTTTACAAAACCTATTGTAAAATGTAATGATTTTACTTGAGAGGCTGAGTTTATAGTTTTAGGTTGTAGAATATTTATTTGCTAATAATAGGTATCTCTAAAATTTCATAGACTAACGTTTCTTTAATTTTATTATTACATTTTATTCTTTCAGTTTAAAAAAAACTTGAATAAATGAAACCTTTATTATTTTAAGAATTGGAAATATAAAGTTAAATGATACTATAAATTATCCAAAGTTAATTATAAGTTGTAAATTATTACAACTTGCACAACAATTATAAAGTACAAAAGGAAACATATCAAAAGAACCTAGATAATTTAGAAAGGTAGGATTACTTTTTTTAAAGGAATAAAGTAGGCCTTTGGTTTATATGATACAGTGTAATATTGGCTTGATGTTTATAGAAAATATGAATCATCACCCCGTGTTAGTAGTTAGGTATTACTTAATTATTTGTACAGAGATATAAAAAATGACCTAAAATGTATTTAAATTTCACCATATATATTATCACATTGATAGAAGAAGATTATGGGAAATCAAAAAGGTTAGAATAGTTTCGTTTGTAAAACACAAGAATTTCTTAATGTTAAAATGTGTAAATTAAAGAGAAATTTAAATACATGTTTAATATCAAAATAATTAACATTCAATACATTATTATTCACTTAAATTACGGCAGTTTAAAATATAACAAAACCAGGACTTACTGTTCCAGATCTGGTTTTACAACTTTGTC
>JAGFPH010000151.1:76155-91147 GCA_018207615.1 Philaenus spumarius
ACTTACTGTTCCAGATCTGGTTTTACAACTTTGTCATTAATATAATCCATGCATAAAGTAGGCTGCTTGGGAGCATATTTATACAGAACGAATGTTCTGGGTATAACTGAACCATGTTAGTAAAACAAAACCAGGACTTACTGTTCCAGATCTGGTTTTACAACTTTGTCATTAATATAATCCTTGAATAAAGTAGGCTGCTTAGGGGCATATTTATACAGAACGAATGTTCTGGGTATAACTGATCCATGTTAGTTAAAACAAAACCAGGACTTACTGTTCCAGATCTGGTTTTATAACTTTGTCATTAATATAATCCATGAATAATGTAGGCTGCTTGGGGGCATATTTATACAGAACAAATGTACTGGGTATAACTGATCCATGTTAGTTAAAACAAAACCAGGACTTACTGTTCCAGATCTGGTTTTACAACTTTGTCATTAATATAATCCATGCATAAAGTAGGCTGCTTGGGGGCATATTTATACAGAACAAATGTACTGGGTATAACTGATCCATGTTAGTTATAACAAAACAATTTGTAAAATTTTACAAAATATTCTGTACAATATTATTAAATATTGTTTTGTACTTTTAATAATTTTGTTATTTGACTTTAATTGCATTAGTTAGCATCATAACCTCATCCGGTTTCAATTCGATACCGTTCCCACTGTAGTAGTTTTAAACATACATATTGATGTTGACCTTTTTTGTGTCCTATTCCATTTTCCGCTCAAAGTTTTTCGATTTCCGTTCCATTTTCCACTGATGATATGAATATTTTTTTAAATATAATCATATTTTGGTAAAATAGCCAAGCATGTAAAATCAAATAAAAATAAACATTCTATAAAGGCATATTTTAAAACTAAACATTCTTTTATAGGAAGAAGGTGGTTAAATTTAATTCAGTAACTTGCACTGTTCTTGCTAAATCTTATCTTGTAAAGCAAGAGATAATTGTCTGTCTGTTAAATGGATCTGGAATCTCCGTCTAAGGATTTTCGATTTTTTGATTTTATATGGGGCTTTTGGCCACGAGAAATCGATTGGAAATGGTCACCAGTCTGGAAAAATTAGTTTTCTACGTCTTTTTATTAAATTAAAAAGTGAAATTTGTCCATTTTAAACAATACAAAGCACAGCTGATGAAAATGTTTTCAATGTCATTACAATAATCATCTGTTTTCTTTTAAACGAATCACAGCTGATGCAAATGTTTTCAATGCCATTACAATAATCATCTGTTTTCTTTTAAACTGTATTTTATTAGAGGTAAGCCTAATGTTGTATCTATTTATAGTTACCATGGCAACGAATACTTCTGCTAAATAAACATACCCTTTATTTAGTTGTTTAATGTTATAGGCCTAACCTAAACGATGTTCACGGAAATTTGCAATAATAGTTATTGACGAGAGCGAACTAGGCCCTGCTTATAATCGAGCTTTAGCTCGGTCTCCTGGTACGATACTTTAAAAGCAATGTATCAAACTTAATTTCAATCTGCCAATTAGTAAAGGTGCAGAATATATACATTTTCAAATGAAATGCTAAACCTTTTGTCAATAAACCTTTATGGTAATTACATTCTAGGCAAATATCAAAATATACGTTCTAAAATCAAAGCCAAATTTAAAACGGATAACTATTTTCTTTTCTCCATTTTGCCTGCCCCTGGTTATTAAACTTTGTACATGTTGATGGAAGGTGTTTTAACGCACCAACCTTTAATTACCTTTCAACTTTATTACTTTTAAATCCAAATTAAATGAAACGTAGACACAAATTTAATACTCTTAAATCTGTTAGACACTAATGATTTAGTATGTAATCATAAAATGTGACTAAACAAGTAGAAATAATAGTCTGTTTACATTACTTTATTAAACAATTTTGTATCTTTTCATATTGTGCATAAACTTACAGTAGCTTTAGTAAAACACCGTTATCTGTTTTTTCCTTATTTCTGTATTTAAATTGTATACATAGTTACTTAATTTACATAATTATTTACTTATACTACTTAATTGCATATAGGCCTTAATGATCGTTCAATTTATCTATTTATCTTCTTTCTCTAATATTACAGTGAGAAGGAAGGAGGGAGACCTAGAGTTTCCCTTCCGTATTTGCGTCTATAGTTTTTACAGCTTAGGCTAGTGGAAATTCCATCCATTTTTTCGCAAGCCATAACTCTAAATATTTTTATATAATGTTTGAAAATGTAAAGTAAGTTTTATTGTGTTGACTTCGATAACATCACTTAAGCTTTTATATAAAATAAATCCAATGGTTCAGACTTTAATTAGAAACATTAGCTTTGCAACTTTATCACGAACATTGTATCTTAGCTGCTTTGCATTGCTATATTTTTTAGATTTTTTTAAAAAGATTTTTTCAAATGATATAAAGGTTCAAACTGAGGCTCATTAGGGACTTTAAACGTTCATAACATTCATTATTTATTACATTAATATTGTTGGCTCTTGCTTCCAACGATTGGTACAACTTAGCAACTAAAAAACCAACTGCTAAATAAACTGGCGAATTTATTCTAACTGTAATAATAATCCGCTTGTTTTGCATTGTAAGCCTTTAAAATGGAGCATTCTCAAGTAGTGGCCTACACAAATTGGCGCAAGCACACTTTATGCAAAGCTCATTACTACTTTTATTTATTGCAATATTTAGTTATGCAGTGGCATCAATAAACAAATAGAATAGCCTTTATTGATTTAAGTAGTTCATACATTTTTAAATTTAAACTGTTTGCCACTCCTACCGAATAAAGTAAAGTATATTATTTGAGGTTATGTGGTTACTGACCGCTTTAATTATATTTTATATTAATCAGATATCATTATTATTTGTATGATTAAATTTACATATGTATTATCTGCTAGGCGTATGCTTAACAAATTAAATTTATCAAATTGTTTTATACATTTTATTCAGTAGCCTATGGCAATACTATTATTTTAAAATTATTGCCTCCTTAAAAATGTATCGTGGCGTAAAAATGCAATGATGTAAATATTGTATGAGTATGGGGTAATCCTCATTTATTATAAATTTGAACCTTTGATAAAAAAGGGGCAGTAAAATTGTTTACTATATTATTATCTGATTAAAATCGATACCACATTTCAAATGTCAGATCGAATATTGTTTGAATTTATAATACACATAATCCCAAATATAACGTTAATTGTTCCTTCCATTATCACATGCAAAATCTATAAATTCAAAAAATCTTCATAATAATCCATTTTTTGTGTTATTAGAATCACATTTATCTCGCAAAAGATGCCCAAAGGTAGGTTGTTAGCTACTTAGAGGATTTAAGAATTCGAATATATATTTAGGCCTCCGTAATAAAAATTAACGATTCTGCTTTGCAAGTAATCGTAAGGCAGCCTTTAGGTAGCTTTAAAAATGTTTAAGTCTTATTTAAACTTGATGCTTAAGGTTTGACTCTACATTCAAATATCATACCTTGAGGCCTCCTAAACTCTTCCTAACCTTAAGGTTTCCTAAAGGAACGACTTTGAATACCAGTATCATTCCCTAACATCGTGGTTAAAAATTACAAAAGGACATTGTGTTGAACTAATTAACTGATTAGTTAATATATGTCATTAATTAATTTTATTTTCAAATAAAAGATTTTGTAATGTATTTACATTCGATCACATAGAGACATGGTTCAGAGGATTGTTATCAAGCTTTTCCATGGATTTCACGTTTTCATTTAATTCTGCCCCTAACCCAGCAAGCTTATTTCTTTGTTAATGGAACAATTATTTGATTTCAAACACTGTCCACATTTCCAATATCTTGATTGTACGTTAAAGTTCAATCAGCATCTGTTTTATGACATTAAAACTGAAATCAACAATGTACTGTATGAAAATGCTATATCACTAGTTTCCTGCTTCTTCCGAACTTCAATTAACTGTCCATTACAGAATGAAAACTTCTCATGAGTTTATCAAACTTAGTTACAGAAACTAAACACATAGTTGTTCAATTATGTTTGAAATCTGTAAAGCATAAACATAAACAATACAATTTCATTTATAAACTCTCCAAGATACAGAGTACTTTTTCGGTAAAATTGTTTCATTACTATCCTAATGATTTATAATAACAAAATACAATTTTATAAATATAATAAATCGACCACGCAGCTGGACCGCTGACGTGATTGAGCAAATTTCCAAAATTAAGTTTATATGCCTATGTTTTAGGGTTTCAACCAATAATTTGGGAAATAGGTCTACTCACGAATGCGTTGAACAGCTGTCTGTGTGTACGCAATTTATTAGTGGAAATTGTTTTCGCCTAGTGGCCTCGCGAGTTTGCACCACTTGACTTCGAACCGGGTAATTTTATGATATTTTACCATAAAGGGAGAGGGTGGGACTTTTAAGACCCCTGGTATTATGTGTACTTAAAACCAACGTCTGTTCAATAGCTTTTGCAATAATGAATGTACATAGCGAATTCAACTGGGATTTGAAAATTTATATTTCCACTAATTTAAAGGTTAAATGCATAATTATAGTTAAAACTATTTAAACAAACACATACAGTAAAATTAAACTTCGACATGATAAATTGTGTAAACAAAATAAAGCAATGCTATAAATAAAAGTATACAGTCAACGTGTACTTAATGCGGTAAATTCATTACAAACATCGCTACGCCGATTGTTTGCATAGTTTTTCATTAATTTATTGTACAAGTTTTTTTCATTTCATCAATAACATGTTTCTTAAAAGAAATGCATTAACTTCAAATACATTTTAAGATCATTTTAAAAACAGTTTTTAACGATTTATCAGTTGATTCAAAATTGTAATAAATTATTGTAGTTGTACAAAATAATAATTATTTGTAATAGCCTACTATAAGTTAAATGTGTAAAAAGTCGTATTACAAAATGTTGATACTTTATTTTGCAAATTTTCGTACATTAGCTATATAGATAAATTCCAGATTTTATTTTTTGAGTATGAGTATCTACAAACAAAATTGGCTTGGATTTGTATGCCATAACTATTTTCTGCTGTATTCGGTTTGAGAGCTGAATACTTTTAATTAATAACATATACCTTTAAGAAATGCAAAGGTGCAAATTCTGTTTTCAAACATGTTCTATATTTCATATTCTATACAATTTATGTACGTTAGTATTGTGTATTTGTTCTTTTAATACTAACATATTTTAATGTAGTTTATACAACTGAAAGCTAAGCTAAGTGGCGTGTTTAAATTTTATTAAAAGGTCGGGAATAAATGTATTTCTATATTAATTCTCTTATTGAATTTTATTGTTATTGATTATTCGGACTTTTACAATAATTTGTGTGTTAAACTCAATACTCGACGGTGGACATTAACCCATGTTCTGACACCAGTCAGTCAACACGTGTTTGACGTCAGGTGTGTATTTGTGTTTTGTTTGTCACTATTGTTTTTCTGACTTCTCAGTTTTAGCTCTGAGATGTACTATGTAGATGTTTAAGGTTAGTGGTATATTTTAGTTTTACATTGTTTTCTTTATCATAGGCTGGAGTTTAACTGGAGTTGATTCATATTCCCGAAATGTCGTGTATTAGTTTTAACACACAAATGAAGGCAAATGTCTAAATAATCAATAATAATAAAACTTAAAATTCATAAATGATAATTTCTATCAAACAATGTATTATGGCCGACAATTATTATAGCTACAACTTAGAATCTAAAAGAAGTTCTATACAGACATTATAAGCATTAGTGCTAAATTTATACAAAATACAGATAAATTTTATGAATATAATTTTTTCTAGCTTTTATAGCAGTATTACTTGCTTGTCAAGTGAAAGTAAAAATAGATTACAAACCTTTAAAAGTTCTCCTAAGAAATGTACAGAACAGTAAATTTATTTACTTTACAATCAATAAATACTATATAGTCTACATTTCACTTCCGAATATGTCAAATATTAATGTATTTATTTATTGACATTATGGACACTAAATTTAATTTTACAGTTACTTCAAAATGTTTAAATATATTCATCCTTTCGTGCTACTTTCCTAAATAATATTGACTAAAATAAATGTGTATGAATGTTATATAACTAAACGTCAACCAGCAAATTATTGCATTTCGATACCTGGTTTTATTATAATTCTCTCAAATATCGGTTTCAGTAGGCTACCTACACAATTTACACCTGTTTTATCCTCTTGGGAACTAAAATCGTCTTATATTCAAATAAGCCAATAAAATACCCTATATGTAAATATATGTATTCATATTCTTCACTTTCATAAGAAATCATTCGATGGATCTTTAGGACTACGATTTTTGAACCTCCTGATCAATTTGAAACATGTTTTTCAGAAAATTAACTTTTTTTGTTACAATACTAAGTAAAAAATACTTGAAGTTCCAATCATTTCTTAGTTTGGTTGTTTTACTTGTTCGTACGAAACTCGACAATTACAACAATGTTGCAGTAATCCCAATGAGCAAATCATTTTAAATATTTTTTCCAAACGATTTTTACCTTTAAAACATTTTAATAGATAATACAGATGTATAGTTGTTCGTAATGTGATTAAAAATTTAAAATATTTGTAGCAAGTTTCTATACATACATATACAGGGTGTATCAGGAAGAAACGGAAAGAATTGTAGGACGTGTTCTACTGGTTAAAATAATGAAAAAAGTTCCTATAAACATAGGTCCGAAAACGCTTCGTTTTCCAGATATCCGCCATTTTGTTTTTTGTACAAAATAATTCATATCTAGAGAACGGTTTGACTGATTGAGTTCAAACTTGGTATGAAATTTAACCTGACAATGATATACCTCATGAAAAATAAACGATTAAATCCAATCATGCGTTTCAAAATGGCGGCTGTTTGAAAATTTCAAACCTAAATTACTCCAAAACCGCACATTTTAACGAAAAATGTCAAGATAGCTTTTTTTGTAGCCCTTTTAATTCCCTATCGGATAGTGTAACTTTCAAAACAATCGGATGAAGGATAACAGTTAAGTTATGTGTACTAATTGGTTTGTTCAACTCGGCATCCTATACAAACATAGTAAATACTACAATATTGTATGGACATTTGTTGTCATTACCTGTTAACTTAGCTATTATCCTTCATCCGATTGTTTTGACAGTTACACCATCCAATAATGAATCAAAAGGGCTACAAAAAAGGTGTCTTGTCATTTTTCGTTAAAATGTACGGTTTTAGAGTAATTTAGGTTTGTAATTTTCAAACAGCCGCCATTTTGAAACGCATTATTGGATTTAATCGTTAATTTTTCTTGAGGTATATCATTGTCAGGTTAAACTTCATACTAAGTTTGAACTCAATCAGTCAAACCGTTCTCTAGATATGAATTATTTTGTACAAAAAACAAAATGGCGGATATCTGGAAAACGAAGTGTTTTCGGACCTATGTTTATATTTACTTTTTTCATTATTTTCACCAGTAGAACACGTCCTGCAATTCCTTCCGTTTCTTCCTGATACACCCTGCAAATTTCCAAAATTAAGTTTATAGGCCTATGTTTTAGGGTTTCAACCAACAATTGGGAAATAGGTCTATTCATGACGGTGCTGAATAGCTGCAAAATGGTTCGCACGCCATTCCGCATATTGGGAGTATCTTCAATACACAAAGAATTGCGTACTTTACTTCGCACGCCATTCCACTTATTGGCAGAATCTTCAATACACAATGCATTGTGTTCTTTGCACGCCAACCCCCGTATTGGGAGTATTTTCAACACACAAAGCATTGAGTGCTTCGCACGCCAACTCCACGGTAGAATCAACCACATGACTTTGAACTGGGTACTTCTATGGCCTTCGTACGCAGAAGTCACCACTCTCCAACTTTCATTAACTCTGGCACACAAATTATTATCTTAAAAAGCAATAAAGTATGTTAAAGTTAATATGTAAGTAAAAAGTGACATTTGTGAAATTTAACAAATAGCATTGCCTTTTATGTACATGCAATTTTATAACTGGTCTGCCATACACTCTCTTTTGCCTTTTTTCAAATGTCTTCCACCGTCGTAATACCGTTTTTGCCTGGACATTTATTTTTAACAACTCTTAGTGGCCGTGGAGGAGTGTGTTATTTATTTGAAATTACAACTGTCTCAGAAATTCTTCTCTCTGTCCATGGACTTATATTTTGAAAAAACTTTGCAAAGTAGTTTCAAATAAACTTGAATAATTCTATCTAGAAGTAGTCATAGATTCTGTGTAGGTATATCATCTTGATTTCAAGAAATGTGCAGGCGTATGTAGATGGCGAGTAAGGATAATTTCTAAAACTGACAATGGTCGAATATTTAAAAGTGCTTTTATTTGGAAAAGAACTGGATTATACTCTTTGTAAGTTCAAACCTGCTGTCTGATTAACTATTCGAAGAGATTTATCACACTCTTTACATTTTTTTGTGAAGTTTGTACCATAATATGAATATGGTTTGGAACAAGGACCACTTATTGACAGAAATTCGTAAAAAACACTAAGAAAACTTGGTGTTGAAAGTCAGACACAGTTTAAAATTCCCAGTTTTAACAACACTAAGTCACATTACAATCAATAAATTGTATACCGTTGGTTTCCAAATGAGACATTGTTATAACAAATGGTCCTGACTAATATAGGCATGCTTACACCTATACAAAACGTGATTTGCTACATAAATTTACATTGTAAAGGGAATTATTGGTAAATTAGTGTTTTGCTTACTGCTAGTAACAATCAAGGTATGAATTAAGTACAGGAATTTACAATAAGTATTGCATCTTTTATTTAGTACGTCGTGAGACTTTGTTATGCTATACTATTTACGGCGCGTTTCATCGTAATCTCACTTCCAAGTATATCTTTTCACTTGTCAGGTCGTCATATAGTCATAAAAACACAAACACATTAAATACAAAAAGTACACTACACATAATTTATAGCGCTACACGAGTTTATATGGTAGGTTTAAACTAAACGAAATCGCGTCGTCTGTGGTAAACTAAACTAAACAGCCTACTTTGTACGGTCAGTTCTATCTTGATAATCGAGAGCTAAAATTGTCAACTCCCCTAAACTCCGTACGTGAGTACATACGTACATGAGTAACAACATAATGTAACAGCTGTTTTCGCCCATCATCTGTAATACTTAAACAAAACCTAGCGTAGATTATACTTTGGGGTTATGTTTAAAACTTCAATCAACAAGTCTTACGAAGTTGATTTTTTTAAAGTATGAATTAATTATAGAACTAATGTAGCCTATAATACGTTATACGATTTGCTTTGAGGTTATAAAATGCATATAAATACAACCTTTTATTATCAATATATCCATGTATACAAGTTTATGGAAGATATACTCAAAATATTTTAAAGTCCCGTCTTATTGCACATCTAAAGCATACGGGGAACCACTATGTTAAGTCTCAAGTTAATATGTTTTGTCGTTTTTGAGATGTAGTGATCATCAGTGAGTCAGTGGTATTTCGATTATATATATATATAGGGATATAGGGATATATATATATATGTAGTCTATATATATGTGCTCGCACTCTAACGGCCGCATTTTAAGTCCGATTTGGGCCAAATTTGCAACACATGTTGGTTGTCTACGTCGCTCGGACAAGTTTGTCAGCCAAAAATATCCAACAACCAGCAGCACGTTTTATGACCTGAAGTAACTATTTTTTTTGCGATTTTTCCTGCGAGAATGAATTTGTTTTAGAGTTTTTTCTAAAAACATGTAGGATGTTATTCTGCACATTTTTCTTTACGGGACTTTATAGCTCGCTTGGATTCCCCCCAAAATCGAGCATAACGTAAAATACCATAAAAGTACACGGTTCAAAGCCATGTGGTGGATTTTACTTTAGATCTTCTCATCCGAGGCCGACGGGAGAGTTTTTACCCTGCGAGCGAAGCGAAGCTCATAACCCGAGGCCAAAATATATGCCACACTCTGCATTTGGTTGAACCACTCGAAATCAATTTTGAAAAATTCCAAATGGCTGTAACTAAACATTTTTAAATACTCCCAAATATCGTAGTGTGGCATGTCGTTGGAAAGATTATTTAATTCTAAATCATAAAAGAATAGTAATTAGTATTAAAAAAAAAAATAGTATAGCAAAATGTTGCAAAATCGGAAAACACGATTTCGTTGGTTATGGCCGCCATTTTTAATTGGTTAAAGATATGGATGTGTAAATTTCACCATTGGTTTTCTCTTGAAATTCCACATGACCACCTTCGCATAAAAAAAAACTTACATTCTTTTGAATGTATATCCAAGATAGCGGATAATTTTTTTAACCACGTTGAAGTGTAGAATCTTATCATCTGTGTCTGTGATTAAAATTTAAAATTTTTATCTTTATTCGTTTTATAGTTATTTAGGTCGTCCAGGACTTTTTTAACACTCTTTATAGTAATGAATATATATACAACATTTTAACAAATAATAGTACAGTTTTACAATCCTTATAATTGTTGAGTTAAAAATCACTGTCATTATAGGTACATCTAGATAAAGTCTGTTGTTTTTTAATAGTTTTTTTTTTAAATTATGTACTTCTGATGTGTATCTAACTAATATGTTTGTGATTTTCCACGGGGCTTACTAGTGAGTAATAGTCATTATAATAATAATCACGAAAATAAAACAATCAAGGTGATCTCTATGTTCACCAAATTTTTCTTAATTAAAGTACAAGGTGTGGATCATCGCGGAAACTTGGCATTAAAATCTCAAGTTATCAAAATGGGAGCAAACACTGCAACTAAGCTCGCTTCTTGGACTGACAATTAATCTACATTTTTTTTAAATTTTATAATTAGGTGGGATGTGGGAACTTCTAACAGCGTAGACCTATTTGCTCTTTCATTAACCATAAGCGTCCATCCAAATCCCGCTGCATCCAGTTCACTGGGGGATGAAAGGCAGTTCGTAGATGCCATGATGTGGCTCAGCTGTTACACCTCCAGTTGCAGAACCCCACAAACGACAAAACGTCGTTCCCTCTTACAGTTTGTACTAATAATGTCCTTCTTCGCCACATCTATAGCATAATGTCTTTCTCCTTGTTTTCCTTAGTTTGTGTCTTAGTTCAAAGCTCGATACAAACCTTTTGATTCTTCGTCTTTCGAATTGTTTCTATTTCTATTTCTATATCTGCCAGCTTAACACTGTACCAAATTGCTCCCAATATTTCAGCAATTGTTTTGACTTTCACTTGGGTAAATAGAAATATCAGCAGATTCTCTGTCCTTTTTCGTCTCCATTATACTTCCAATATTTTAGCTCCCAGTTCGAAGCTTGTTCTCTTTTATGTTTTCGGCTTCATTGTGCCCAACATAGCAGAGTGCTGAAGTCAGCCTTTATTAAAATATTTTGTAGTCCGTTCTTACACTGTGTCCATTCTTGTATTCCTTCCTCAAACTTCTGCAACGAGTCACTCGGTGTATAGTAACAGCGTTATATTTACAATTAGGCTACCTCTGATCTTATAAATTCCTTATCCGAAAATACTTGGAAGTCATCAATCTTTTAGTTCTTTCTGGGAAAAGGCCCAGAGAATTACTGAAAAAGAGGATTCCTAATGGCTATTGGCAAAACTGAAGCATTATGTAACTGACATGAGGAAGTTTTTAAAACCGATACTTCAAATAGGAAGGTGGTGATTGCAAACAAAGTAGTTTTACCCACTTAGGTGTTGTAATTACCGAAGACTGAGCTGACACCATCAAAGCGGCTAGTAAGGCCATTAATTCGTTTGAAATTAATGAACTAAATTAAAGCTAGAGAAGACGGTTGGTGAGGGTATAAGATTATAAGTACTATAGGCAGCTCCAGTGTTGGGTAAGTCGTCGGGAGACGATGAAAAAGCACGTACTACAGTCAGTCCATTGAGGCACTGTGTTGATGAGTGCATCAGAATACAGGACCAAATCACAAGTGGACTTTTGGTGAAGGCTAGTTTTATATCACTGTAAAAGAGAGGCAGGAAGTTTAATTTAAAAATTAATTTGCGACCACAAAGCAATAAGAGTTGTAGTTAGAAGAAGGTTCATTCTAAGATGTCAGGGGAGATGAAAAGGCTACTTCCGGGACTAAATTAAAATAACCTATAGTTAGCTATCTTAACAGGAAACAAGGTGAAATGAATTCAACCTTACAGAGAGAATATCTGGGGACGGATGTTTTAACTGCTATCTGATGCGGTTCACAATAATAGAAGATGCATCGTGCAGTTATTGCAGTAAGCCGTGGAATGTCGCAATGAGCACACTATTTGAACGAGGTGCATGTGAGGAGATGATATTACAGCAGACTACGTAGTGAGATATATGCTCCTTTCAGAGAGAAATGGAAAATTATGAGTAACTTCATAAATAAAGTGATGAAGGCAAAGCATGAATACATGCGGTGGCCCACAACGTCCCGAAATAAGAACCACGGGTTTAACAGAGGCCAAAGAAAAAATTAGTTTAGAAGAGGCCAGAATATACGAGCAGTTATGAAAAGTAGAGTAGTTACATATAATATTTAGAGCTACAAGGTAGTTCCCAAAAAATAAATCAAGTATATGCAAAACTCAATAGAAATATTTCAATACCTATTATATTGTACCATTTGATAAAGATGCAATATGTGTACATTCCTAAACTAGATATTCAATCTTTCAAAAAGAACTTTTATAATAATTAAAATATCCTCAAAGTTAAACATAAATCTCATAACTGTTTTTATTTCTCCTTTTTTTCTCGCCCCTGGCTATTAAAATTGTTATCATAAATCTCCATTAAACTTTCAGTCTTTCTCTTTTAATTTCCTTTTAACTTTATTACACTGAAACACGATTAAATGTCAGCGATTTTCTAGCATACAAAAGTAAAGCGTATGTTTTATTTTACTTTTAAGCATTGTGTATTTAGTACATAGTAGTTTATTATAAAATGATCTTATGATTGATTGACTTAGTACTATGCTGTAAAATGTATCGTAATTAAATCAAGTTTGAGGCAGCTAAATAATATATTTTTGGGTAAAAGTTGTTCGAAACAACTATACCCAAAAGTTGTGCAAATGATTCACGTATTTCGTTAGGTAAGTAAAACTTTTTTTTAAAGTTCTAATCGATGACCAAAAATATATCCAAATAGGAAATTATGGTTTTATCAATTTTAGCTGTTCCAATCTTAACATAAAAATAATTAAATACATAAATTACCAGCACTATTAAACCTTACCACCATTCTATTAACTTTCGTAAATCATTAAGAAACTCCAAGATTTAAAACAGAACATTTACTACATTTAAAACAGCAATGGAGTTAAATTTGTATAAAGTCAAGCTGCGATAGAATCGAAACACTTCAAAATCGTTGTTCATAATCTCGATTGCTAAAATACAACACTCAAGTCCAGGTTTGTTTACGTCAGTAATAAAAACACGTATTACAATTTTTGTATGAATGAAAGAAACAGAACAATTGTTTGGTAATTGTAAATGAGATTGGTTACACCTCTTATTCAATACTAGCTGAATACCTGTGCTGCGCAACGGGGATCTTTGATATTTTCCATCACTTGTAATATTTTCATCTCATTTGCATTCATCTTTTATTTCACGAAAGTGAATTATTACATTATGTATTTTCGCTTGGTATTTATTGCTCACTGGCTGCCCGTCAATCGTCTTCGTCACGGTCTGTGAGCTGAATAAATTCAATCAATAAAAAAAAAAAATAATTCAGTTCAAGTTCGTCTTCTTTTTCAACCACTAAATCTACAGACTGGTAATTCACAGTCTTGGATGTTGCAGATTCCCCAGATACGTCTCTAATATGCGAAAGCATGGATCGGGATAGTTTTTAACAGCTTACGTATTTTATACATTTTACATTTAGAAGGTAACCTCCATACTGACTCTAATTATACTGACTTTTACGGGTTATGTTTATTTTGCTAAACTTCTTTCTAGACAACATTCGTCGCTCTGGCTGCAGAATTACCAGGTTATCAGGAGAGCTTACTCCAGAACATGCGACTTACAGTTGGCCATGTGGGAAACAGTTATTCCTTAAATCCACGCCAGTCACTTTCAAAAACTGACCTTGAGGGTTATGTATTCAACAATGATGTTTCAAAATAGGCTTAAAATTGTAGCAGAGGTACCAGCGGATTCGCTCGCAGTTAATTGGACATAAACTTATAGAGAGTTTCGTCCAAATCAATATATGTGTCCAATTTAGATAAGATCAGCTATGAGACAGTAAGCGCAAAAGCAATGATTTCTCCCAGTTTGAGGTAAATTTCACGTCTAAGAAGTAGGACCTACATTTTATCTGAAATATTTTCTACGAAATGTTATATTTCTGAGGACATTTTACTAAAGTAATGGCTATATAAAAGTGCAATTGTCTCATTAAACCCTCAGATACAAGTAATTGAAATGCAAATGGCTTTTATAATTTATGCATTATGAATAATATGCAATAAATTTCAGCTATATAGCTTTGTAGATATTAATAGAAATTATTTTATATATAAAGGGGTAGTAACAACAATCTTACCGCAAGTAACTTAGTCATAGGTAACAAAAATGAGATTGGTTAGTTTTTTATTAGTAGCGTTTAAGAAATAAGTGTATGTCAGCTCTCTAGCTTTAAGGAAAGTACATAAATGTATATTTATTGTTTTATGGGTTGTTTCAACCCTTAATGGCGATATATTTTAAAATCCTTTCTTCGTACGCTTCTAGCGCCCAAGGGCTAGAAATTTTCACGTACCTAGACGGTAATCATTTAATATTTATAGTTTTAGGAATTGTTACTAAATGTTCACCAATTAGCTGAACCTGAAAAATGTAAAACTGGTTTATTTGTTATATATGTATCTTGTAAGAAAT
>JAGFPH010000151.1:102573-113673 GCA_018207615.1 Philaenus spumarius
AAAACTACCGAACGGATTGGAATGAAATTTGGTATGTAGCTTCCTCTGGGGCCATAGGTGCTCAATAAGAAAGGGTTTGAAAAAAATCTAATTTTTAGGAGGGGTTTGGGTTGATCAAATTTACTAAAATCATAATTTCAGATCTTTTATTATTATGAAAATAGTAAGTAAGTAAGTTAGTTTTATTCATCGCTTCTTTACAAAATCAACAGTATAAGAAATATCTATAAGAAATAGTGCTTTTATTATTTAAGATCTATATATATAAAAGCCCAATACCACTCAATGACTGAACACTTGAATACAATTACGTTAAAAAAACTGAAAATACCAACCACCACGGGCAACGCCGTACGGGTCAGCTAGTAGTGGATAAAATGTAAAAGTTAAATAACAAACAAATCTTCAATTTAGCCTTCTGTGCGTACTATGTGATAGTACGTCAATTTGTGATAGTAACTTGTTGAAAGCCACTATATTACGCATTAATACACTCTCGGTTACATTATGGCATAGAGTTAGTCAAAGAGTTTATAGAAGCACCAATAACACATTAAAAGCCATTAATCTCAACCAGAAAATATTTTAATCGAGATTATTTCGTTCAGTAAAAAGTTTATATAGTCTTTTCCTCTCTTTGTCTCGTAAACAATCCTACTTCTCAGAAATCTTTTCTTTTAAAGGAAACAGTAAATTCAAGTTTGTACAAATATGCGGTACAGCATTATATAATGAACTGTTAAACTTAGAGCGTAACGTGGCATGACCTCATAGATATTTGCTAATTAGCATTAAATGCAGACTAATAGCGTATAGTAGCATGATTCTCATTTAGGAATATAATTAGAGTTATATTCAACTATACAATTTTAGTGCAAAGAGGCGTTCCCCTATATAAGAGACGACTTTATGAGACAACTATCTGAGGTAGATTGTTCAAAGGGTTACTTGGGGGGGGGGGGGGGTTTCGCGGTAATTAACTGTAGAAAATTGAAGTATGGTTTGCATACGATGAACGTAACAATTGTCTAATACAGGGTTTTTTAGCACTAACGAAAACTAGACAATTTGATGTGAAATTAGTTAGTAATTTGTGTAACCGTGACTACGGTCAACAAGGCTGATCAAAAGCTAATTAAGTTATTAAGGGCGTTCTCAGAAGAAGCCCAATACGCTCCTGCACCAGATGAGAATAAGAGAGTACCAGACTCTGATGAACACGCTCCCTTAACTGTTTGGAATGTCTCAGAGACAGCTCATTTCACTCCTGTAACCGAGCAGAATTGCAGGGATTTCTCAGTGGAAGTTCAACAAGCTTCTGCATGAGATGAGCATGTAGAAGTTCTCAGATAGAGGTCATTACGCCCCCATACTGAGCTTTGCCCATATATGAATAAGTGATAAAAGATTTACAACAATTTATTTACAAGAAATTTTATTTATTTATTGTAACACATTGCCACGCCGCACACGCGCCTCATCCGCCGCGCGGAAACGCCCTCCACCCAGCCAAGCCTTCAGGCCCCTACCAGCGTGTTCCCCTTTCTATTTTTTATTCGATTTGCCCTTAAATCAATTTTGCGCGCATACGTGGACAAGAATAGGAAATACACTCACTTTCCTACTAATTCTTAAAAGTTGTTTGTAATTAATACACTTTATTTTATTTTACTAGCTCTAATCAGACTCCTTCTCGGGACCGTGCCGTTTGGAGTTATTTGGTCACACACAAGAATTAATATAACCTTATATTCTAACTTAATTTTAGAGCACTGGTTAATTTTTGGTATTGGATATTTAACTTATAAATGAAAGAAATTAAGATGTGCAAATAAAACTTTCTTATTTTAAAAAACAAATTAATTTTCCTTTCGCAACTGCTTAACTTTTCAAACAAATATAATATTGATATTTATAACTATTGTAATATTTACATTTACTTTGCAACGCTTTGATACCATTGTGAGAATAGGGAATATTCCGGAATGATTTTACTTGTATACTTTCTCCTGAATTTACTATTACTTTAGAATTTAATTTTAAAACTTTATTTATGGATTTTATTTAACTTTAAAATATAGCTTGGTTATTTGCTACTCACAAATATGATTTATCGCGGCTTTCCTCCTTGATGGTTTAAGCCTTGGAATGAAGTCCTTGATCCTCTTCTTCCTTCCTGTCTTCTCTCCTATAGGATTTCTCCTCTTCTTTAATGTAGAGCGATTTCTTTCGGCCCGCTGATCTGTACCGGAGTTGGTGTTTTTTGCCGACCTATTGCTGCTTCTGCAAACTTTTACGTGGTCCTCGTGTGGCTATCAAAACGCAACTAAAATTATTTCTTCTTCCCCCAACCTCGTATGGTCTAATTTGGAGTCAAGAGACTTACTCTGCCTTTTTTGATTAACTTTGTTTCTCATGTGTTTTATCTGGGTTTCTACGTTGTAGAATTTTACTTTAATTATTTAAATTAGGTCCCACGACTTTTTTTCATTAATTCACTTTGATTTCGTCGATAATTGTTTATTTCCTTTGCAGAGCAATAAGTAATTGTATTGGCTTCGGTGGTAGTAGAATGACGTAATGTCTTCAGCCTCCCTTCGCTGTGTTTACCCAACCCATTCTGGTCCGTACAGGAATTTGATACTTTTTGTATTTAATTCTTTCGAAGTGCTCTAACTTCCTAACCCCTGGTGCGATTTTTAATTTCTTTGGCTCATTGGATTCTTGACCATCTCTCCTAATTCCTTCCTCCTTTGAGTTGTTGTTCTAGGGTTCCTGATTCCCCAGTTATCGCCTTCGTTAGTTTTCTTTAAAATTTGAATTTTATTTTTTACAAATTGGTCTAAATTGGAATTTTCTTGGTGCTATCCTCTTCTCCTGGTTCCCAAACTTCCAAAACTGTTCTTCTTTTTTCTTTCTTCACTTTGGGCACGGTTCTGTGGCCTGTTTTGTGTAACTCGTCGAATTTTGGATTTGGCAACCCCCCCTTTTGGTTTATTCCCCCTTCTCACATGGTATTTTACATTCACATATTTATTACATATTATTTCTTATATATTTATTTCTATATACCTTTATTTCACTTTATTTCATTGGTTATTTTATTTTATCTATTTTTGAGCCTTTTCTATCAAAAATATTTAATTATGTTAATTTTTTTTGTTAATTATTATTAATTTATTATTCTTTAATTTACCCCCAATTTAGGCCTTTGAATTATTAATTTGTTACTTTTAGCATTTCTCACCTAAGTCTTTGTTTTATAACTTCTTAATTATTTTTATTGGAACAATTCTGTTAATTAGTTTCTTATTGGCTTCTTCTCCTCTATTCATTTCATTAAAAAGAATTTACAATTTTTATATCTTAAAATATTAACATGGTGTCTTATGGAGTATAGCAACAGTACATTGATTTGCAGTACTGGACAAAACTCGACATGAATTTTCCTGTCGGTTTCTCTTAAAATAATTAACTGAGCCTTGCTTCTATTGCGTTTAACATTGACTAGGCCTTCTGGCTTCTATTTACAAATTTTTGTTTTAGGCCTAATTACTTTTGATAATTAGTCCATTTGTGTCGGGTTTCTGCCCGGCGCAACATGTATGAGACTGTTGTATAATTTGTGGGGAAACAAAACTGTTTTAAAACTGAAATACAAATAAGGTGTTCCTTAGATTCTTATTTTTAGTATAACACACAACACTAGTACATTAGAAGGTACCTCCAGATACTTTACAACAACAACGATTTACAAACTTTTATTCACAAGAAATAGCATTTATTTAATTTTAACAAATGTTCGATAATGATGAATCTTGTTGGGGAACAAAACTGTTTTAAACTTTGAATTACAAGTATGGTGTAACTAGGTTTTCTATTTTTAGTACAACAAAAAACAGTATAGAATTCAGGTAGCTACCACCGGCATTGCCCTCAGATATGAATAAGTAAACAACGATAGGTATTACAATAATGTATTTTTTTCTCGTAACAAATATTCGATACAGATGTATCATGTGTGTGGAAAACTGATTTTAGCATTGAAATACAACTACTGTAATGTGTAACTTGGTTTCCTAAATTTAGTACAACACAAAAAAATATATTACACTAATAGGTCCCATCGGCTTTGTCCTGAGATATGAATAAGAAAACAACCTTTTATTTACAAGAACATTTATTTATTTATTGTACAAATGTTTAATAAGCTATGTAGCCATGAGATTGAGTACTATCGAAAATCAGCTGTTCATTGGATAGATTTTAATAATTACTGTTAAAAAACAAACTAATTTATACTGTTTTAGTACGTTAGGATTAGAATAAATTGCGCCTGATTTAACAATATATTTTGTAAAAAAAAGTAAACTTGGAAAAGATGGATAAATTCTAACAGTCAATTTTGTAATATTGGCCTGGCTTATTCTGAAATAAAGTATTGCGATTATGTTAATCCTGCAATAATTTTTACTACTGAATATTTAGGCCTGGTTTCAAAACTTTAGTTCGCAGAAGATAGTAGAACTAGGACTAAAATCTTAATAAAAGCCACTCACGTTTCTAAGGCATGTATTTGAGGTTATAGGTAATTAATCTTGTAATTACTGTAAATATATTTAAGCCTGGTTTCATAATTTTACAAACCGATGTACAAACGAGCCAAAGATTAACGAGATTAGCGAATTTTCCAACTGCGAGCGAAGCGAAGCAGCCATCTGAGGCCGAAGGCCAAGACGGGGTTGGGACGCGAAGCGTCCAGGGTCAGAGCCCCTAGTTAAAATTAATTAGAGAAAGTCATTTAATTGACTAGAGTCGAAAGGGGGTTAAAATTCATCCAAATTGAGAATGATAAAAATTAAATAATCATTTTAAAATTAAAATAGAATTTACAAGAGTTTATTTTGAAAAGTAACAAAATAAAATTAGTTGAATTCATATGACGTAAGCGTTGGAGACAAGAACAGACCAAGTAAAGGCAAGATCTAACAGGATCAGTTCTGTCCAGACTGAACAATTTTGTCCGGTTATTTGTAGCATTAGTTTACATGTTAAAATATAAAATTGTAAAATTAGTTGTTAATTTTAGCTAGATACTGTACAAAGAGGAGAATGTGCAATATAAAAAGCTATTAAAAGAATTTGTTAAGAAGTTATAATAATTTGTTACTATAAGCAGATAATTTGTTTGGAAGTTATAAACATCAATGTAAGATAGGAAAAGGAAAACTTTTAAGATTTCAATCGGAACAAAAAACTAAATAGAGTCATTCAAAAGCAGGAAGAGTTCAAAAAGATGGACTAAAAATAATTTAAAATTTATAAAATGTCTAACTAAAAATGAGATTTTAAAGTTATTCTTGGGCTTAAAAAAGCAAATAACGTAAAAATTAAAAGGTAATTAATCTATGAAAATTAAAAATAAATATAACAAGTAATAATGCATAACTAAGCCAAGTTTCATTAACAATTAATAAATAGTTTTTGTGAAAAAAAAAGTTAACAAACAACTTTATTAATTAAAATAGAGGTAAAGTAAAGTGAAAAAGGGAAGTAAATCGATAGATTATGTACAAGGTATATGTAATGTATTGTAAAGCCATGTGAGAAATGAAAGTAAGTTAAAAAGGGGGAATGAAAAATAAAAACAAAAGCGAGTAATTAGAACAATGAAAAAAGAGTATATATTACGAAATAATTATGCTACAAAACATCCAATACCAGTTTAGAGCGTTTAAAGACAAGGAAAAGAAGATAACAACAATAAAATTTCAAAATTGTTAAATTTACAAAAAGTAAATTTAAAATTAAAAGCTTTAACTTTCGAAGCGTATAAACAGATAAATATTATACGAGTAGAACTCCATTCGAACGAGGTAGGATTCAGAAAGGGATCACAGGTCATTCAAGACAGTCAAATTCAAAATCAACCCATAGATAAAAAAGTTATAGAGTTATGATTAAAAACAATACAGCATTTAGAAGCACACCAATTCAGACAGGAAAGCGGGTTAAGAGGGAGGAGAAAGAACATGACGTCATAGGATCGACTGCTTGAGTAAAATCAAAACCATTGAAGAAACAGTAATATGTCGAAATCAATTAAACGATGCCTAATTAAGAGAAGATAATTACACCAAAATTCATGAAATAATCCAACAAATATATTAGACCCAGGAAATATATTTATAACTTAAGAAATAAGAATTTCTTATAAATTTAACCGAAGAGTCTCGTTTGACTGAAAACAACACAGAGAGTTCAGTGAAAGCGGTGTCTAAAGTTAGTTATGGATAGACCAGCACGGCGTGCACTCGACTAAGCTTAAGGGAATAGTGACGAGATACGTGGAAGTGCATAGAAGATTCGGTGATCGTTTAATCCTAACTCCGGTCGGTGGTTAGCGGGCCGTAAATTCGTCGTGAGAAGAAACAATAAGAAGAGGGCCTGTCTTGCCACAAGGTACAAAGGATTTGAGGAAAAAACATCTTTAAAGAAAAAGAGTTATCAACGTCGGAGCAGTCGAGAAGAGTACAGCTTTAAGAAGAGGGAACCAACACTAATCTGGAATCGAGAAGGAGACATCTTTAAGAAGTCACACCTAAGAAGGAGTCGAGCATCAACATTGAACATATTGTGTCTGTGGCAATCAAGTTTTTACATAAATAAATAAAAAAATTTCAGTTTGCGAAGTCAAACTTAATAATTTAAAATGAATTAATTCAGGGGATTTTAAATTAAAGTAAATTAATTTAAATTCATTACTCACAATGGCTAATCGACGAATGTAATGTATTTATAATACAATCCAAATTAAAAATTAGGCAGCATTTTGTTTGAAAACGCCGTTGCGTTAAAAGTTAAATTTATGTTTTTTGATTGAATAAATAATTTTTGTGTTTTCTAATCTAGACTAAATTATTTACAAATAACAGTTAATATCCTAAATTCATAAAGTGCTCTAGGAATAAGAACGTTGACAGGTAAGCTAGTAACCGATCACACAAAACTTTAACTCCAAAAGGAATGACCCCGGAGTAGAGTCAGAATTGAACTAGTGTACTAAATAATAATTGTAAAAAGACAAAAAGGTCAACGTAAATTTAAATTCAAATCACAAGATTTTTCTTTTCTTGTCATATTGTTAAAACGGGCGAGTACAAATAACAAAACATCAAATAAGGCCTGAAACCAAGTTAGGTGTTATTTGTTCAAAAGTAATTCATTAAATTAAAGGAAAAGGTAAAAATAAAAAGGTGTGGAGAGGGTTTGTGCGTGGCATGCTGTATCATGTTTGGGGAATCGAAACTGTTTTTAACTTTGAAATACAAATTAGGAGTAGTGTGGTTTCATATTTTTAGTATAAAACAAACAAAACAATATAGTGCCCACGTAGATACTTTTGCAGATGTGAATAAGTGAAGGAAATGGATATCGGACAAATTAAGAGTCTTACCTTTAAAACATCGACCACATAAGACCAATAGATGGAGCATAGCTAGTCGGCCGGTGAAGCCGAGCTGTCCGCCTGACCCAGACAAGATGGCGGCGGATAGGCATGACTCATCCTAGACGCGAGCGTCAACGCCAGTAGCTCTAGCCTTTGCTATTGTCATTCGCACAGGGAACAAATTATTTAATGTTTGTAATCCATATTCAACAATCAAACTTGTTTGTATTCACTAATAATAGTAGCACTTCTGTAAGATTATCATTATATTTCGAACCTTAAAAATAGTATAAATATTTGTATATTAGTAGCCTATGTTTCAGTTTCAAACTTCATTGTAATCAACAATAAAAAGAACTATATAATAAAATTTTGAACACAAAGAAAATTAAAATCTTTTCATGTTATAAAAACTATGTGATTTGATTCTATCCAATATTATATTCTTTGCTCGATTAGTGTTCACATACTATAGATTTTCAACTTTTACTACTTTACTTTGTAAAAATAAACTTTTAAAACATATTTTTCCATTGTCTTTATGTCCTAGACTTTTTCAATATAACATTTATATACGACAATTTCAGGTAATGTAAGAAAAGATTTTATTTTCAAAGTATTTTCGGATCTCTACCCACTTAATTTTAATATTATGTCAATAGATACTAAACAATTTGTATCAAATAATGCCAGGCTTAATTAATGCTTTTCAGTACAATCAATATTTCTAGTCCACTAATTAAAAATTTATGACAATATCTAAAATTAAAAAAATTAATTGAGACGACATAAAATATTAAACGGTATTTCAGGAATGAAACCTTTCCCGTTAAAGTACCAGACATTAACAAAAACTAAACTTTGTTTATTGATATAGTATTAGTAATATACTAGTTATCACAAAAATGTCATTACAGTAGTTGTTAATACAAATATACTTGCAGTATCTACAACGAATTTGCCATACCAACACTTGCAGGTCGATGGGCGGAACGCTCTTTCCGCCGCGGCAAAACTTTTTAACTTTAACTGAGTTATCTACGAAACTAAAGGAGCAAATTAAAAAAAAATAGGATTAGTAAAATTCAGTTCTAAGGCTACAATTTCCACCGTTTTTTAACGCACCCGACCAAAAAATAAAAAAATTAGTAGCAATCGAACTTTTTTATGTCATGATTAAAAATGTATATAAAAAGTTAAAGTTATTTTTGTGTTAAAAAGGCTAAAGTGGTGTTACTTAATTTTTAATTCCTTTCATTAGCACCCACAACTTGTCAACTTTACACTTGCGAAGTTTCAAAATTTTAACTTTACTCTAAGTATGTTAAATCACAGGTTGAGTGAAACGAGAGCATTGGCATAATTCAAAGTTGAGAGCGCCGTTTATGTCTTTCTGACCCAGACAAGATGGCCGACCTGGCTTCACCGCTATAGTGTTAGCTTTATAGGCATGCTCCATCTATTGGTCTTATGTGGTCGTTGCTTTAAAACAAAAACATATTCACTATAGAAATCATTGTTAAAATAAAAAGCCACAAACAGAATAATATGTTTTTTCGTCAAAGGTTAAAGACAGTATTTTAACGTCTTGAATCACGAAATAGCTTTTATTATCCTTCTTAATGTACATTTCCTTTTTTTTATATAACCCTGACTTCTCGACCGTAAATGTAACTCGTGCGTGTGTTTTACAGCAGCATAAAAAAGCTCTATATTTCTTTTATATAAGCGGTTATAAAGATAACCAAATATATACAGATTTCCATAATGTTTACTATTATTCATGGTAGAAATTTTAACGTTTTGATAGTTATTATTTTCAACTTTGGATGCTTTAAAAATTATGCAACCTAATTTGAAAAACTCAATTATTTAAAATTTTCCGTTAAAAAATATTCCAATTACCATTCCGATTGTATGTCGTTAAATATATAAATATTCTTGCTTTACCTAACCGTACAGGGTCAGATAAATTTTGTTTTAATTTGTTTGTTTTTCTTATTTAAAAAAAAAATTTATACAAACTTTGTATCACTAAACAAATACATGAATCATAATTATTAAAGTGTTTTAATTATTTAGCATATTTTTCTTGATACAATTATTATTTATGCACTTTACTGATATTTTATCGGGGGTGTAGTTGGTGCATTTTTTGGAATAATTTTGAATCGTGTTTTTATGGTGTTTAATGTAGAAACTGGTTTGGTATATTATGTTTTCAAAACCATCAAAACGTTACGCATTAAGTTAAAAGGCAAACATTGTTTTAATAATCAATTTATTTAGAAAAAAGTTATTACAAATTAAAAATAAAAATAAAAATTGATTATTAAACAATGTAAAAGTGAACCATAATTTTATATAGTCTGATAACAAATTAAAATATTTGATTGAAATTAATATTAAGGCAATTATTGTGTTCTGTTCATGTACTGATTTTGTACTGTTGGAAATAAAGGCGGAAACCAACTACTATAACCAGTCTGAGGAGGGTATACAACTGGTGGTACTTCAGGTTGCATTGTCATTGTAGATGAAACTTGAGGACCAATACCAGGATGCGAAGGTTGAGGATATACAGCAGGCCTTGAACCCATCATCATGCTTGGCTGTGCGAATGGTGGTGTATAATAGCCAGTAAGAAATAATTGCAATAATTTGAAGTAGCTTCCTACTACAGCTATTTCGTACACCGTAATACCTGAACAAAGTGGTAATTACGAATTAAAAACTTTAAGAAACACATACAAATATAAAATAGTTTAAATTGAAATAACATAGAGTTCAAAAATAATGTTCGTACATGAAGAACTTTTTTTCGGTTATTTAAACAATTTAGTTTATTGTAGTGTTGCAGTTAAATATATTTTATACGACATTAATTTCATTTTGGGAAATAGGATTAATCTAAAGATAGTTTTATTTTCATTAAAGTGTTCGGAGCTTTTCGGTTTTGTGTCAGCAAATTTTGAACATTTTCCTAACCTAACCTAACCGGTTCAAAGTTATGGTTATGAGCATTTCACAGTTAGTCGTAAATATCTAGTTATGTTAATACCGAAACGGGTGCACATACGCAAACAGTCGAAAGCAATTGGCGGCTGGCAAAACACACAACAAAGTTCATTGCGGCACCCATCGTTCTATACGTGATTCGTACTTGTGTGAGTTTTTGTGGCGACGGCGGTATCACGGAAAAGACTTCAACCAACTTCTCGAAAATATTGTCGCCTATTGGCGTCCAGAATAAAGGTAACAACTATTCCTTCCATAGTTTCTCTTAAGAAAATGTTTAAATTTTGCTGACACATAGCCGTAAAGATCCACCTGTTCCTCAATATGTCAGTCCTTATTTACAAATAATTTGGTATACAACCATTTGTAGTAATTCATGATGTATCATTCATAATAAAATACAAGATATAAAAAAAATTATTATTATGTCATATAATAATAGTGTTACTTCAAGAAATAATACACAAATATCTATAAAAACAGTTTATTAAAGGTCTCATTCAGTTCTTTGGTGGGTTGAAAATACCATTGCAGAATTTGTCATTTGCGTTTTGAATATACCGGGTGTCCCAAGAAGAGGTCCCTATTTTTGAATTAATATATTAGATGCACCGAACACTCTACAAATCTGA